>VZRH01007746.1:423839-483852 GCA_013397555.1 Urocynchramus pylzowi | reverse complement strand
GCCGGGGGTCGGCTTGGGTCGGGGCCGGCCGGGGAGCGAGAGGGAAACTTTCCTCGCGGAGCCCTTCTCCGCCGGGACTCCGGCCGCTCTCCCGCGGCCATGTTGGGAACCGGGGGCTGCCTGGGGGGGAAGGAGCGCCCCGGTGGGAGGCGGCGCTGGGCTCCGCTGTCCCGCCGCGGGGCTGGGGCAGCGCCGCGTCCCGCCGGTAGGGAGGGAGGCGGCGGGGCGGGCAGGACCTGGGGAAGGAAGCGACGGCGGCGGGCGCTGGCTTGTCCCAGGGCACTGAGGGGGTTGGGGGGGCTCGGAAGCGAGTTCGTCTTCGGGAAACGGGAGAAACAACAACGGCGGCGGCCCCGCGGTGTTACGTAAGTGCTCGAAACTCTTCGACTCGTGACTCCGCCGAGGCGCCTTGAGGCGGCGGGACGGGCGGGCGGGCGGAGGGCGCTTCCTGCCCGGCGGGGCCGCGCTCCCCCGACCCTTCGCTCGCCCGGTGAAACTCCGGGGCGTTCTCGGAGCTAGTCGCCTGAAAAGTGTTGACACTGTTGTGAAAAAACAGCGGAACCGCGAGTCGTGCGGCTCCGAGCATAAGGTGCTATTTTTTCGCTATGAAATTCGCCTATTTTGAGGGGAATGTAACTGGTCTGCCGCAAATACGTGTGGCTCATAAGCTGTTTTCTGAAAGTAGCTCGAGAAAAGGCAGCTGCATGTTTTACCTCTCGCCTCATTCGAAATACTTAAGTTCATAGGCACTCATGTTTATAAATGGCAAAACTGCTCATCGCGGCAGGCAAGCGATGGGTGAGTCTGCTGAGCAGCGCGTCCTGGCATCGGCTTTGTCCCTACGAAGGGAAATAGCTGTAACTCGGGCTTTGACATAAAGCATCAGTACAATGGTTGTTGATAACCAAAAGGACCTTTTATATCTTTAACCAGAGATCAGGGATTGTCTTTTGGCTGAATTGATGCAAATGGTTCCAGAAGCATCATTAAGTTCTAATTCAGGCTGTCCTCAGGCTGTGCTAAGAGTTACTGAAAGGGTTGATGCTTATTTGAGAAACACTATAGCTTCAATGTGCCTAACAGCTTAAGGTCAGATGAGGTTAATACAGTAGGCAAAGTGACTCTAAAACCAGACCCACAACACAGGAATCTGTTTCAGAACTGAGACTGCAAATTCCTCTTTCTCTCCTGAAATAAGGAGAACTTAAATATTCAGATCTTAAGTTCTGATATTTGTATATATTGAATTATTTTAGGGATGCCTGTCTGAAAGAAGGGAAGTATTTAAAGACAGCAGTGTAATCGGTGCTGAGATCCTGCAGATTAATTGCTTTGTGTGCAGTCATCAGCATGCAGAATGGAATTGGTTCTTTAGCTCAGAAGGCAGTGCTCTTGCTTTTAGCCTCTAGTTTAAATACTATTGACTAATCCCAGTGGGTAATAGTAATCCCAGTGTTGTAAAATGTCTTTTATATTAGCTCAGTTTCTTAAATAATACTTTCCCAAGAGTTTTAGTGCCACCAATTTTGTTGAAAACAACAGGGAAAGTGAAGTGTTGTGTGCCTGAGTCCCAAATTCTTGCTTCTGAATGCAAATCAGCTGTGTGCCGGTTGGTGTGTCAGAGTTTTGCTCTACATAGAAGCCCAAATAGAGGAAGTCCCTTAAACACTAAATAAAAACTGGTGTGTAGAAATTTTTAGCTGGAGAAGCTGGTTCAGTTTCCTCTGTTGTATTCTGTAGAAAGAGAGTAGCATCTTTTCACCTGAAAAGCAAGTTTTCATTAGATGCAGTGATGAAATATTTTTTCAGCTAGAGTTTTGTTCTGTTTCCCTTAAATCAAGGGCTGAGCTTTAACCACAGTAATTAGACATGTCCCTAGAGTGACAGAAAGATCTATCCATAGTATCTTAATGCCCTTTAGTTTACAAAAATTATAATTGGCAAAATGTTTGCTGTACTCAAAATGTATGGTGCCTTATAAGTTTCACTGTTGTGCTTAGTGGATGCAGGATATTTTCAGAGCGGTAAAGAGATGGAATTGCAATTTCAGGTGAGGCATGATATGACAGAGCATTGTCAAAAGCCCCATGAGAGCAATTATGGCAGAGTACAAACACTGGTTTCATACACTTACAGCATTTTTAGTGGCTTGTCTTTGCCAAAGAGGGCTAGAGGTGTTTAAGTGGAAGCTTAGGGTCAAGTCATGGCACATAGATAAGGCAGAGTTGAATTTTTTAATACTTGCAGACCTGATTTTCTGAAAACGTATGTCAGATAAAATGTTGGAAGTGGTGTCCTAGCAAACTAATGGCATGCCAGTTTTTGTTCTTAAAGTGCACTTATTAATGGGTGATGTCAAGTAAGGAAACTCCAGTATTAACAACTAATACTATTCTTACATGATGGTAGGTAAAAATAAAAAATTCTTGATTTTGTATTAGTAAATGAAACCTTATTCTGTACAGCTTCAAATTGTAAAGATACATTTGTGATTTATTTCAAGCTGTGTTAATATTCAAGCTTACTTTTTTCTATTTAATTTTTGTATTTTTTAAAGTTGTTGATCATCCTTATATATGTATATTTTGCTACTTTCACAAATTAATTCAGTATTTGGATGAAAGTATGATATTACAAAAGAGAATACAGACAGGCAAATATGGATTTCTGAAATAGAAAAACGTATTTAAAACTTTCTGCCTAATGCAGCAAGTGCCAAGTTTGCTGTTGTAGGGTAACTTTTGTCTTCATGATTCATTGGAGGACTTGTTTTTATAGTTGAGGGGGGTGAAAAACTACTCTATAGGTAGGTGTGGTAGAATATGTTTACTAAAGATTATTGTTGTTGTGAGCTGTAAGATATGATGATTTTAGCAAGTAGAGTCCTCCAAATTCAGGGCTGCAAGAGTAGTCTGGTTGAAATAAATGAGTCTGCACATGAGAAGTGGCTTGATTGAGACTTGTAGGACAAAGATTCTCCTTTTATGAAAATTAATATTATTGTGCTGAAGTGTTATTGAACAGGGGAGTACTGCATGTTTTTCAGCCTGCCACTTTAACGCTGCGCAGTTAAAAATGCACACATGTTGACTTTAGTTGCATTCATAGGTGAGAGTGCTGCTTCTTTGGACATAATAATATATATTTTTTTTTATTCATTTGGTTGGTTTTTTTAATTCATTCATTTGGTTGGTTTTTTTATTCATTTTTTTTAGCTCATTAGTGATTTTAAATAATCTAAGGTATTAAAAATAAAGTGGGAGTGACTTCCTATTTTTTCTCTTTGCATAATTTTATTTTACAGCAAAACAATGTTAAGCATATTGTGTATGTAAAGCAGCAGGATTTTGGCACTTGTCAGACTGTAAAAGAAGGAAAAAAAGCCAGTTGAAAGTTAAGGATTTCAAATACAGGAATGTTGTTGCTGCATCACCCTGCCCTCTTTTCCCCAATGTAATGGGGGTTGTAAGAATGTGGGTGAATGTAATAAGATGCCATGCAAGCAGTTAGTTACTGTGTGGAGAGGCAATCTCTTGAGAAATTTTACTGATTCAAACACACAGGGGGCTGCTAAGTAGTGATAAATATGGTCTTTGTATCAGCAGCTTTAGCTTTCTTTAAGTGCTTCTTATGCTTCCAGCATATCATCTAGAGGTAACTGTTTTACTTTTAAGTGTTTAGTATGCCTTCTGAAAAAGGAAAAGTTACAGCATGTTCTTTAACATCTGCATTTCTAAAGTGTACACATAATTTGCTAACCAAATGAACAGTGTACCATACACACAGCTGTTCAGGTTGTCAGCATCTTCCTTGTGCAGGTTAACTTCATTGCAAACCTTTGTGCAGTTTTGCAGTTGTCCTCTATATAGTCTGTACTCCAGTTGCTTTCCATGTAACTAAAATAAATCAAACACATCTGACAAGCAGTGAAAGGGAAAAGGGCCAGTGAATACATTTCCCAGGAAGGCCATCACCTACAGTAAGCTGCTGTGATTAAGGGGTTCTTTCAGGAAATAACTCCTTGTTTTTACCCTTCTCCTTCTGCTTTAAATTTCTCCTGCCTTAGCTGTCAATACTTGGTAATGTAAAACTTCTGAGAGTGATTTTCAGTCTACTTCTGTTCTGAAAGCTGTGTGTGACAGTGATTAGTTCCCCTTCCACCTCTCTCTCTGATCTAGGTTAACAGCATTGAGGCAAATGAACTGCCCTTTTAACACACAGGTTATGTTTGAAAAGCTGGTTACATTGAAGATTGACATATTTTATTTATGATATCATTGTTATAGCTTTCCTTTTGGCTTTTATTAATAGATGTCAGATGTTGGTTTTCTAGACCTTCATCATTCATCCGTGTATCACCAGAAAAGTCTTATGTCCCTTGCTCAGAAAGAGAATTCAACCCTTGCTGTATTGGCTTAGGTGTTTTTAAATAGTGCTGGATAAATATATTTTAAATACTGCTGGGCATCAGGATGATTGCAGCATGATTGCAGCACTTCAGTGTTGTCAAGATTTCTGGAAATCACATGCAGTTTGATTCCAAGCCCTGAGCTGTGTTTCGGCCACCTGCACCTCTGGATCTCCCGATGCCAGCCCTGCACATGGTTACTGGGGCGTGAGCCATTTTTGGTACCAATTTGGGCAACTTGTTTCAATGGTTTTAAATAGTAGGGAAAGGATTCCCTGCAACAATACTTGTCCTTAGTCCGTTCTTGCTGGTCAACTAGTGGTAGAAGTTACTTGGAGCTTTTTTTAGTTAAGGAGTGAAGAACTTGAAAGAGTTCAGTATGTCTGTATATTCTGTTTTTCCTACTATAATACTGAAAATGTGCTCCAGCAGGGTTTTGTCTGATCCTGTTAGGTCAGCAATCAGCTGCCTGGCCTCCTGAAAGTATTTCTACAGTAGAATGTATTGCTAGGGTTACTTCTTAAAGTAGAAACTTCTTAGGTTAGGTAGGTCAGGAGCAGGAGAAAGTTGAGGCGATTGCACCTGCTCAGAGAAGAGAAGGTTGAGTGTTGTTACTTGGCTTGTGTCTTGTTTAGTTTTGTGGAAATGCTTAAAATTACTGAGCTGATAAAATAAACCTCTTTGTTGTGCAGCTTCTTTTCCTATAACAGGATTCAAAGAACACATGCAGGTGAAAAAAATTGATCTAATAAAAATAGCAATGATGTTATGTTGCTGTGCTTGTAAATTGTGAGACTCCATGGGAAAACTTTGCTCTCTTCTAAAACGCGGCTTGCTAAAAGTGAAAGTCCTTTTGTGTTGTAGTACTTTGTAGAAAATTAATGGCTCTCATCAGGCTCTGACTACTTGGTAACTCTCTCTAGTTTGGTCATGCTGTGAATTATTACCTGTCCTCTAGTCCTTGTTAGACTGTTAGTAAAGTCAGTAACTTCTCTCATAATGGTAATAAAAATGAACTGTGGAAAACTTAAAACAGAAAGCTTTTATATTTTTTTAACACTATCTTGTTTAAGTACCTGTGCATAATAAAAATACGTGAGCCACTGAACAGGCTGGTGTGTCACAGGTTTGCATTTGCGGAAAAAGAAAAGGAAAAATAAATTCTCTGAAGCTGATGAAGGTCTTTGGAACATGTAGCTGGTCTGGTAGCTCTCAGGTACTGAAACAAGCAGGTGCCCTGAGATCCAGGAGGTGCTATTTTTAATGTATACTTGTGTCTTACAGATGCATAGAGATCTTTCTGTAAATGTTCTGTACAGTTAAAGTTGCTGCAAGAAGCATGCTGAAAAATACAATTTATTTCAGTCACTGGAAACCAAATCCTCTTTTTCACATTGACTGAGAGATGGTCTGGGTAGCCATTAACAAGTTACTTCCATGTGTGCTGTAATAATCCATAACAACAACAAACCACACAGCCAATCTGGTTTTGGAAAATTGCTTGCAAGATGGATTTGGCAATAGTTCTTGTACAACAGCTGCATCTGCATCTGTGTTTTTCTATACTAATGATGCTGTGTCCCCTCCTCAAAAGAATTTAAATAGGTCTTTCCTAAAATTTAAAATGTTGATGCAGTGAGTTCTCTTTGTTATGCTGGGTTGACAAAGCTGAAGTAGGATCTAGCTTGCTCAGAAATTGGTCAGGTCCTTTTGACTGTATTTTTTTTTTTTGGGGGGGGGGGGGTTTAGNATTAAATGTCCATTTAATGTTAAGTGTGTATATATGTCCAGTGATTTGCTAGCCCAGCTGCCCAGACGTGTGGCACGGTGCTGCCGAAGTGGGCTATCAGCAGTTAAGCTGTGCCTTGGAAAGCAGTGTATCGGATGGGAGGGGCAGCCCCGGCGCCTGTCCCGGCAGCCTGGAAGGGAGGGGTGAGGCCCTGCTGCCAAACTGGAGAGTAACGTTTTGTGGGAGAGACTCTCCAAACAGCTAAACAGTTGGAGTAGGGAAACATTAAATTGTAAACAGAAAAATACAGCCCAGTGTTTGGTATCGCTGCCTGGTCAAGTGATCTTTTAGGCACCGACCCAGCAGATGGGGTTTGTGTCTGCTGGAGTTTCTTGAGGTGGAGCAGGATCCCAGGCTGCTGTCCTCTGCCCTTGGCTCTTCAGGCACATTTCCAAGGTGTTGATCTGTTGTCTGTGTTTCTTCTGATGTCTTTTATCTACTTAGAACTGTGGAAAACTTCAGAAGGAACTTCAGCTTTTTTGGACTTCAGATCTGTGGAAATTGATTTTGAAACTCTACTCTGATGTATGTCCCCAGTGCTTTGGTTTAATGGAAGATGCAGTTTGCTAGCACCAGAAGTTAAGCTAAACCACTGATACTGCTCCTAAATACATGCAAATGGCAAGTCAAAATACTAAGGTGTTTTCCCATGACAACAAAAACTTGATCTGAATACTGGACTTTTTTAGTCAGTTGTTTGTTAATTAATTATAAAGGGCACACTTATGTCATGAAGTTTATTAATACATAATTTTTATGTATACAAAATATCAGCCTTTTCACTTATCCCTGTTTTAGTATGCTGACAGCTACAAGTTATTGCTGTGCCTGTAGTTGCCTGGATCTTGCTTTCTGTGCTTTGAGAGACGAGTTTGTCAAAGTTGAGCATTATTTGTGGTGGATCAGACCTGCCTGTTCATCTCTGCAGAATTCAGTCTTTCAGGGTTTNGGGAGTGGGGTGTGTGTGTGTATATTTTTGGTTGGTTACTTTTATAATAATTAATTCAATCTATTTCACATGCTTGTGCTAGCAACCTCCTCTTTCACATCTTGAGCAGTGTTAAGAATTTCCTCATCTAAATGTGGCAGCACCTCAGCTCCTGAAGTGCTGCTCAAATCCAGGTAAGCCTGTATAGGTGCTTGGGAAATGCTCAGCTTATCAAGAGATGGGTAAGGACACAGAGAAGTTAAAAGATAGTTCCTCTGTTTGCTCCAACCCCTGCCAGGTGGGGGATGGAGAATTATTTGTTTCTTCCCAGCAGCAGCTCTGTCTCTATCATGCCAGAAGACAAAAACAGTACCAGCTACCATGGTTTATTGTAAATAGAAGCCTGACAGTGGTAATAATCAGCTGACTTAATTAAAAAGTTGGACCTCTTATAAGAATGTTCCTCCTGGGCTTCTGCAGTCAGGTATCCTCTCCCCTAAGGGGCATTCAGGGATGACTTCCTGTGCTGCAGGGGACAGAAGGGAAATACAACCCCTGCCAGTTGGTCTAGGACTGCATTGAGGCCTCCTGATCATGTACTTCCCTGTGGTACAAACCCTTTATTACTGCTTGTATTTCCAACTTTCATGTTTTTTTCAAGCAGGAGAAGATAGTGGGAGAAGCTTTGAACTCAGTAATTCTGGATTTCTCTGTTTCTTTCATGGGTGCCACATGTTTCTTGCTTGGAGCAGGGGTGCTGCTATTCCTGCACGTGGCCTTATGGCCAAGGTGGTTCCTCTCATCCTTCATGAAGGGCAGGTTTAAAACAGGCCAGACATGTCTAGTGGGACAGCCCTCTTCCACATCCCTTTATCATCTTTGTGTCTCCTCTATGATTACTTAGAATTATAACTCTTCTGGATGTGGGAGTTGGCCTTTCTGTTTACAAGCATGTTAAGTTGGTGTTCTATTTCCAGCTGAGGTTTATGGTGTTAAATACCAAACCTTGTGAGCAGCTAATATGCAGAAGTTAGACAGCTTTGCCTGCATGCAGCAGCTCAAGAAGTGTGGTAATTGTTCAGCATAGCCTGAATAGTAAAACAGCATTGCTCTGCTCTTACTGTGCTAATACATGTGCTGCTTGGCATAAATAGTCTTTTGCTAAAAATAGCTTTCTGTACCCAAATGAGCTTCTGAGTGGGTTAGGGAATATAAGGTCATACATCTTGAAAGAGCTCCCTAGAAATGATCTCTGTCCTGAAGATAGAATTGGTCTTTCTAGGCAATCTTAACTCAGGACTTTCTAACTCATTTGGATAATGCAAACTTGAAAAGCAATGCACTTGCCATGCAGGTTTTATAATAAAATGAGGTTTTTTGTTGTTACACATTTAGAATTTTTACATTGTATGAACAATTATTACACAACTGGTGAACTAAAGTGAAAGAGCAGTCCTTGCTTGTAAGATAGAAATTAGATTATACAAAAATTAAATGTAATTTGTAGAAAGAATTACTAAACTATAAGATGTCAGCCAATTAAAACAAGAATTTCTATGCTGTCCTTTCAAGATGAATTTTAGTGGGATTTGCTTTGTGATGGTCATGTGCAGAAGTTGAAAACAAAACAGTTAATTATAGTTTGTGTGAACTGTCATATGGATCATTATAGTAATTATAGGTTTATGATGACATCCAACCAGACAAATGCATGGATTTGCTTTCATGACTTTCATGATGTAGTTGGACATGACTACATGCTGGACTCAGAAATAATCTGAAGGGTTCTAAAGCTTTGTCAAGGCAGAGTGTTCACAGGCTGCGCAGTGTGAAGTAATGTGGTTGCTGTTAACATATTTCCGGTATGGTTTCCGTGGTTGATGCCACAGCATTGGCCAACAGGCTGAGACAAATGAAGGGTTAAGATTGCTGGGTCATACTGGATATACCAGTAAGGGGGTGAGTTAGCTAATCTGTGTTTCCCCACACTGGAGCCATTGCTCCACAGGCTTGCACAATGCAGGAAGATGTGTTTTCTATGGGGGGAAGAAAAAAAATGCATTCATATAGAAAATCCTAAAAATCATGAGAGTCTTAAAATGAGACTTGGGAGAGGACCACAGTAACACCCTCTTTCCTGTCAGTGTGCTACTGATTGCTGCTTACACTGTTTATTTATAGTGTTCAGAATAAAATGTTGCAAGCATCTCTGCATCTGTAATCTGAAGCAGCCTTGGTGTTGTCATCATCTTTTCTAGTGTTTTATCTTGCAGCTTTTTTGCCTTTACTAAATACCAGTATTTATGAAGGCTTGGAAAATGGTTTGAAGATTCAGTAGCTTACATTGCCATAAGGAAAAGGTTGTTTGGGCTATTTTTTTTTTTTTTTGTCTGTAAATCAAGTCAAAGTTACTGTCCCACTGTCAGTATCTTTCTGAACACTGCAGCCATTAACCAGATCAGTCAAAAGTGATTATCTGGATCAAGACTATGCTGAAGTTCAGAGGGATCTTATTGCCTCATTTCCTGCTATCATCTCTACCTTGATAAAGTCTCTTTAATATCTCTGTTCTTCTTTCTTTTCAGTATTGTGATGAAGCTTTTTGTTGCACTTGATACATCTTTGATACATTATCAGGATTATCCTCTATATCCTTACCAGCTGGTTATGATAGTGATAGCAAGACCTTTGTTAAATACAGCAGTTTGGGGAATGCTTTTTTTGAAGAGAATCATTAAGAGAACTGCTTGTTAGAAGGCTGTATTTCTCTTTAAGTGACAGTTGTTGTCTTATGTTTCAAATAGCATCCAGCTAGCTCCAGCACAGGACAGGCATTTAGTTGTTGCTGTTGTGTCAGCTTTTAGCAGTGATAAGACCTTTAGAAAACATTTGTCATACCCCTATATCCTATCAACATATATTTTTGTGGGTGAAATTTTTAAAATTTCACTTAAGTTTATGCTCAAATTGGTCTTTTTACTATTTAATAAAAAGCAACTGATGAATAATGCAAATATATAATTAATACTAAAAAAGCCATCAGTTAATTGTTACAGATGTATTTAAGTAACTGTAGATAGTTGAATGAAATACTAATAGATTAAAAAATGGGTTGATGGAAACTTAATACTTAATTTTCTTCAGTATTTTATTTCATTTTGCCTGCTAAATTATAGAAATAAAGTTTAATTAAATGCCTCTTTCTATATTGTGTTTAATCCAGCTGTTGTTATTGGCCCTACCTGTCAAAGACCATAAAGGTGGCTTGTGCATGAATGCTTGGATTCTGATTACAGCTGATGAGATCTAAGTCCATAGAAAATGTAATTTTGCCAGCCAGGACAAGCGTCAATATCATCCTTCTCTGGATGTGCTGAAGGATGCGGGGTAGGAGGTGTAACTAGTGAGGCTGACATAAGATTTAAAACATGCTGATTTGTCTTCTCACTTGTATCAGATCTGCTGTGCATGTTTTTAGTTCAGCAATTTTCCACACTAAAACTATTTGCAGTGCGTTAAGCATGAATAAGCTTCCTTAAACAGGTGGCACTTCAGAAATTTACACTTGTGTTTTACTTGGCAGTAGTGCAAAATGTCAAATGTTGCTCTTAAGAGCAATATATATAATGTTGATAGAGGTCACCATACTGTATTATAGTACTGAGATGCTTTATAGCTGGAAGTTTGTCCACAAAAAATAGTGATACTATTGTTTCAGACAGAGCTTTAAATGAGGGATGTATGAGGGTTCTGGGTACCTTAATTGTTGGTGTTTATGCAACTGGAACTCAGTTACTCAACTGCAGCAGTTGCAGTTACTCATTACCTTTCTTCCTTCCCTAGGTAAAGTGCAAGAGGAAAATTGTATGAATCTGATGTGATAATATAATATATAATAATTATTTGAAACTTGTTACTAAAATACTTCCATGTAACTAAATGTCTGATTCTGCCTGATGAACTTTTTTAGGAAGAGTGTGGTATTTTCCTCTGTGGATCCAAATAATGAGTCGTCTTACAAACCAGTCATTTAATGCACATTAAATATCTGGTCTGCAGATAGTTCTTATCTGTCTTTGGTTTACAATTTACTTGTTTCTGTCTTGCAAATTTTTTTTTTTTGTTCTTCTGTACCTTTCATGTATGTTTAATTTGTGTGATTAAAGTTTAATGAAGCAAAATGAATTTCTGTTTGAAATTTGTTTTATTCAGAATCTTCAAGTTGTGGAGTCAAACATGGTAAAACTTGTAAATTTTGCCTGCTATTAAAATACTTAGAAACTTCTATGAAGCATGTATGTTACCTTAAAGTAAGAAGGAAGATTGGTTTATTTGAATGTATGTGGTGTAGCATAGTTGCTGATGTTGTATGTGCAGGTGTGAGATCAAGGGCTCTCTATGACAACTGGATAATTATTTAGAAGTTTGTTGGGTGGCAAGGTATAACGTGCTTTGATTTAGATCTGCTCTTTCTGCCTTTTCTGTCTTTATTCCTTTTTGTACTCCTCCATTTCTGACTCTTTTCTATTCTGTACATTTGCTTCAGCATCTATATCTAGATCTCACTTGGCCATTCTGATGGTGTGGTTAGTGACGCTTTTTTATTGGACTTGTGTTACTGAATCTGGCTTTGAAACATCCAGGATCCTGCTGCAGGTTTAGGACTGGATGGGCCTCTTTGCGATTAGTTCTGAGCTCTTGTGCTTTTTGCAGCAGCTTAAATATGCTTCTTTTTCTTTAAAGCTGTCACCTTAACTATGGATATTCATAGGAGTGGATAAACTGCCTGTGTCCTGATACCATGGCTCTGAGAAATACAGAGTGCCTGGTATTTATGCAATGTGTTAAATGTAGCTGTTAACAGCCTCTAATAGCTAATTGCAAAGATGATGATAGATAAACCGACTATTATAACAAGGCCAGTAATATTTTTCTCCCTTGAAGGAGTGTTGAAGAAAAATAATGCTAAAAATTAGATGCTTATTAATTAACATTTGTTAGCAGGGACTGTACACTGGACTTGATTTGTTCTTGCCCAAGCCAGAAGTAATGGAACGCTGCCAGTTCTGCTGTCTTGCTGAAGAAACTTGGGAATTTGGGTTGTGTCTCTCTCCTGCACACCCTCTGTGCCTGTCCTACAGCCTGAAGGGAGTGCTGGTTGTGATGGTAGTATGCACTGAGCTGGGGTGAGGAAATGTTTTTGTGCTGGTCTGTATGCACTCTGCCTCACTGTGCCGTGACAGCTTTATCTCATTTCTCCCCTCCAGCACCTTTGTTATTTGTGGTTCTGCTTATAGTGCTAATGCTAACTGCTACAGTGCCAATGTACTGGTAGTGAATTGGGTGTAACTGTGTCAGTCAGGGTTACATTCTTTTTGGTTGACTCCTTATGTCTGTCCTCAGCTGCAGCAATTCTGTGCACTTAGTCTGGCCACTGTCACAAGCAGAGCTAGCATATGAAATAAACATTCTGTTTTAAATGGGACCTGTAGAAGCATTGAGTCCTGGGAGATCATTGGTTTGGTCTCCAGGATACAGTGGCAGAAAGAAAAAATTATGTGGAAAGTGACTTGTCAGTGCACAGCAACCATAATGTAATTATTTTCCTGCTGCAGTAGTTTGGAATGTTAACAACTGTAGTAAGTGCATGACTTCCTCAGCATGGATTGTGTTTTAGGTAAGTGGATAACTTGTCAGTTCTTCAAAAATTTCCCTGGTGTCTGTTGTTTGATCATATTGAAGGTGGTTGTTCTCACCAACAGGATACAAGTGTAAAAATAGACTGAAATAGGGCAGCAAGAAGATATCAATATCTTGATAACAGAATTGTTCTTTTTCTAGAAGCTTCTTGTGAATAAAAGTGGAAATAAGTTAAGTGTCAAAACCAGTTCTTTATATTGTAGAAGACTTGGGACTTTCTGTGTCATGAAATATTTTGTCACCTTTAAATAGCATATTATTATGCCATGGAAATGAAAGCCTTTGCCCAGCATTTTCATCATGGAAGGGACTACGAGTGTGTGTGTGAGAGGGACAAACTGAAGGTATTGCAGCATTTTGAGAGTTGAGATTTATTTATTTAGAAAGGCAGTTAAACCCCCGCTTATGAAGTAGCTCTTTGTAGCTACTTTTCTTACAAAGTGGTCTGTTTGTGTTCTTTTGGTTTGTTTGGGGGCGGGTTTTGTGATGCTTTGACTAGCAGCTAGTATTGTGCTGCCCTCTGGACACAGCACGTGAATCTGATGTCTGTGAGGACCATCAGTCCATCACAAATGGAGGCCCCCTTGCACGAAGGCCTCAGGACTTCTAGGACTCTAGGAGTTTGTGTGCCAGAAGTGTGAAATTAGTCACATATGATAGAAGTCTGAATGATTTCACAGCATCCATAAACTGAGACTGTGTAAGACACTCTCCCCTTAAGTGGAGCTGTCTAACCTTTTATTTCAAAGCCTGTAGTTCTGGTTTATTCCTCGCTTGCTTGAGGAAGGATTTGGATATGTTCTCAGCAATTTGCCATCAATCAGGAGTTGCTTTGTTTGATCAGGTCTTGACATCCTGCATCTTAAAGGCAGTAATCTGGTATCTGCTTCTCATGGTGGCCAACAGTAGAAACTTCAGAATAAAGCTTAGCTGTAAAGAGAGGAGGCTATTGCCACCCAGTTCCAGGGCATGATGATCTGCTACCTCTTGCAATAGATCTGAATATGCTTTAAGACAAGATTGTTGTTTTTAAAGACTGGTAATTAATAACGTTGCTTTTAGACTGTGGCATTTTGGGGTTAAAAGTTCCTTTGTGTGTCCAGACAATATTTAATTTAAATCTCCTTGGTCAGTGTGCTCATGAGAGAAAGAGGTGCACTTCTTGTAACTTTAGCTTCTGTCAATTAGGGATGTCTTCTCTTGTATTTCTGGGTTATCTTTGTCACGTTTCATGATTATTTGTAATCAGGATGTGTTTTGGGTAGTTTCCTGTCCACTTCTGACCTTACTTCCTTTCTTAGAAAAGGCTAGTGAAGGTGTATGAGCATTAGTATGCATAGGATCTCAGATGGATTTTTAACTTTTAGTTCTTAAACTCAAGAGAAAAATATCTGAATGCTTATTCTAACAAGTCCAATCTGTTGGTGTGTGAAAATACAATTAATGCCTTGGAAAGGTGGAATTGGCAGCAGCAGTCTCTGCATTTACGGCCTTGAGGCTGGCAGGTGGGAATGTTTATCCATCACAGAAAAAAGTTTCAATCTAGGAGATGCAATTTATCTTGTCTTTCGTAATAGTCCTTAACTTTCCCAGGATTCTTGTTTAAGGTGCAGTTAGTGATTATTTTCACAACAAGCTCAAAATAGAGTCTTCAGCACAAGTTCTGGAGCCGTGTCTCTTGATTTCAAGCCATGATGATTATTAAACGATCCTGGTTACAGTTGTTTTCTCTTAAATTGTCCTAGGGAACAGTTAATTAAAACCTTTAGTTTTTTCTGCCCTTGTTTTCTTCTCCCAGTGACTTGTATTTTGAAAGCTTTTGCAGTGGCCTTGAACTGAGTTTGCAGTTTATTGGCGGGGAGTGCAGCGGCTGAGTTGGAGCTGTGGAGCAGCGACTGCTTCCTGCAGGTGGCTGTGACTTCACACCAAGAGCTTGCTTCACTGAAGCCCATCAATATGGTTGTGTTTGTGGGGCTGGGGTGGGAGTAGTGTTCCCCCCTGCGGACTGCCAAAAGCATTTAACTTGCTGTAACTTGTAGATAATTTGTGTAAAAGTGGACGTTCATAAGTGGTGCATGTTGATTTGTACCTGCAGAAAAATGTATTTTCTGGGCTGTCTGCTTTGCATTCTGATGACTGAAGTAGTTTCCCACTTCATGGAGAACATGGCATTACTAAATAACTTTAGACTGACCCTGTGACTGAAGCCTTGCTTTTTAAGTTTGAAGGGCTGTTGGTTCAGTTTTGATGCTTGCAAAGGCTGTTGATTTCTCTGATGTTGTTAAATGGGAATGGTTATTTAGTAGTTAATGGCAATTAACTGTTGTTCCAGATCCTGGGCTTCAGCATTCAGGCACCTGAATTTGATTTTGGAGCCTAGGACAGCAGCAACTACACATAAAAAAAGCTCCTAGTTTCTTTTCCATTCTCTTCTTACTTCTTTTTACTTGGCAGTTTGTATTTTGTCTTTACCTTCTGCAGATCAAAATTGCTTTGTATTTGGTGGCTTTATAATTCTCCTAACCATAAAACCAGTTAACACAATACTCATGTATTGTAACTAATGCTGTGAGGCATGTAAAGAAAATCCAAAAATAGTGCTGAGAAATAACTTTTAGAGGTTCTTCTGTCTTGAGTGTCAGACTTTGATACAAGATAATGTGTGCAGAGCTTAAAAAAGGTAGTTATATCTGTGCAAGCTCACTTGTCAAACTACTTTAGTGTGAAACTAATTACACTTTCAAAGCAGTAACTTAGAATAAAATGTGTGTGATCACAGGTAACATACTTATTTAGATGAGGGCTGGTGAGATGTTTCATCCCTCTTTTGTAAGGAAGTATCTGTGCTTTGAATCATAGGAGGAAGATTGCCTGGATCAGGTTGCAGCAGAGCAATGGAGTCTGAGCAGCATCAGGTCTGAGCCTTGTTTCAGCCCAGTTTCCTCTCGGTTGTAGGCTAATGCTGTTTTGATGGCTGGCAGTGCAGATTAAAGAAGTAGATGACTTCTCAACCTGGGATCGTGTTGTGAAGCACAGGCAGAAGGCACTGGAGTATTTGCTGCTCTGCTCTTCTTCACTGTTCAAAGCCGTGGCTGTAGCAAGGGGTGTTGTGAGCATCAGCCCTGTGCGAGGCGTGGGGGAGTGTCTTCTGCGTGCTGAGAAAAAGTCTGCCCATAGTACTTGCCTCTGCCAGATGTCTCACTGCTCCATCAAGCACAACAGTTCAGGTTCATGGCTGTACTCACAGGGGGTTTGAAGGGAGCAGATCTGGATTGGGCTGGCAGGATTTGCCTTTGCCAGACTTCTGCCTGGGAAACTCTAGGGCAAAAGAGGCTAAAGAGTGGTTTGCCAAGGTATAAATCACTATAGTGACTTCTTAATTTTAGTACCCTGTTGGATGCCTTAGCTATCTCACACAAGAAAAAAATCTTATTTGCTACTTGGGGAACAACATGGTGGGGCTTTAATCTGTAATTGGAGCATACAGTTCATTAGCACTTCCTGAAATAAAAAGTAATCTTTTTTAAAATTTGAGCTGGTGCAGGTCACTTAGTCTTTCTCAGGAGCAGTTGTGAGCTGTGTGGCTTATCGTCTGTGTAGGTTGCCTGAATGTGGTGGATGCAGATGTGGTTCGTGTAGGTGAATGAGGAGGGAGGGACTGTGGGACTCCCGCAAAATGAAGGCAGCAGCAAGGTGATGAGCCACCAGCTGTGACTCACTCCCTGTTCCTGGCTCAAGAGTTTCCCATGAAAGCAGATGTAGTGGGGGGGTGCAAGCTGCGACCTGTACAAAATGTTTCCAGCAGGTAGATTCATGGTTTTGGCCCATGATTTGAGGTTTACATACTGGAAAAAAGGAGCAGTAGTGAGCTGGCTTGGGGAGTGTGGTTTCCTATGTTAAAAGCGATTATATAATTTGTTTGTTGTGTTAAAACTAATGTGGGTCTCCAGGCTGCTCAGTTAAGTTGACGTTTTTGTAGCATTAGAATTTGAAATGATGGGTGATACTTTGTGTTGCTGTCTGGAGTAGGTGCAGGAGGATATACAGAGAAATATGAGCATTAAATCAGGATGCAGTAGCCTTACTAGAGAGGAACTAGTTTGTTGTTGGAGGCTCCCAAATGCAGTGCTGTAGGTGCTGTCTGTGTGATAAAGATAGCTGTCAGCTGCATAGAACATTTTTGCTTTTGGAAAAAAGACTAATCGGTTGCTAAAAATTCTTAAATGTTAATACTTACTTAAATCTAGCCCAAGTCAATGCCTCTCAGCCAGTAGGTCCTGTTAGATATTTTAAGAAATGCGGGGCTGGTACCTTCCTTGGGGAAGGCTGCTTGCTGTTGAATTGAGTCCTCTTCTAATAACAAACTTTTTTTTCTGATTTTAGGATACTTGTGAAAGATGGTGGATCGCTTGGCAAACAGCGAGGCAAATACTCGAAGAATAAGTATAGTGGAAAACTGCTTTGGAGCAGCTGGTCAACCCCTGACCATTCCTGGCCGTGTTCTGATTGGAGAGGGAGTCCTAACAAAACTGTGTAGGAAGAAGCCCAAAGCAAGGCAGTTCTTCCTATTCAATGACATTCTTGTTTACGGTAACATTGTCATCCAGAAGAAGAAGTACAACAAACAGCACATAATCCCGCTGGAAAACGTCACTATCGATTCCATCCAGGATGAGGGAGATTTACGGAACGGGTGGCTTATCAAGACACCAACAAAGTCTTTTGCGGTTTATGCAGCCACCGCTACGGAGAAGTCGGAGTGGATGAACCACATAAATAAGTGTGTTTCTGATTTGCTTTCCAAAAGCGGGAAGACCCCTAGCAACGACCACGCAGCTGTGTGGGTGCCGGACTCGGAAGCCACCGTGTGCATGCGCTGCCAGAAAGCCAAGTTTACGCCCGTCAACCGCCGCCACCACTGCCGCAAGTGCGGCTTCGTCGTGTGCGGGCCGTGCTCGGAGAAGAGGTTCCTGCTCCCGAGCCAGTCTTCCAAGCCAGTGAGAATCTGCGACTTCTGCTACGATCTGCTTTCCACGGGGGAGATGACTGCTTGTCAGTCCGCTAGGTCAGACTCCTACAGCCCGTCACCTAAGTCATCTCTAAATGACGTATCTGATGATGATGATGATGAAGACAGTAGCGATTAAGGACCGAATGTTTTTCCAAGTGTTGCAAGTTGTGTTTCAAACCGTATGGAGCTGCTTTTGGGGAAGTCTGTAGTGAGGTTCCTCAGAGAAATCCTGTTCTAGCCATGAAATATGCCTGAATATCTTCAACTGCAATGTGCCTCAATCTATGAATTCTCTAGACAATAGTTGGGTTTTTTTCTCCTCTGCAGGGATAGACTGGTGCAAATGTTGTTAGACTATTTTCCAACGTCATTTACTTGAGTTGTGTCTAGGTTAGACTTCTGTGGAAGATTGGAGAATGAAATGTACTTTCTTAATTTAACAACCCATACTTTCTAATGTTTCACATTGGTATGTTATGTGGGGTTTTTTCAGAGCTAGGGAGGAAAACTGTGAGCATGCACGGGATGGTGACGTTTTTGTTAATCCTGTAGACTGTCTTATTTTTCTAGCCTTGGTATATAATTAATTAATTACAAGGTTATCCAATGCACAAACCTAAATGTCACAAAACTTGGGAACTCTTGTTTTGCTGTTACTTATGACTTCCTATGCCAAGCAGTGCCTTGTACCAATTGTGCTGATTCAGGAAGAAACAAACCTATTTTATGTCTGTATTTGCCTAAATGCTGGTATCTGAGAGATCGTTGGTGCTATTGAAAATAACTGCTGTGTTCGAAGTGGAGCTTTGACAAGGTCATAACTGCACCCCATGCTGGATGATGGTGACCCAGATGTTATGTCCTCACCTGTTCAGGCAGGCCTGAAGACTCTGCAGATTCCCACAGGCTTCAGCAGCTTTCTCCTTGCAGAAGTTGTGTTGGAGGTTGGGATCTTGAGATGAGAAACTTAGGGAGTTTCTTCATGGGGATTTATATACTTTATTTTCAGAACAGTTTCTAAGTTTCAAATTTGGCAAATGCATACTGAAATTTTAGTTGGGTGATACAGCATTTGAGTGTGCTAGCCTACGTATTTTTGGAAGTAATTCCCGAAGATGTCACAAATTTTTTTCTTAAAACACTGGTGAGAGTACTGGGTTTTTTCTTCCCCCCAGGAGTTTTATTGGCTTGTTTAAAAATAACCTCATATTTTGAACAAGAAGCCTGCAAGTATCCTTGTAAAACTGGCTTTCCTTTTTACACAGCTGACCTCAGGATAAATATGAGATGCAAGTTACTTCATTTTAAATGTATACCCAGGACCAAGAAAGATGTATTTAAGGACTGTCATGAAATTGTCAGTGCAGAAAATGTCTCTATCATAAGTGTTCACTTTAATTTCTTGAATACAGAAGTGTCATGTTCCCATATAAATGCAGAATTTACACTTGCAAAGACATGTTAAACCCCCAAATATATGTTTCTGTGTTTTTATAATGATAACCTCAATTTTAAAGCAGAAAAACCTCTTTGAAATAGTTGTATGGATATAGTAGCATCTGACTTTATACAAAAAATGTTAAACTTTTGTACCTATAAATGACAATTTCTGCACTGTTTGCCTTGGTTGGCAATAATTGGGTTAAGTATTTATTGAATAAACAATCAATGCTGCATGTTGCACTAGTCTCCCATTCTGTATGCTGAAAGTGTCAGTCATATTTTTTTATAAAATTTAGCAGAGTACTTCAGAGCCATATCCCTCCATGAGATTTCTGGTAGCTAAAGATGCACTTAGCATCTGTAGAGAGGCACTCTACATTCATACTTTGCAAGACATTGCTTCAGGTGAAAATTGCATCAGTATTTTTAGCCTAGGCAATTTCTCAAAATAAGGCTTTCTTTAGAAGCATGGAGGAGTATTTGTTCTACTTGGAAATAAATACACAAAGGGAAAAACACTTTGATACAGACTTGGGACCAGGAAGATTCTGTAAAATTGCCAGATTGTATATATTGAAAGACTAGTGGAAATAAAGAGTTGCATATACTTTTTCCTTGAAAGATGAGGGAGTGGTGACCCTGCAGCAGGGAAAATGGGCTGTTCTGAGAAGGCACTTTGCGTTCATAGTGCTTACTTTTTGTACCTTTTGGTATTTCTATTTTAGGAGTGGAGATTTGCTAGCTTCAGTTTTTCTATAGAATCAAAGTCCAAACCTCCCTTGTGCATACCTTGCAATGACTAACAATTGTTTTCTTCCTTATCCAATTGTTTCCTCTTAAGCTGTCAAATATTAACTTGTCTTATTAAAGAGTCCATCTCCTTGTGTACTTTCCCCTTGGTTTCTATATGTTTTGCTTTTCAGCACCTTTTGGTGGTGGGAAAAGGGTTTCCAAGAGTTAGATCACATCCTGTATTTTGAGAATGTACTTGTACCTACTTCATATATCTTTTTATCTGTGAATGAAACTTGCACTGTGCTGCACTGACCCCTGAAGCTGTAACCAAACCAATGTGTGCGTGTGAAATTTTTCATCTGAACTTGTTGTATATGGTCCAAGCTTTTTAAAAAAGCATTAAAAATGTGTTTTATGGAAATATTCCTATTCCTCAGTGATATTTGTTTAAAACTTTACAAAATGGACTGAACATTGACTTCTCTTGTAGTTAAAACTTTCTGAAAGGGCTCGTTTCATACTTTGTAATCTTGTCCTGTCAAGTTATTTTATTTACAAATACATGGTATAGCTTCAAGCCTGTGTTTAATTTTCATTAACAGTGGGTCTTCAAAGGTGAGAGAAGACAGAGCAGCTGGTTTTTATATTGATATGTAGTTTAGCAGCAGGTTTATTCACTGTCAGGAGATGCCAATAAACTGGGAGCATAAACCTGCAGAAGGAGTTCTAGGGCTAATTTTGAAATAAGTGTGGTAATGGATTTAGAAGCCACTTAAGCACTTAAGGAATGATTTAAAAGAAGTATGATCAAGCACATTGCAAAGTTTGGGTTTTGTTGGACTGGTGTTGGTTGCTGAACTGACAGTTCCAGTCACTGGAAGAGGCTGGGGGGCCCTGCATTTGGAGTGGCCCAGCTCCAATGCTACAGGTCTCTGTTCTTGGTCCTGTCAGACCACCCCTGGGGACAAGACTTCTTGGGTTATCAAACAGGAGAGGAACTTGGTACTTTTCCCAAAACTTCTGTGCTCTCCAGATCATAAAATAGTGATTATGTATGGGCAGTCTTTGTATGTTGTGTACTTTTTGGTTGTGGTTGTTTTAACCTTTTTTTTTTTTTTCCCAAATTCAGTGAAATAAAAGCAACAGAGTGCATGTCTCTTGCAAGGCTCTGCATTCAGTTTCTGCTTTGTTGAAGATTCTATATTGGAAAAACAAGTACATGTTTGCTTTAGCTGAGTTCACATTTTTTTTCTCTTTACCAGTGCTTCTTAGTTCATTTGCTGAAAATATTAAAGGAAAGGGAAAAGTCTGTCTTTTTAAGATTTTAATTGAACACTACTAATTTTAGTTTTTGCACCTAACTGCCTATTCAGTTGTTCTCCATTCAGATTTGATGCAGCTGAATTTGCTGTAGCTGTAATCTGAGGGTCAAGCACTGCTACTCGGTTGAAACAAAGTTTAACAAAATGGGAGAGTGGATTAATGAGTGCTGAGTGTGCAGTGGGGCTTTTAAGGTCCTGTCTCTAACAGGCAGATTATGAAAATCACATTCAGAAACCTTGTATTTATGTGAGGCTTTCCCCCCAGGGGACACGCTTTAGCTAATCTCTTAATGCAAATGAAACGGTGGTTGTCGTAGTTGCTGGTTAATGTTTGTGTGGAAGCAGATTATGGATTGTATTGTGATTTTTGTATTTTCCTGTAAGCCCTGAACTGAGAGAAGCATGCCTGGTTCTGTTAGCAGATACAGTCAGACAAGAGTTAGAGTATTGATGTCCCCCCTTTCCCCTCCAATTGCAAATTATTGTAGTAAATATTAGAGAGTCTTTTGGCTCTCTATTGCATTTCATTTGATGAAATCTGAGCTGCTTGTTTGTGCCTGCAGCCGGTCTCTTGCCAGAGCTGGCTCCTGTGACTCATCGGGTCTCTCCCGGCACTGGGAAGAATCTCTGCTCTGTTCCCTTGGAGTTGGGAGCTGCTCGGGAGCTCAGCACTGGGTCTGCACTGACCTGAGCATTCTCTGAAACTCATTCATGAGTAAGAAATCTGAACATCTGAACCTCAGTCTTTGGAATAGAGTTTAGTTGCTATGTAAATTTTTAATTGTCTGTGAAATACTACATGTGCCCAGAGTAAAAACCAAAATGTTTCAACTGTACTTGGACACATTTAGGATAAATACTTAACAGAGTGAATCAGTTGAGATGACACTGAAATAATATGCTAAGGAGAAGAAGGCTCCTTAGTCACTTAGTGCATCTATCTGGTCCTATCTAAGTGAACTAATCTGTCCCTTGAGATGAAGTTTTACATTTACGAAACTCACAGTTATTTGTAGCTAGTATTTTTTAAAGCTCCATCTCAGGTTAATTTCTGCAAGTGTAGAAGGCTAACACATAACAGCAAAAGCAGCAGCAGCAAAGGCCAAGGTGATGCCAAGAGGCCTCATTGCACTCACAGCCCCCGCCCCCAGCCCTGTTCAGGGTCATTCTCAGTTACACAGAAGGTAACTGGATTAAATGGTAAGAACTTCTCTAAAAGGAACCTCCTTTACAAATCCTTTTAGACAAGATGATACCCTCAGACTAAATAAGTGTTCAGACAGAAAGCAAGAGATGATTTTATTCAGATATTCTGAGGCATAATGCTAATGTGCTCAAGGGCTTAAATCTTTCAACAGTCAGATCTTCAAGAGAATTTGTTGACCTTTCTTTGGTACTCTTTTTTGCTGATGAAAAGTAGATGTGGTCAGCTCTATTACAGGTGTGAGTGTCTTACTGCTGATTCATTTTAGCATCTGGCTGCTAGACTTACTATTTAGATTTTTGTCTCCAAAAGCTCTTGCCTTTATGCAAATTTAATCATAGGCTGTGTTGTACTAAGAGTTAGGGCTTGCTGGCTATTTTATTTGTAGAGCCTGGTGCTTCTGTTGAGCATTTCTAACCTCTGGGCTTGTATCAGATTTGCATAACATCAGCAGTCTCTGAGAAATGTGTCCAGCAGCAAAGGAAGGGGATGTGCTTTGTCTGTTGGAAGTAGCAGTCAGTTCCCTCTGGTACCTGTTTGCCCCACTCCAGGCTTGTGCTCTCTCCAGAATGACAACTCCAAAATGAGCTGGGATATCTGCTTCCATCTGTGTAAACATATAGGTAATTTCCTTCCTTCCCCACCTGGCTTCCTGCATACTTGCTTTATCAGGGTATTACCCTAGAAGATAAATGACTGAGGGCTGAGCCTGCCTCTCCGGTGTGACCGGGACGATCGAGTGCTCCCGTGGTGTTACAGCAGGTTGTGGGATGCGTACGCTGTGCTGGGAATGAGGAAGACAACAGAGCTAAGTGCTACACTGAGAAAACAAACACTGGCTGTAAGGAAAGGCCAGGCCTCTCAGTCTACTGAGAGCATGTAAAATGCTGTGGTGCTTACTGCCAGATGCAGAAGGAAAGGCAACCAGCTTCAGTGGGAATGGGCGTTGGAGAGTCTGCAGTCTGGAAGCTAAAGTTACTGTTAAAAGAAAAAAAAATGTCTGTAATAGGTCAGTGAAGGTATTACTTATGTGCTTCTGACCTGAAAGTTACTCATAATAACTTGACTTTTTGAATAGATGGGCTTTATTGGAAGATGGAAAGATCAACCTGGCTTTTAAACAATGGTATTGTGTAATGTTCTTAACAGTGCTGAAACAAGAGCATGAGAGGAGGAGCACATGAAAAAGTCTAGTTTGAATATTAATCTCTTCAGCTTTTAGTGATGCACATAGTTTGTCTCACATGAGACAATTGGAAGCAGAAGAAATTTTCCTTCTGTTGAGGTACTTCCTAGTTCACGTGTTACTTCCCTTGATGAAAGTTAAATGTGGTAAGTCCAAGAAAATCTCATCTTTCTGTGAATAAACTAATCTATCTGACTTGTTACAGGGAATATTTAATGCAAATCAATGAGCACAGTGCAGTTCTGTTCATTCCTAAAACCAAGTCTTGATATGCTGCAATACCGGTGGCTTCAGGTTTACAGGTGCTGACAGCAGGTCTTGAGCAGCACATGAGCACAGTGTTAACATGGACTCTCCTTGTCTCCCTTTTCCAAAGGACAGGAACAATTTGGGAAGGAAAAGGTTATTGCTGTTGCTGGTCAACATGTAGAAATTAATGCTGGCAAGTTCAGCGTGTGATCTTAGCAGCTGCAAATGCGTGAGGATCCTTTGATGTAGTTTTGGAGACAAGTACCTTCCTGCCATGCTGTCCCAAAACCACACATGGGGAAGGAACGTGCCTCATCTGAAGTGCCCTGTGCCTGTCTGCCCTGGAAGAGGGTGCCCAGCACTGCTGGCTGCTCTACAGCAGCTCTCCAAAAATGCAGTCAACCCCTGCTGCCCTGCTGTGCCCCTGCAGTCCTCAGCTGAGCGGGCTGGGTAGCTCAGAGCTGGCTAGGGGCTGTGGGGAGGATCACCCCAGGATGCAGGTGGGTTTGGTGAAGTTTGCAGTTGGTAGTACAGCAAGTGCAGAGACTGCAGTCTGCTTGTAGCACAAGTGTCAGCATGTCTTGTGCCTGTCGCTTGGCTCTGCCGGTAGGTGCGGCTCAGCAATGAATACCTGGCACCGGAGCTGCCGGCTGAGAAGCTTTATCTGCAGTTTCTGTCTTGGATCTGGTGTTCTTTGTTGGTACCCGTGTTAAGAGGCTGTTTTGGTTGTCAGAAGAGCGTCAGGCATGCAGGCAGTTGTCCCGCTTGTGCAAGCGTCAGTGCTGGTGTACGGGTGACTAATGCTTGGAGCCAGCTTCTGCCCTGCTGTTTTTCTGGCTGCTGCTCTTCACCACAGCATGCAGAGGCAACCTGAGTGGGGTTAAAAGGAAGCTTGTTGGTCCACAGAATAAATACAACACAACTGCTGGCAGGAGCAAGGGACCAACAGTGCCATGCAAGGTCTCTTCTGCTCCTCTGTCCTGTGTGCTGTCAGACCAGTGACGTGAGGCCGGGACTGACACAACTCCTTGGCTGAAGAAAAATCTGTGACCTATTATCTTGGTCTTGTTTTACCTGTGTAAACTGGGAGGAGAAGGAAAATTGTGTCTGTCTGCTGCTTCCTGTGGGAAGTCATGGGACAGCTGAGGCTGGTAGGACCCCTGGAGGTTGTCTGAACTAACCCCCTGCTCCAGCAAGGCCACCTGGAGCTGGTTGCCCAGGAATGTCTCCTGGTGGCTTTTTAATATCCCCAAGGACAGAGATTACACCATCTCTCTGGGCAATGTGCTCAATTGCCCTCACAGTGAAAAAATGTTTCCTGACATTCAGAGAAAACCTCCTGTGTTTCAGGGTGTGCCCATTGCCTCTGGTCCTGTCACTGGGTACCACAGGAAAGAGCCTGGCTCCCTCCTTGTTGTACCCTCCCTTCAGGTATTTACACACATTAATAAGGTTCTCCTTGATCCTACTGTTCTCCAGGCTGAACTTTTCCAGCTTGGTCAGCCTTTCTTCATAGGAGAGATGCTCCAATCTCTTAATGATCCTTGTGGCCCTTCATTGGATTCTCTCCAGTATGTCCATGTCTCTTTTCTACTAGAGAGCCCACAGCTGGACTGGATTCAAGTGTGGCCTCACTAGTGCCAAGTAGAGGGAAGGAAGGAAAAGAGGGGAATCACCGCTCTCCGTTTGCTGGCAATTTTTCCTCATGCAGCTGAAGATATTGTTTGCTGCCTTTGCTGCAAGGGCATATTTCACCTAGTATAAATTGAAACATGAAGTGCTAGGCACATCTATAAACTTCTGCTAACTTAATTTTTTTATTTCAGGTTTGCTGGTCGCACCCGTGTAGTTGTGTTCCTTCTTCCCCCTCCCCTCACCCCCACCAAAGAAAAATTATATTTTTATGTGTTTTGAAAGAGGAAGGAAGAGATTGTAAAAGTTGCTGGTATTTTTTTATTTGTACCCAGATTTTTCACACAAGGATGTTTACCCTGTTGCCATCCCTTTGATCCGCCATGCATTCTCACCCATACCGTGTTTCTAGGCGGGAGAATTATTACCCAACCTCTTAAACACTTCTCTGTTTTCTAGCAGAAGAGCTGACACTGTTTTGATTTGGCCTTCCCAGCATAGTGTGAGGATTTGATTTGCTCCAGCCAGGAGTTCCCATGCCAAAAATCTTGGCTGTGTTTGGGATGGTTACATCCCCGATGACGCATGGCCGCTGCCGCACCTGTGGGCCTGCCTGTGACTAAAATAGCCCATCTGTGGGTGTTGGTTCCATGACAGCCTGTGGCAGTGGGAGCAGGACTTCCCTCACCTCAGTGCGTTTGTCCTCAGTGCCCAAAGCAGCTTCTTGCAGGCAGAGGTGTGGTGGCTGCTGCCCTTCCAGCCATGCAGAAGGTGGGGAGAGGATGTGGTGCTCAGAGTGAAACCACCGAGGGAAGTGGGATGGGCATTGGCCTTGGCGTTAAACACTCGTGCCTGCCCTGGAGAAGAAGCGTGTCCTGGTGCAGGCATCACCCAGCTTGGGGCAGGGAGGTGAGGAGCAGGGAGCAGTGCTTCTCCGCCTCTGTAGGCAACACCCCACCCCGGCTGTTACAGAAACAGCCCTGCATCCCTGCTGAGATAAGGGCTCCTTTGTTGCTTCACTTCGGAGGAATGCCGAAACCTGCCTTCTCTAACAAGCTTAGAAGAAAAAAGGGCAGATAAAGGAGAAGAGGAATCTGAGTCACAGGGAAACAACTGCTTCAGGGCAATTCGAGAGAAGCTCAGGGCAGGGATTGGAGACTGCTGTGCTGTTTCCCTCTTGACTCGCTTTCTCTGCTGTGTGCAGTTTTTTCTCCTCTTCTATCAGAGGTTTGGTAATCAAGCCTGACCTCACATTTCTCACAGAAGCAGCACTCTCAGCTCTCTCAAGGGGAAGGAGGATAGTGCTGGGGGTCTGGGTGGAAATCCAGCTCACCCATAGCATGCTTGTGCACTGGGAGCACCCTCAACACAGTTGTGGCTCCAGGAAGGTTGCACCAGGCTCCTCTTTGCCCCAGTCCTTCAGTGTACAAAGTGCATGACCCATCCAGTGGTGCTATCTGGATGTTAAGAGCTGTATTTTGCGGGTATTGGGATGTGGGGAGGAGGCAATGGGTACCTGTTAGTGAGCAAGCAACCGGGGCTGTCTTTATGCATGGAAAAGTCAAAGCAGAACTACAAGCAAGTTTTTCACGTATGGACAGGAGGGGAGCTGAACCAGGGTTAAATAATAAAGAAATGCTGCAGATCGGATTTTCCTCTTACAATTTGTGTAACTGCTTGTGCTGGGAATTGCAGAGGCTGCGGTGGGAAGGAGAGGGTTTCCCATGCTGTGCCTGCCTTCCAGCTAGCCAGGGCTGTTTCAGCAGGTGGATGCAAGGGTGCAGCTTATGCTCTGCAAAGCTCTAACTGGGTAAATCCCTACTGCGTCAGAGCCTGCCTGTCGTCTCCCGACAGCATCTGCCCGGCTCAGCCGCCTGCGCGGCAGCGGCCGTGTCCCCGCCTCGGGCACGGGCCGCCCCCGGGGATGCGGCCGGCCTGCAGTGGAGCCTGGTTCACAGTGCAGCGTGCGATGCAGCCTTCAAGGAAGCTATTCAGGGCCTTCAGAAAGATTCCCCAAAATCTTTGAGTCCCCTGCTCTGCTCAGATTCATTCCTCTGTCGGAGAGGCCATGGATCTCCCTTTCCCCTCGCACACGCTGCCGTTCCCTGTGCCTTTCTCGGCACTGTCAATAACTTGAGCCGTGCTTGGTAGATTTCCAGTGCAGCTTGATTTAAGAGCAAGGCGGGGTAAGGGGTGCTGCAAGAGCTGCTCTGGTCAGCCCCTGTGAAGGGGGAGCTCCCTGGCAAAAGCACCTCAGCCACTTTCTGTCCTGTCCTGGGCCGAGGCAGGGGCTGTGCAGAGCTGCTTCGATGCGCTCCACTGAGGAGAAGGCATGAACCTCCTTGTAACCGTGAGGGAGGGCAACTCTTCCAACCCAGGGAACACCCACAGATAAGGGAACACTTGAATCTGATACAAAGATGGAGGCTTCTTCCCAAGGGGTTCACAGTGAAAGAAAATTTATTGCTCTTTTCTCTCTCCCTAGCATGCTGTGGTGGAAACCAGGAAAAGTAAGGAGAGGAAAGGAAAGACAGCCAGTTTCTGCTGTTTGCCTATAAACTGAGGACAAAGAGGAAAACCTCAGTTTTTAGGTGTTGCCAATTGTTTTTGCAATACAAGTAACAATCAAAGCCCTTTTAAGGAACCATTATCCTTGCGGGTCCAACAGCAAACTAATGTGAACACTGATGCACAATTCACTGGGAATCTTAGAGGTCTTTTACAACCTTAATGATTGTATGAAACTCATGAATATGAGCTCTCCCTGATAAAATGCTTAGGGAAATGACTGTCAGTTGTTATCTGTCCCATGGGGAAGCTGTTTGGTGACCTGGTGTTACCAGGGGATGCCAAGCTGTTTGTGGCACCGGCTCTGGGCTGTGTTTCTCCACCAGTCACTGTCATCACTGATACTTGGTGGGCAGCCAAGTCTGTGCTTAGCAGCATGTGGTTACTTTTTGGTTTTTGTGTCTCAAGTTTCAACTCTTCACAGACAAGATGCTTTAAGATGTCATCCGTGTTCTGGATTTCCCGCTTGCAGCCAAGGACTGCTCCAAACAGAGCAGCACTGCTCAGCCCCAAACATGGGCCATTCACAGCTCTGGGTTTCTCACTCTTATAAGTAAAAGTTTCCATACTTGAAGAAAACTCAAGTACCTTTCCAGCAGTCCCAAAGCACTTTGCAGAGTATGCTGGGTATTGTTTTGCTCAGGATGGGGACATCAATGAAGTTATGACTTGCTGAATGTCAGGCTGAGGGCTGGACACAAACCTTTTCTGCTGTTTTGCCTGCAGATGTTTTACTGTGTCCCTCCTTCGGGAAAATGATGCCAGCAGTGGGGGAAGAAGAGTTTGCCTCCCTTTACCAAGAGCCACTGCCTTGCCCTGCAGAAGGGGCTCCCAAACCCATGGTGGTATGCAGAAACCTTGGACCTTGGCTTCTGGTTGGTCCTCAGGTGGCATCCTACCCTGGGGTGGCACTCACTTTTGCAGAATCCACAGCCTTTGCAGGATTCACAACCCGGAAATAGGATGTATCCCATGTTCCTTCTTTCCTCTCTCTGTTTTAAACCTGGGTTTTTGAGCCATGGTCTCTCTAGAGATTTTCTTTAGTCTGAGTCTGTACGAATGTGGCCCTTCCACTTGGTGGGGAAGGACAGGAGATGGCATCCACCTCCTCTCCTGGCCAGAGACAGCTCAGCAGCCCATGCTGCCATGCCAATGAGCTGGGTTGGAGGGCAGAACTAAAGAGCAAGTGCAGAAGAGGAGCCAGACCTCAGCAGGCATCTGGCTCTTTCCCAGCACATTACCATGGTATGCAGTGGCGCAGCTGCCTCGCCTGTGTTTTGTAAAGTACAAAACTGGTAGCTGCTTATTTATCTCAGGAGCTGAGGGAAGTGCTAAGAGAGCAATCTTTTCCCCTGCAGGCTGCATGTGTGGGTTTTTGCTTTTAACAGGGAGAGAAGAAAGATTTAAAGATATTTGATCTGCAATCTAGCTCTGAGTTGGTTGAATATTTATTTTGTTGTACATGCAGTTAGTTATTGAAAGTCTTATCGTGGAAGCAAATCAGACAGGAGGCTCATGGCTCCAACCCAGGAGGCACCCAGACATGGAGAACATCACAAGGAGACCTTGCCACACGCAGAGAAACCTGCTCATTGCCATGAGCTCACCCATGTCAGGCTGCCCATGGGCAAAGGGCAGCTCATGGTGCAGAGCCCCCCTGTCCTCCAGGCCCTTTCTGCACGGAGCCCTCCAGCCTGTGGGCACCAAGAGGTGCCAGAGCCCCTGTTTGCTGTGGGAAGCTGCTGCCACACAGGACCAGAGAAATGTTGCAAGTGTTTCTGAAGTGCTGTAGCTGCCCAAAGTAGGAGTTTTACAGAAGCCCTGTAGATGGGCACCTGTGTGAGCCAGCAGAGATGGGGTTCTGTTGTGGGATTCCCTGATGCCTGCTGCAAGCTGGCTTCCTTTATCTGCCATGAGGGTGATGGCAAGTTTTTAATTTACTATTTCTATCTCCACAAGACTTCTGCAGGCTTCAAGGCTTCTAATTTTTTTTTGTTTTTTCTTATTATGTTAAAATATGGTGGGCAGATTCAAAACCTGTTTAAGCATGTTAAACAGGAGAGGAGGAGTCATCTGCTTTCCTCAGATGACCTGGCTAAAATCATAGTTCTGAGTCTTGCAGCACAACCTGGATAAGAAACCAAGAATGAGCAGAGCTCTTGGAGAAGGCAAGAATTTGGCTGGGAGCTGTGCATGGGGAGACCCTCCACAGCAGTATGAATTCATTTTTGGGTACAATACAGTGCTGTTTACCTGACACAGAGCAGAGCTGGATGCCTGTCTGCAGGTGGGCAGGACAGTGCTGTATTTACCCAGGGTGAGGGCAGTGTGCTGCTTCAACAATGCCTCCCAAAAAGCAGTGGGGATTGATGTGGTTGTTATTCATTTTCTTCTCAACCAGATTCTGCCCCTCTCATGTTTTGCTGTCTTTTTTTTTTTTTTTTTTTTTTTTTTTTTTTTTTTTTTTTTTTTGGGGGGGGAGTTGGTAAGATTACAAAGCATTCTCTCCAGCAGAGAAGTCAGGATGGTTAATTTGCTTTGGCAGCCCACAGAAGAGGAATCCTTTTGCTGGCTATTAGAATGGCAGCTGGCTGCAGAGGGCCATGAAAAAGGTGCTGCTGGCTCTTGATGGATTTGGTGTTTTACTTAAAGCTCCACCTTCCCAGAGTAACATGAAGTACATCAAAATGCCAGGTTTCATTATGCAGTTAGTGGTTTGGGAGGAAACTGAAACACAACCCTGAAGGAGAAGCCAAGTGCATTATATGTAAATTCTTGCTTTTTAAGCATTGAATTCTGACCTTTGCATTCTTGAGAGCTGGCAACTCTGTGCAAAGTGGTATGCTGCTCCTGCTTTTTATCTTTAGTTTGGCAGCTTTGGTGTGTTTCCTGGTTAAGCCACGGTGTAGCTTAATGGTTCAGGGGCTTTGATGTGCTTTGCAAAGCCTGATCCTGCTGCCTGGGGTGCAACTCCACTCTCTAGCCCTTGGTTCTCCCTGCATCAATTCCTCACCCTTGGCCTCCTACAGCAAATAGTACAATGGCCTAAAAGCACAAACCCTTTAAGCAAGGTAGCCCCCTCTTCTTACTAATTTAGGAGGATCTTTCTTTGGCAAAGGTCTGTCAGTGAAGAGCTGGGGCTCGCCTGGGCAAACCCAGCCTCTCTCTTCCAGGTGTGATTGCTGCTGGAGGCACTGCCTGGGCTCCTGCCAAGGTCCAGAAAAGTGTCAACTGCTGTCTGCTTGGATGGAAAAAGGGTGGAGCTGTGAGACTGCAAGGCAAGAGTTACAGGAGGGCTCACAAGGCTGCCATCTGCACTGCTGAGTACTGGCAGCCATGTCTAGGGGTGATGGTTTACCCTGCAGTGCTGCAAGAAGGGAGGGGAGGACAGGTGGGGAAGGGGCAGGGAGAGAAAGGCCTGGAAGTGAGACAAGACAGAAGAGAGAAAGGTAGATCAGAAAACAATAAAGTAAAATGGATTAGAAAAATGAAGAACCAGGATTTGAGACGGGGTCAGGCTGGTCTAGGATGACTCTTGTCCTTCTGGACATTTCTTTTGATGGGGTACATGCCAGGGTCTGGCCAACCTTGGGCCAGGAGCTGCTGCTCAGTCCAAGCTCTTTGCTGATGAGGTGATGATGGAGAGGGGTAGTTTGGGATGGGTCTGGAGTGGACATGGATTTCCTGATGGGCACAGCCCAGCCCCTGGGGGTGAAAGGTGTAGGAGAGGGGAGAAAGCACTGCCCACCCCTTGGAGAGGCCAAGATTGCCTTCATGCCACCATCTGTGGGATAAAGTGCCAATAAGTCCTTTGGCCAAGCAAATTATCTACTGCAAAAACTTGGCTCACAGAAGAGGTTGCAGGGGTGAGTTCTCTCCAGAGTTTACAACAAAATAGCAGCATAATGTGGTAGAAATTGCTTAAAGGTTTTGATTTTTGTAGCCTTTCACACTACAAAATCATCTATTTCACCCCTCAGCATAGGGCTACCCTAGTCACCTTTCACAGCACATCTTCCAAAATGCTGGAGAGCAGAGGACTGCTGCAATCAGCAGCTCCTTGGGGACAGTCCCCACATGCTGCCTCTGGGTAGGGGTGACACCTCATGAGACTGAACATGGGGAGGGTCAGGGTCTCTGCTGTGGCCCTGCAGCTGTGAGGCTTTTTAAATTTTGCATCCATGGCTGGACACCCACAAGCTGTACTGTTGCTACACAAGCACACCATCAGCAGTGAGCAAAAGCAGATGGAGCAGACCTTGCTTCTCTCTCAGGACAGCCAGAAGCACTTGACTGTGATGAGACTGTCCCAGTGGGCAAGGAGAGCCAGACCCCACCCAAGGACCCTGCAATCCTCCTGCTCCTGGCCGAGCTTGTTTGCCCCCAGCCTGGGAACTCCATACCGAGGGATGAAGTGCAGTTGGCTGCTGAGAGAGGAGGGGTGGGACAGGGATGCTCCAGCACCTAGTGGGGTAGGGACAGTGCTGCCATGCAGTGACACAGGCATGTGATGCTTCTAGCAACTCCATGATATTGCTGGCTTGGGGCCACCACGGGTCAGGTCTTCAAATGTCTTTGACTGGGACCCCAAACCCCAAATCTCTTTCTTTTCTTCTTAGCTATTAACTTATGAGTTTAGCAGAAGCTTAGCATCTTTAGCCATAAGGAGGTACTTGGCAAGCTCTTCTGCATCCCCTACAGGCAAGTGCCCTCTGTCCTTGCCCTCACTGGATAAACACTTTCAAATTAGAGGGACTCCAACAAATTCCCTCCCTGTTCCTGTAAGGAGTTTCCACTGGGTCACTGGATGAGTGTGTTGCCTTAGAGGATTTGTGTGTTGCCAGGTGTGCTGGCAAAAGTGGGATGGAAATCTCAGCCCTGGCTTCCTCTCTCAGCCTTGCCATTTCTCTGGCTAACAAGGCAAGCCCCTGCCTCCGACATCCTGGCGTGAGTCAGCAGAGCCCACACAGCCTTCATAAGCCAGGTTTTAACTTAATTCCTGCCTTGCTGAGGGGGAATAAGCACAGAGCTCAACTGTCAGTGTTCTCTGACCTGGGGATCCTGCCAACCTCTTGCAGCCCTTTTCCTTAGCTTCCCATTTTGAAATCAGCTCCTGGGTCTGGGTTGGAGTCCTCAGTGCTGCTGTGCCAGTCCCTGCTGCAGGTCTGGCCTTGTGGGAGCCCCAGAAGCAGGGGGTGCCTGTGTGAGCTGGATCAGCTGTAACCATGATGCATAAGCAAGGTCACTGTGTAATTTGGCTTCCTGAGCCTGCACTGTGTTTCAGGGCAAGGCCTATGAGCACACCCCTGGGCTTCAGGTGCTGTGTAATGCATCTGAGCTGCACAGCCTTCAGTAGATGTTTGCTCCATCTGGTTTTCCTTTGATGAAACAAAAGGACTGTTTGTGGTGATTAGGGCTGAGTCACAACCAGCCTGGCCTATTTGTAAATTGTCATGTCTCTAACCAGCAGCCTGTGCCAAGGGAAGCAGATGCTCATGGCTGCTGTGCTGGGAAGGTGACTGGAGCTCCAGGACGCCTGGCAGGGCAGCAATAAACCACCTCTTATTAGCTGCTGTGAAAAGAGGTTCTCCCATCTGAATCCTGGCCAGATTACAAGCAGCATGATGAATTAGTACCAGTTAATGTGCTCATCATAACTACTTCAAGGGAAATTACTAGGAATCACAAAGGCACTCTTCATTTAAATACTATTCATTTATTTTAACTTGCCGAAAGTGGGCAGGTGGGAAGGAATGCAGGCAGTAAACAGTGATTAGCTGTCATTGGCAAGGCTCCATGGCTTCATGCAGGGGGTGTCCCTGGATGCCAGGGCATGTCCTGTGCTCTCAGCATGAAGGAAGTGGTAATTTTAAATATCACAGCCATCAGGTCAGGCATGGGGACTGAGAGCATGAGCTGCCTGGGCAGTTGCATGGTGCCAGAGGGTCAGCCCACACCACCCTTCTCTGAGCACTTTGGGGTGAGAGATCCCCTTTAATGAGGGAAATAAGGTCCTCCATCTTAGTCTGTATGGATACTCAGGCTTCTCTGGGCTGAATTAATTTTGGACAATTAATTTGAATTAATAATTGGACAAATGTCAAGGGCTCATCTAATTTTATCTTTGTTTCCAACATGCAGACTTTCCTCCCCAGTGTTAGCCCCTCCAAGTCGCATTAGCACAACAAAATCAGTTCTGTAGCTCTCAAAGGGCAGCTCACCCGTGGCAGCACCACTCTACAGATGCTTTGCAGAACTTCTGAGCATGCCAAAGTGGCTCTTTTAATATTTACACTGGCAATGCCCTACACCAGCAAAGGCACAAGCCTTATAAAAGCGTTGGGGCAGTGACTCAGTGGTGAGTGGCTGCTGGTGGGGGTGAAGGGCAGGAGGGCAGGTCCTGCAAGCTCAGAGGAATGTCCCTTGTCCACCAGATCTTTACTTACCCAGCAAATGGGAATCGAAATACAGCACCTTGCATTCCTCTTGCAGCCAGCTCCACCCTGCCACGTGCCTGTGGCTCAAGCAAAACACTGCAGGAGCTGAGGCCATAAGGGACCTCAGACGGGTTTGAGGCTGAAGCCACAGAATTGGTGCTTTTTGAAAGTCTTCCTGAGAGTATAAAACCAAGTAAACACTAATTTTTTCTTTTGCTAAAGCCATTTCCCTGATGAATAAAAGCAGTGCTTGTGTCTCTGACCAGAGCAGCCAAAATGTCAAGGACTGGCACAGTCAGTACCTGGGGGGATAAACCTGCTTCAAAACCACTCTGAAGCACGTAGATTTGGGTAAAGGTGTCCTTTACCAAATTACCTTTACCAGTTTTGGGTCCTCCTTCTGTGGGCTGCACAGGGGGAAGCTGCCAAGCTGGAAGCATCCACAGAGGCACAGGAATGACATCTGGAACCCTGGGATAGGAAAATAGGCTGGGAATGTGGGGATGTTTGCTCAGGTGTCTCCTTCTAGGCTTGCTGCTCTGAAAGAGGCATTGATGAGTAGCCCCAACCACAAGTGGGGTCTGATCCAGCCCAGCAGGTGGTTTTCCCCAGTTCCATGACACCTCATCCACGGTGGATTTTGGTCAGGCAAGGCAGGCAGCATCTACCAGAGAAGGGCACTTCAGGCCCCATGGTGTCATTTTACACTCACCTGCCTGGTTGTGAACACTCTGTGGGACTTCAAGGTGTTCTTTCAGCAGGCTGATGTCTCAAAACAGAGCTTTGGTCTTGAATAAATTAAAAAAAAAAAAAAAGGAAAAAAAAGTTTTTTACCCCAAGGGTGGTTGGTCACTGGAACAGGCTCCCCAGAGAAGTGGTCACAGCACCAGCCTGACAGAGTTCAAGAGGTGTTTGGACAATGCTCTCAGGCTCATGGTGTGACTCTTGGGTTGTCCTATGCACAGCCAGGAGTTGGACTCAATGATCCTTGTGGGTCTCTTCCAACTCAGCATATTCTATGATCTATGATTCTATGATCCATAGCTTCTCAGGGTTGTTTGCTTTTCTCATTTCTGCAGTACCTGAGCTTTTCTTCTGCAAGCTGAGTATTCCTAGTGGGAATCAGAAATAGCTCAAACCTGTCCATAGTTCATCTAGCATAAAGTTGCTGTTTCCAAAGCTGCTGCAGTGTCCACATCCAAGCAAGCAGTGGTGGACAGAACATTCCATGGGCCATGCATCCTGCTGTACCCTAAAGAGGCTTTCAGCTTGGAGTGCCTGTTTGCTTACTGTAGAATTTAATAAGGGCCCCTCTGTGCAGGCCATGTGGCTACAGGGTTCATGGAAGATTCACTGCTTGGAAACAGCCTTTGAGCCAAGGACCAAGAGCAGAAGAGGTAGATATGTGTGCCAAGGGGAACAACATGACTTCTGGGGTCACAGAGGGGAGAAAAGGAGAAGGGTGGCACTTAGCTGGCATTCAGGCAGCAAAAATGCATCCTCCTTACTGTTTTCACAAGGAAAGGAAACTTCCACAAATTTAAAATTGCAGTGTTTAAAATATCTTTCTTACCCTGTTTGGTGGGACAGAAAGAGCTTGTGCTTTGCCCTTCTGCAGCTCCACAAGCAAATGGAGGTAGCTGAACCTTCTTGATGTCTGGGATGTGGAAGGGAGGCACCTCTGGACTTGTGTTGTAGTACAGCATAACCCTGCATAAGCTGGGTAATGTTCTTTGATTGCAGTGTGTTTCCAGCTGCTGGAATGAGGAAAGGGAGTGCCGAGGAGGACAGTGGAAACAGGTTCCTTACTTTGCCTAATTTGCTTTCCTGTACCTAAGTTCTTTCAGGGAGCTGGAGAACAGCAGCCATGCTATTAGTAGCCCAGAGCCCTTCCCAGTTTCTGATAGTCACTGAAATAGAAATACACAGGTAATGCAGGAGGAAACAGCACGAGCCTTTGTCTCTTCCCTCCTGAGTGAGGGCTGGATAATCCTCCAGCTCTTACTGCTGATGCCATGCAGTGTGGTAGCTGGAAAATGACAGGAAGGGGAATAAGAGGCTCAAAGCCTGCCCCTACAGATGGAGAGCCCTGTCTGGGATGGGAGGAGGGCTGAGAGACCTCAGGGTGCTGAGGAGGTGCTGTGGGACAGTCAGCCCTTGCTCACCCCAAGCACTTCAGCGCTCCACACTCCTCTCCCAAGCTGCTGCTGTGGACATGAAGCAGCTCCTCCTCTGGCCAGTCTTGTTGGCATTGTGGTTTCTTCCAAGGGCATTAATGTCACCCTTTGCCATGCTGTGTCTGTCACTGTCCCCTGTGGGTTCCTTGGCACAGATATCTGTCCCCATCACTCCCTGTGTTTCCCCTAAAAACATAAAAGGGTCCTTCACTTCCCAAACACACTTTAACCTCTTCTCTGCTGTGTGCTGCCTTCTCCAGCTTCTTCACCAGTTGTACTCAACCTCCCGTTGAGTATTCCCTGCTAGTTGTGCCCTGTGCTCCTCAGTGTCACCTTTCCTCATTACAGTATTTCTGATTCCCCCCACCAAGTGCCTGTGGTTGAAAAGGGAGTGGCAGGGACAGCACAACTCCTGACAGATTATTTCTGTGTTAAACAAGCAGTCTCTCATCTGCCTTACTGCCAGTCTGCTCTGACAGCAAGAGAAAGGTTTGTGAGCTTCAGGCACTCTCCCTGTCCAGAGGAAACATCTGCACACTGATATCTGCTATTATAGAGGTGATCCTCTTCCATTTTATGTGCATGATTCTTTAAATTAATGTAAAAGAACTGCAGGAATACCTGAGTTCCTTGCTCCAGGTTCTATCTTTTATGAGATAGTTAAATACTGGTTTGGTAAAAGGACATATATGTACTCAGACATTCCAAAATTTCTCTTTCTTAATAGATTTTTCTCTCTGTATTTCCCGTGTTCCTTAGCTACAATTGAGTACATCAATTGATTCGGCTATAACTGAAGTATTTGGAGTGGTGGTTGTTTAACATGTTTTTAGATCACTAATTTAAAAGCAGGTAAAAACAGTGGAATTGTACTTGATGCTACTTTCTTACTTCTGCAAAAACAGATCCTTAAAAAAGAAACCAGATTGAAAAAGTGGTGAGTGTACAGGAAATGAATGGACATTTCAGTGGGCGAAAGTTAACTGTAATTATAAAAGTTATCTAAAAGAAATCTATTTACATTTAAAGGTTAAACACTTCAAGGAGGACAACTCTGTTGGGAATGGTTCTGCCAGTCTGGAATATGGATAGATTCTGTGATTACTGTAATTAAAAAATGCGGTTTAAAGGATGAAAAGGGGTGAAACCTCTGTGAGTCTTTCTCCTTCCTACCATGTGTCACTATCCTCAGAAGCATTTGCTTCTGAGGGGATCTGAAGCATACATTTTTATACAGTAGTAATAATGCTATAAAATAATCAGTGTCTATGGAGATTTTAAACCCTTCAGCCTCAATACTTTGTATTTTAGCTGTGGGAACTACTGAACTAGAAATCACACAGGCAAAATTTTCCCTGAGGAGCCAGCTTGGTTCAGCTCTCACCTGCTGGCAAGGCTGAGGGTTCTTTGTAAAACCAAACCCCAGCCATGTGGGGACATCCCTGTGTGTAGGACCACATGTGCTGACAGGGGACAGTGGGAAGGGCAGTGCCATGGGTGCCTTGTGCGTGCTGGGGGTTGCTCACCCAGGTTTGCAGCTGGACAGCGATGCTCTGGAAATTACAGCAGACCTGAGCACCTGGGTTTGGCAGAGGTGAGGTGGTGAGAGGTCACAGTTGTGACACGAAATAACAAGACTCACATAAGATGTTCTAGTATCAGAACAAGAACAGGAAGAGAGAACTTTATTTTTCTGACCTCAACATTTATAGAATTCTAGAAGTGACAGTGGATTGGAGAATGACATTGTTACTTCTTTAACTACACTGGTTAAACTAACAGTTTATCAAAATTCTCCTCTTACAGAGAAGAATGTAAAACAATTATTATTTACATGAAAGAGTGTGAGAAACTCTATTACAAGAATGTAAACATCAGAAGGCTTAGAAAAACTCAAAAGAACAGGGCAACAGTGAGAGGCTGTGATTTTTTTTTTTTTTTAATTTTTTTTATTTTTGTAGCCCATGACATGGAGAGAATAAGTGGTGGGATGGGATCCCACTTTGCAGCTACACCCCTGAGTGCCCTGCCATAGCACCTCTGCTCCCTGCTGCAGGACAGTCAGCCAGGTCACTCCCAAGGCATCATTTCATCGTTTCATCCCCAGGTTTAGCTATATGCTTATTTAGCTCACTAAAGAAGCCAGTAGATTTTTTATCTTTTAAAATTTGTCATTTACCCAGACACTTTCCAGTGCTTATCCAAGAGGAATTCAAACCTGCTGCCAAACTGCTTTTCTCAGCTGTTTTTTGAGACATGTATGAATGTGGAGGAAGCATGCACCAAAAACCACTGGGACAAGCAATGGAGGCAGGTATGAAAGACACTTGTTTAAAATGCAAATGCACAATGTTTTGCAAAAGCTTCAATTAGGTTAATTGTTCCTGTTGAACTAATGCAATTCTACATTTAGATAAGCTCCTGAGGTATGACTCTTAAACTAGTTTTCTTAGGAGAGTATCAAAGTCTGACTGACTGCTCTTATTTCTGGCTTTCTAACTAGACAGTGCTGAAAGGGATGATCATCTCAGCTGGTTTGATGGAACCACCACAGTCTAAAACAAGCAAAGGCATTGTCAGCTTGTTCCCCAGCACATGTTAAACCTTCTTAGTGGGAAGCTGTCCTAGAGCCAGCGTGCCTAGCCCAGGTATAGCATGTTTTAGTGCTCAGACACATGATCAGTTTAGGGGAACACACCAGCCAAACATCTTCACGTTGCCTTTAATCAGTAGCAAAGGAAGGCTTATTCTGGTGTGCAATTTGACTCAGATCTTATTCTGTTGCAATTCTGGGAACTAGTTTTGAGTTCACCCCAGAAGCAAACATTGGTGATGGTTGAGGGAATATGTATGTGCCAACCCTGCTCATCCCACCCAGGTGTTAAAAGTGTGAATATCACCGCAACAAAACCATGGAGCAGCATTTATGTCAGCAGCAGGGGAAAGCTGGCAGTGCAGTAAAGGAAAATGAGAGTGTGCCAACACTTGGGAGCCTCAAAATCTTCATCTAGTGGGCGAGACCTTTGAGTGCCATCCCTCTTTTGAGAATATAACACACTTACCCAGGGACGAGTCTTCCTTTCACTGGAGGCTAATACTAGCCCAGTGGGCTTCCCCTGCAGGAGACCTACCTAGTGGAGATAGGTTATCTTCCCATCTATCATGAAGATGGGAAGGGTAAGGTTGTCCTGTGTGCCATGTACAAGGCAACTCTGCAAGGGCAGAGTGCATTAGAGGCCCTATGCAGGCAGCAGCATCTTAAAATCCATTCTCAGGTTGCAAAGCATGCAGAGAAGTATGCTCCTCTGGGGTATCTCTCAACTGAAACAAAACCAGTGGATTTAGTTCAAACAAATGGCATTTGTGTATGTGCTATTGCCCAAATCCAGACTCAATATCCCCAAGGAAAATCTGGAATAATCCAGTTGAAGGGCATATTTGAAGTGGAGCCTCCCGCTGGTGTGTGGCCTGGCCTGTGCTCTCACAGGAAGGAATGCCTCCAGCGGGATGAACCAGCTGTGGCAGGCATCGCCCTGGCTCACACGGCCTGACCCCAGCTGAAGATCAGGCTCTACGTGACTGGGGAACACACCACGGTTTTTTCCACGGCCCAGCAGCACTTGCTGTGTGCTGTATTTTGAGGGGTGAGTTGGAAGGATGGCTGTCAACAAGCAGCACTGCGTGGGGACCATTCCCCTGCCGTGATGTGGAAGGATTTAGGTACGTAACTCTGACGCAGCTGCATAATAGACACAATAAACGGGCTTTGCATCACTCCCTAATACTTTGTCCATCTGCCTTCCCTGGAAAGCAATGCTTAGCTCTGTGGAGAGCCCCTGCAACCTGTGGGGTGAGCAGGGTCGGTCTGGAGCTGTGCCATGCAAGCACTGGGTGGGTGGTGGAGAGTGGATGCTGAATCCCTTCTGGAATGCCTTCCTGCACAGCCACGGCTGCCCTGAGAGCCAGTTTGGTCCTTTTCAGAAAACTGCTGTGCTCCTCAGTGGGAATTTCCCTCTTTAAAAGACCATCTTGCAATTTCTCTAATCCTTCTGTCAAGGCCTCAGCAGTGACCAGGGGTGTGCTTGATCCCTGCCCAGCCACCCAGTCTTTTCATCCTTTAATTCAGGTTAATGCTCCAAAGAAGTACTGTACTTATCCCCATTACACAACCACAGTCTGGAGGCATTTCAGGGCTGGCATACCTTATTTTAGCATCAACTCCTCTTAAAACTATTAAGTTCCTGATGCTGTTTGCATCATGTTGATTTATTTTATGAATCAAAGGAAGATAATTTCTCAAGGCTGTAAGGTGTAAAAACCTGTGTCGTAAGACTGTGGCTGTAGCTTATTCTCTTACTTGTTTTGCTTTCCTTGCTAAGAGGTGAATTTTTTTTTTAATGACTAGCAGTTTATGGAGAGATTTTAAAAAGCATGCAATGCATGTGAGTACTCATTGTCTGAACTCCCCAAACTTCTAAAAAAATGCAGCCTGCCTCCTCCATCTCATCTTCCTCTGCTTTCTGGCTGCTGACAAGCCTTCCTCAAGCACAGTGCACTTGCAGCTTCACAGACGCCTTCTTCTTTCATGGTAGAGCCCCAAACCCCTACTAGCAGTGTGGGATTTAGGAGAGGAGGAGGTGTGGAAGGGCCTTCATCTCACTGGAAGCATCCTGCATCTCCTTCCCCTTTCAAACTCACTGCTACTCTTTTTGGCAGCGACCACCAAGGAGCTCCTGCTGGGAGCCCCTTCCTTTATATTCGAGGTGCATGGAAGAAAAATGGAGTCCCTTGGTTGGCAGGGTGGGTTGGTGCCATAAATTAAAACTGCCTAGAGTATAATTAGCAGAGTGAGGGGAGCTCCTCAGGTGTGCCTTTCCAGTGAGCAGGCTCCTCAGTGCTCACTCACACCTACTTGGATGGCAGCAGCTTACGTGATGATGTTTGTACACAAATATGTTAATGGTCTATAGTTTACACACAAGTGCTGAATCAGAATATGCTACAGTGGAAAGATTTTCCTGAAAACATCTTTGCATTTCAAGAAGAATTTAGCTCTGCATTTTGAAAAACACAACAGCTGTGGCTGTCCCACTTGTGGCCATGCTCTCAGACCTTTCTTTCAATCTGCAAACCCACACTTTTTATTTTTTCCCCAGCAGTACAGTTTCCACAACAGAAAATTTAAGGCTGCTGACAACAGAATTGCTTTTCTTAGTTACCCTTCTTGGACCTATTTGATGTGGCCTGTGACCTCCTGGGGCCCAAGGCCCAAGGAGCCACAACTCTAGACTGCACACCCCAGAGAATAACTCAGTCTCCTTCAAAATTTAGAAGGATGGCTGTCAAACACGACAGTTGAATTGGCTAGATTTATTGAGAAACTAAATTTGCTGCCTCAAAGTTTGCTTTGCAAACATGCCCTAAGCTTTTCCCAGGCCATTTGGACAGAGATAAGGATTTTTCTGGAGGATGAATAAGCATAGTTTTAAGTCCGTAAAGAAAACAACAGCCAACAGGAGCCAAAAAAAGTGTGGGAAGCAGTGTTTTATTTTAAAATGTTTGAAGAGTGAATGTGATCAGTTAAAGCAAGACTGTCAAAAATATCACCAAGTGTCTAAAGCCCACTGTGATGTTAGCTTATTGCAGTTCTCCTGTGCTCTCCCGTGTTCTCCCACGTATTTCTCTTCTTGGCTAAGACACAGCCCAACCCATCAGTCAGCAGGGAGAGAAGGGTGTTTCTTCCCTTCCTCCTTGTTGTATTGCACTAGTTATTTAGCTGTTTTACATAGTTGTGCACTGTCCAAATGATCTGTATCTCATGTGGTTTGCCCCTCTTTTTCCCCCTGTAAGCCTCAGTAGTTTCCCTCTTGGTTACTCCCCCCCCACCCAGACCTTCCTCACCTGTTTTCCCATTGGCTGTGATCCACTTCCTGTACTTGTCCTTGAGAGGGGAAAAACCCCCTTGAGAGGGGGCCTCGTTCTCTTCCTTTACCTGGATGGCACCTGGGCTACACTGGTGTCACCTACCCACACAATAAAGCAGAACGAGGCTCCCGAGGAGGAAGAGCGTTTCTCTGTCTTTTACTCCCGACCATGCGGGATTGATCCAGGGACTGGGGTCGGAGCTAGCCGGGTCTGGACCCCTGAAAAACCCCGGATTAATTTCTGCAGCTCCTGGGACTCACTGGGCAGCTGGCATGGAACACCTGGTGTCCCTTTCTCTGATGTACCCTTAGCCAGCTCCCCTGCAGACGCGAGGGGTGTTTCTGGTGGCCACCTGCCCCTGGGTTAGCCTGAGCTTCCTGCAGGGGTAGTCCTGTCTCAAGGCAGAAGGCAATGCCTTCCAGCCCTATGTTACTATCATTTGAGTATGGCTGTAGAAAAAGGAAAATATTTAATTCCAGACAAGTTAATGAACTCTCATTTTCAGCCCTTAGTCCTGAAAATAGCAGGACAGGAAATATGAGTAACCTGCAACATCTGACAGAAAAGGAAAGTAGCTGCTTCATTCTTTTATGGCCTGTTACCCTGTTGAACAATGACGTGAGAATGTGTTGGGACAAACCTGATGAGGTGCTCTCTGCCACCAGGTGCCCATTAGGCTGTTTGTTTTTCCCCTGCTTAAAGGTGTCATTTGCCTTATGATGGATCCTGAAAATACCCAAGGAAACCACATGCCCAGCACTGGCTGAGAACCCGGAGTAGAGAACTGTTATTGCAAAGTCTAACAAATGATTTGACATCTGGAAATTATCCAGTTTACAAACATACACTTTATAAAGAAGTAATGTTCTCCAGGTTTTAGGAAGGATTTGCAGTATACCACAGAGATAAAACTTATTTGCAAAACTAGAATGATTAAAGATTTTAGCTTACCCTATCAACCCTGGTGTGGAGCACCTGGCTGGATACTCTGGTGCTAAGACTGCTGACAGCTGTGCCACCACGTCCTCCTGAGCTCAGGAGATGTGTGGTACCCACATTCAGTGAGCAGAACAAAAAGACCCCAATATCCTCTTGACTTGAATAATTTTAGCCATTCAAATCCAGAATGTCATCTTTGCAATGACCCAGGACAGATTGCTTTGCTGGGGTTCAGACTCTTTTCTACCACTCTCCTTTTTCATAGTTTGTTTCTAGCCTTCCTCACTGGAATAGAACTAAATACAAATCTAGCATGGAGGACGGGGAAAGGGAAAGGGAAAGGGAAAGGGAAAGGGAAAGGGAAAGGGAAAGGGAAAGGGAAAGGGAAAGGGAAAGGGAAAGGGAAAGGGAAAGGGAAAGGGAAAGAGAAAGAGAAAAGGAAAGGGAAAGGGAAAGAGAAAAGGAAAGGGAAAGGGAAAGGGAAAGGGAAAGGGAAAGAGAAAAGGAAAGGGAAAGATGTTTCAGACATGTGTGAAGATGCAACTAAAAGATTGCTTTAAACTGCCCCCAGGTCTCAATCTTAGCCAAAATAATTTCTCAATATACTTCAGGGAAGACATGAAAAATGAAAGTCATCATTCATAGAAAAATCAATGTGGAGGAGCCTAGCATTTTGTGTCATTTGAGCCACTGAGGAGCACATATTGATGGAAGGGTGCTTTGCTGTGCTGTAGACTCAGAGCAGATGGATTTCCCAAAATATACACACACAGAAATCAAAAGGAAAAATGACATCGTATGTTAATGAGCAACTAATTACACTGCAAGTAGTGTTTTGAAGCCAGGTATCTGCCACTTGTAAACATGACATCTCACTGACCCAAAGCACTTAGGACAATGCAGCAACAGCTTTTTTCTCTGAAGAGGTGGAACCAGAACTGTGCCAGCACTGATATAAAATCTGTAATCTAAAAATTAAACCAGATATTGCAGTGCATGTTCAGATTCAGGAAAGGCTTATATTCCTTTATGGCTAGTAAGACTAATAATAACTCTTACTATGACAAAGTTTTTATTTTTAAAGACACACATCCTCCTACTTCAGCATGCAGATTAATCTCTTCCTTCAAGTGCAAGTAAGCCAGACTGAATGAGACTGTAGTACACAAAGCATTATTCTGGACAAGTGGCCCCCAGATATAATCCCTTCCTAAACCCATCTGCACGTGTAAGATTGTACTCTGATTACACTGACGAGAATGGTCTTCCCAGGAAGGGCCAGGCAGCTATCACAGGCTGCTGGAGCAATTTATACACTTTTTCTTATCAGCATCCTGAGCAGCCCGCTCTGCCTAGATAAGGAGTTTGATGCTAAATTCAGCCTTCCTGTCTCTGGTAACTGCTTCCCCCTTCCTGTGAATGCTGTTTACATCAGGGCAGTGAGGACACGGAATTCCGAGCACACTCAGACTGCTGACTGTCCCGAAGCTCCCGGCTGGAAGATCTGTGCTCACTATCACATCTACTGCAATGTCTTGGAGCGAGGCAATATGGCTTGCCTTGAAACAGAGATTGAAAAAATCGATGGATACTTTATAAATACCCTATCAGCATTCAAGAGACAACATTTTTCCCCCTCAGCAGGCAATCACATTTTCTAAGCAGAGGAATTTAAGGTAGTAAGGAGCTAGAATATTATGTGCTGGTTTGACCACTGTGAAAATGCCTTTCCTCCTCTCTGCCTCCTAGTTGTTTAGCAAAAAGTTCTGAAGCTGCAAGGGATTCAGTTTCACTAAACTCTCTTAAAAAACTTCCATATCTTTTGCTTATATTTGAATAACAGTTATAAACCACTGTCCAAGAGGGTTTTACAAATTCTGAATATCTTAGCTCTTATATCTAAAAATAATATCTGTTAGCTATCTACTCTAAAACCTATCAACAGGAAACAGGTTTCAAAATACTACAGGAAACTTTGGAAAAGGGAATGTGGGGGTGGGGGTGGTTTCACCCCCATCTTCTGGGCCAGCCTGTGGAATTGCAATCATGAAAGATTCCTAGAAAGGACACCTCCCATGTGATCCAAATGGACATTTGAACTTCTCCCTGCAGCATGGTATTTTTATTTCTTTCACTTACATGTGTCTTTAGTTTAGAAGCAAACAAAAACCAATGGTTTATTTCTTATCTGAAAAAAAAATTTATCAAAACATATATGAAACCTCTCACTGTGTGCTACTCAGTGTTGCTTGTCCCCTTCTGCTCTATTAAACTTGTAACTCAATTGTTTCTCCTATTAAAAGAAATCAAGTAAGTAAAGAATGAAGTGTCACAGAGGTCACTCACCTATGGTGTAACTAGGCTAAATTTAGATCATAATCCCTATTTTATAAGTAAAATAAGTAAACTTTAATTTCATGGTTAAGATAGTGCTTGTATCTTAAAAGTTTTGTGCTTCTAGTTAAAAGCACCTTGTCACTTCTGCCGAAACAGACACAACTTCACTGGTTATTGGAAATAATGTTTACTTCCATCCACTTTAAATCTGCTTTGTACACTTACATTCTGGACTCCCAAAGAACCAGAAGAGAGTTCAGAGAGTGAGACTTCCCTAACCTCAGCTGTGGCTCATGGATGATGGACTGCAGAATGTAGGTCTTTGGATGATTCTCGTGCTCTATCTCAGAGCGCTCTGCAGCATTTCTTGTCTACATTACTTCCCTACATAGACAAGAACAACTTTTTTTTTTTTTGCATTTCTAAATTTTGAACTTTTACAATTTCCTTTTAAAGAGCTGTCACCTCGGGTGATGTGCTATATAAATTTTGTATTGAATATTAGAAGATCCTAACATATGCAACCTCTACTTGCCAAAATTATTTAACATTTTCAGGGAAAATTAATTTGTGCAGGGTGAAAAAAATCGTGAGGCAATTCAAGTTTTCTACTGATGTTATTAGAGGATAAACATACACAAATATACCTATGTATAGACACACAGGGAGTTTTTTATGCTTCTTTACAGGACAGTTAATTTAATCTTCTTCAGTATTGGTCAAGGACAACTTGAAGACCATTTGGATGAGTTCACACAAAAATCAATTGGAATTTCTACAGATCTGGCTACCCCACTTACAATTACACTACTAGGAGACAAATGCAAGCCTTAGTCTGTTGAATGTAAACTACTATTACAGAAAAAAAATAAAAGCATGAACAAGTGAAGCAGAAGCCTTCACTTGTTCATGCTGTAACTCTCAGCGGTGCTGCTCTGCCCTCTGCAGACTAGACTGCATAATCACAAATTAACCCTGATCACGTACTTCTAAAGCACATCTAACGCAACAGAAAAAGAAGTTATCAAAGTGAATGAAACACACATGAACATTACTGTGACATTACAAGTCCTAAATAAGTTAGGACCTGCCTCCTGAGGCAGTGGCTGGTTTCTGAGTATCCTCACTGTGTCCACACTGCCAATTAAGTTGAGGAAATAATTACTGCCTGAATAGCACCCATGCCTGGAATCCAAATTCAGAATGAGGTACAGGAAGTATTTATGTTTGTTACTCTAATGTAAGCCACATGGCATTGCTGGATGGAGGAGAAACAAGTTCCTATTTCCATATGCAGGGCAACTCCTCCCTGATACTAAGAAGGGTTTCCTACAGCAAGACCCGGGGCACGTGGAGCACAGCCAGTGCATGACTGATACACCAGGCTACCAGCACCCCACTCTGCAAGCTGTTAGCTGTATGCCACCCTGCACAGCACCTGCCTCCACCTCTCATCCTCGGTAAACATCCAAGAAATATGGCAAATGCATTCACCTTTATGACCTCTCTATATTCATGTGCTCATCTCATGTTAGCTGTAAAGAATGTTAAAGCTTTTTTAATTCTCCTCTATTTGCTGCATCCCCACTGATGTGAGAAAACACACACAACAGTACTATTGCTTCTTATGAGCTGGACAATGCTTTTGAACTAAGGATATGTCATAACACTTCTGACAAAAAACATCATTTTTATAAGGGCTTCTCTTGGATAGAAACAGTACACTAGAATTCACACAACACACGATTCAGATTAGTTCCAACTTTTCATTTTATTAAGTGCTGACATTTGAAAAACTTTTTCAAAGCACACAAGACAAACCCTAGGCATCAGATGTAGCCCTCACAAATGAGCAGCACCTGGTGCTCCTTTACTCCACCTGCCTGCAGTTATCAGGTGTCACACCACAGACAGAATGTCAGGTCTTTTGAAAAAAGAGCCTGGCAGGAAGAAAAATTTGTACACAGTTCCCAACATAGCACTTCTTGTATTGTGTGACTACCACATGTGCTGGTTACATGACCCAAAGACTCACATGTCAGGAAACAAGAGAAGTGGCAGTCTTTCAGCAAGTGGCAGCATTTGCAGAATATCTTCAGTACAAAACTAAAATAGGTGCTTGGACCAAAAAAAAAAATCTTTATTTGATATAATACAGTGCAGAGCTTGAAAAATGTAGTGTTACTATGCTCCTGTAAGTTAACTTTAATGGCAGGCTGAGTCTTAATAATGACTCTTCTGAGCTATATTCACCCTCCATAGTTTGCAGGTAAAACAAGTGAAAGATAAGTCAGAGCAGCATATTAAAACTTGATGAAATCTCATTTTGTCATCCTTCATTGCTTTTGTTTTTTTTTTTTTTTTAGGGATCTACTGCAGACTAATGGGACAGGCCAGAAAATTTCTAAGCATATCAGTAAGCAAAATAAAAGTCTTAAATTTTCACCTTGCCCATTTCACAAATGGAAATGATATTATTATTCCAAAGCAAAAAATTGGAAGAAAACAGTGGTCATGTTTATACTTAGCAATACTGTTCTCCAGTACTTCCATTTGACAACAGCTGAATCACATTCTTAAACAGAATTCTTTACATATTCTTAAACAGAATTCTCTACATAATCCCTGCTATCTCAGATAACTGACACAGAAACATCACTTAGGGTCTGGGCTACATCTTGAGAACCTTGTACAATCTGACAATAGCTTCATCAAACGAACATTCAAGCTCTAGTTTTACCTTTCTTTACATTCTTTTCATCCAAGGACTTTGGAGTGGTATGTAACATGTAACTGAAGAAAGCAAAGGAAAGGAAATCAAATCTTAATACTGCTCCTCCTTCCAACAAAATAATTGTATCTAATGATGTAGCACTTATTCTCAAATCTAGAAATATGATAAATTCTGAAAACCTGTACCAGAAGTACTATTCTGTACCTGTTTACAACTTCTCTTGGACAAAAAGCTGTCCCATCCCACCACTCTGACCAAGGCCAGAAACAACTTAATTACACTTGAATAAACCTGATTATTTCAGGGGAATGTTCAGAGTACAGGAGACGCTCCCTTTCCTAGTCAGATAAGACTCGATCTCATGAACTGAGATGGGGAATTGGGATTTTCCCCATTTTCGGCTCACAGGTTGCAAGCCCAGCTTGTTTCTACACTGTGGTACAAGTTCCAGTACAATTCTAACCAAAAGATATCCTGTGGCTGGTCATGAGTTTCAAACAGCCTCGGAACAGAAAAGCCAAGGCAACTCAGCACTTTCTGAAATGCATTCTTTGAGAAGAATGGCAAGCAGGTTTCTTCTTCCCCAGAGCTTGCTACCTACCTCTGGGTTCTTCTCTTATTCTTAGCATTGCTGTTCTCTAGGCATGAAAGTCGCTTGGGCCCACCTGAAGAACACCCAGGACCACTCACTGCATACAGCCCAGGGCTACATCTTCACAAAGGACAGAAAGGCAAGCAGAGCTCTTTTAGGAGCTGACTGAGCAGTAGTCGAGTGGTCTCTGGTCCTGAAACTGCAGTTTTGGACTCTAGCAGTTGACAGTTCAGCCTGAAATACTAAATTCACTGAAAACAATACATGACCCTAAATATGCCTACACCATCATGCCAAATAGTACCTCTCCAAAGCCAACTCACCTCTGACTCTACAGCAAGGCTGCATGGGCACTGGAAGGAGCAGTCTGGAGCACTGAAGAAGCACTGCCAGACTTCCCAGGCACACTGCTGGGCCTCTGCAGGCTCTAAAACAAGCACTCTTGGAAGGACCAGGTAAGCAGGGTGCAGAGTGCATGATGGTCTCTGGTCCTGAAACTGCAGTTTTGGACTCTAGCAGTTGACAGTTCAGCCTGAAATACTAAATTCACTGAAAACAATACATGACCCTAAATATGCCTACACCATCATGCCAAATAGTACCTCTCCAAAGCCAACTCACCTCTGACTCTACAGCAAGGCTGCATGGGCACTGGAAGGAGCAGTCTGGAGCACTGAAGAAGCACTGCCAGACTTCCCAGGCACACTGCTGGGCCTCTGCAGGCTCTAAAACAAGCACTCTTGGAAGGACCAGGTAAGCAGGGTGCAGAGTGCATGATGCCTCTGATCACTACTGAGATCTGCTCTTTCAGAGGGCAGCAGACACAGGAATCACCTCTGTGAGACCACGCAATTGTTTTGGAAAGGCTCAGAAACAGAACAAATGTTCAGATTAGAACCATGAGCAAAACTTCAGAGAAAGGGAAATGGCTCTGTATAGATAGAATTGACCAAAGTAAGTAATTCTGAATTTATCTGTACAGATACACATACTGCACAGCAAAAACACTGACAGACTTCCCATATTGAGACACTTTTCAATGTAGTAAGGGACAGGACTGGTTATTCTTTCCTTCCTCTCCCCCTGCATAAAACTCAAATCTATCTTCTGTGTTATTTATACATAATGAAAAGGAAAAGCTCATGAACTGTAGTGACTGACAGTAAGCAACTCACCAAGTAACAATGTTACTGAGGGAAGGGAGTATGTTGAAACAGGACAGTTGCACTTAGTGAATACAAAATTTTTTGAAAAGAAGCTGAAGTGAAAGGTAAGTGAAACTGAAAAAAATCTGAATTTGAACATCAGTGAGTATATATATTTTCTCCCTCTTAACAGCTTGAGCCTTTTCCCCTTGAAAATACTGATAAAAGAGTAACATAGCTTTCAGAATCTCTTTAAAATTGCATATTTAAAAATTGCACATTTAATAATTGCACAATAATTTTTTCATCTCTTGTGCAGTGAGGGCTGAAGAGAAGTTCAAGAAATTCATTGTGGTAGAAGTCCTTCATGAGCAGAAAGTGCTCTGAAGAAAGCAGTAGGAACTGGAAGAAAATGTTCAGCACCTGCAGTTTTGGCTGCTGGTGGGTAAAAGTAAGTAAAGTTTTGGGGTGCTGAAACCTTTAAGATGAGAACTGATCCCATAGTAATTTTTTAAGAGATAAACAACAACTTGCTCAGTAACAACTATAAGCAAAGCAGAAGAGCAGGATTCACTTCTGTGCAGAAATTCATATGCTTATGTGTCATGGTTGTTTCCCAACCCACCATTTTGAGTCCAGGATTCTGCAGACATGGGAAATAAGGCTCTCTGCTAGATGTGAGGAAGAGTCTCAAGGTGCTTTGCCCGTGCCCAAGTCTGTTATTTCCTCTACTTTTCTTTTCTTTGACACTACTGAGTATGAACTTCAACCTCATTTAGCTTCCAGAGAGCCTCCAAGTTGGTTATTTCTCCTAATAATTCAACTCCCCACACTGCTTGCAAAAGAGTTAAATTAAAAAAAAAATGTTTTCAGGTTGAAATATGGGTGTTATAATCTATTTCTGGACCTAAGTATTCAATTTTCCATCTGTTCTCAGAAAACTGCATAGGAAACAAACCGATTTTAAGAGGCATTTCCACACAAGTAGGTATCCCACACAAGAAGACTTCATTCTCCATGTTTACCACAAACCCACCGAAGCTGCTGCTCTGTTTGAAGGTCAGTTAATTCATCAATGGATCTCCAGCTGCACTGACAAGCATATGCACGTGCTCCTTTCTTCTTTATCATCTTTGCTCTTAGTTTACTGAGCTCAGGCATGTTATTCCTGCCAAAGAAGGGAATTCATCTTAGGATCATGCTGGGTTGTCTTGTTTTTTTTTTAAAGAAAAAATATTCATGAGGCTATTTCAAATCAGAAGAAATCTTGACAATTCTGAGTACCAGGGTCATGGATTAATTTAGGGATATATTTGAATTCTGTTTTGAACACTCCTTTCCTGAGAGCAGTCTCAGTGTGTAGTTTCCATGTTCTCAGATAAACTACAGAGTGATATCAGTTTTTGTAAACGATGTTATCTGTTGGGTTTAGAGATTTCCAGTCAGCCTCCAGAGAAAGAAATGTGAAGAAAACCAAGCAGAGTTAATTCTTGTGTTAAAAAATTACCCCAAAATGTATTTATCTTATCAAATTTACTGTAAAAATTGCTATGCATCATGGGTAAAATTATAGAGTTACATTTTTCATCAGGAACTGCTACTCAAGGTGATTGTTAAAGTGATTGAAATGAAATGACCATAAGAGAGTAGACTGTACATCAAACCAGAAATAATTCCTGTGCAGCCATTAACCACAACAAATGAAAAATCAGCATGCTATGACAAGAACAAGTTGTTTCAAAAAAACCAAGTGAAAATGTAGCATTTTAGCTATCTCTGCTCTTATGACCTCCTCCTGGCCACTGGACACTGAGTTGCTCAAAAAAAAAAAACATTAACAAGCCCAATTAAATAAAGAGAACTCAAAACACGTATTAAGTGAAGAATTTTTTTTAGAAAAAGAGATCAGACACCTATTGATGGAAGGAAAATGTTTAACCCTAAAGTCTGCTTTCTAAAATTCAGGTTTGTCAAAATTAACAGCTAAATATCTTGCCACAGATTACAGATTTTAATCAATGTTACAGGCATCTGATACTAATGCTGCTCATGTGGTTTTTTCCTTTCGTTTCATTTATTAATTTCAAGTTCTGAGAAGCAAAATAATTTTGACTTTGGGTAAATAAAAGAATCCCACTTTTCTTTAAACCTTTTCCATTACCAAACTAATCTTAGGAGACTATCGCAGCATGGCATTTTTAAAACTGCTTTAAATAATAGGAAAAATAATGTTATTCAATAAGAAATATGAATTTTGAGGCTGGAAGAAAAATACAGGAATAACCAAAGATGTAACACAGGAAAAATAATGGAAAAGGAGCCAATATCTCCATTAATATTCTTCTCTGACTGTCACATCACTCTCCAAGCAGATACTCTGAACACATCCACCTCTACCATCAGTTAATGGGCACACACCGAGACTGTACTAAAATAAGAGGAATCCAAATTTGATGTCTATTAGGAACGTGCCTACTACACTATCTTTCACTAAGTCTTGGCATTAGCTTTAGAGAAACTGGAAATAAGAACTCCTTAGTTTAAAGTCTTCAAAAACTATTTAAAGAATTAAAGACATCACAATATAAGCAGAAAACAAAAATCCCACCTCTCCATTTAACCAAACCCTGCTTCAAGAAAGAAATCTGTTAAGAAATAAAGCTATTTGATTTTCAGTGAACATGACAGCACACCTGATAGTGGAAGAAAGAACATCTGCCTTAAAACCATCACAGTCTGTATGAGTGAAGGTGAGGTGCAAAGCACATACTAAACAGTCTGTATTAATATTGTTGACATTGTAGATACCCTACACTGGTTGGCAGAGTCCAACCCATCACATGGATTACCTGCTTATTTCAACAGTAAGCTGGCCTTTTCATCCATGAAACTTGAATTATTTTAAAAAAGCAGAGGGAGAGTCATGGGAGAAGAGATAGAAATGGATGAAAAGAGATTTGGGGAGATGTTGCTTCCCCCTCCCCACAGACTGTCCCACCTGATCCCAAATAGGCAGCACACATGCTTCATTTTAGGTGACACAGCAGTGCTAAGGGCTTTTCATCTTTCCTGTTCTTACTGAGCCCCAAAGCAGGGTAGCACACCACAAATAAACACCCCAGACACACCTGAAAAAAAGATAATCACAGGACTGATCCCAGACGTAGTCATTGAAAAGTGACACTCGGAAGTCACAAGCAGTACAGCGTAGCTGATCACACGTTCTGGACAAAGAAGAACAATCAGAGAAGCTGACTGATACAATATGCATCCATCATACATGGGTCAAAGTACAGCACTCAGAAATACTAGAAGCAATGTCACTTAATGCTTTTACATCTCTGGCATGTGCAGAATTATGGTATGTGATTTAATTATATGTTCATGTATTATTTTTACAGGTTCCTCTCCTCACTGAACACATAACATAAACTGATATTCACTTGATATATTCTCCTTAGTTTTCCTCACTGGTACAACACCTGGGCAGCACCCAAATATGTGCTGAGTGCACAATTACTTACTATAAAAAATACCACATGGAAATGCAGTATTGTTCTAAAGGATGTTGTAGATAAATCACCAAAATACCTCTTCTGCTAAATTCAGCTGCACTTGCAAAGCACTCTGGCCATTTTCAGTTCAGGTCCTGGGAGATTTCAACCAACCCACTGATTTAAGTCACATACTTGGCATCACACAGAAAGATGAAGAGAGGGAGGGAAAAATAACAATGCAGCAACAATTTCCTTAACTACTTTTTACTGATTTTTGGTTTAATGTCTCATTTGCAAGCATTTTTCACCACCTCAAACAAACAAAAGGTCAAGTGGTCAACAACAGAGGACTGGAAGGGACCAGCTGATTTTAACTGCAGTTACAGGCAGCCACTTCTTTAGATGACTGTAAGCTGTCCTGCCCAGTTCAAATGCAGAATTTTGTACCACCACAGAAACTCAGCTGTGAATAAAAAAAATGATAAAGCAAGAAGCACATATTTTTTCAGGTTTCCTACCTTTTTGAAATATTTGTTCCTATCCCAGATGGTGAAAGGCTTCCACCCAGGTACACTGGACAGCATCTATATGGATTCATTAAAAAATATTAAATTATAGCAAAACAGGTTGGAGAAAGCAGTATAACATTTCTAGTTTAACAGCATGGTATTTATAATTTTTTTTTAAACATAGGCAAAGCATCCAAATGCTTGTAAACTACAGAATTTTAAAATGTCCATTATCAAAGTGTTCAAAGAACAACTCTATGAGAAACACTCTCTATGCCAAATATACAAAGATCCATATGTTGCAGCATTTGATAAATGCATATGTCCATAAGGCAAGGAAAATGTTGTTCAATAGCTTAAATAATTAATAAATTCATAATAAATTATTTTGACCACATGAAAACACATGAACACTTCTTTGAAATTACCTGTTTATCTTTGTTTTTTCTTTAGAAAGACTGTCTCTTTTCTCAGTGTCTTTCTTAAGAAATGTCAACACAGATTAAACAGCAGAAGTATTATTAGCCTGATAAGAAGTTATAATCAAGTAATGTCCAACAAGCCAGAACATTTTTCACCTACCTTTTCCCATATGCCTGTACAACAACACTACTTCTTTCAGGTGTGAGACTTGCAGAATTAGACTTCAATTTCTGTTTAAAAACAACCAAAGAATAAAATGCAGCATTACAGCAAAGTCACAATATTCTGTTTTACTTAATAAGCAGGAGCCAGAAAATCTCAGTCACAGAAGAAGGGGACTAAGACTTTTTGGAATTTTCTAGTTCAAGTTTGTGAGGCTTTTAAATGAGGAATGAGGCTTCTCTTCCCACACTGAATTTCCAGCTCTGGCTGAAGGAATTCCACACCACATGATCACTTAAACTTTACAAATCAAGACCTTCTTTTACTAATGTTTCTTTTAAAACCAGCTATAATCTGGAACCCTCTTCCTTGATGTTTTTTAGCTTTTGTTTCATGAAAACCCATTAAAAACTTAGATTATTCAAAAAGATAGAGTCTTTGAAAGGTTTTGTATTTTCTGCACACAGAAGAGTTTATTTGAATTCTATAATATGAAAACTCTAGATCCTAAATGGGAAGTTCTAGGGATATGATAAAATGATACAAATTTACTGGCATAATTCTCTCTCCTTCAGATGCATAGAAGTATTTTTTGTTGGTTTAGATTTAGCCACTGTAAAAAATAAAAAACAAACAAAACAAAGCCAATGTCACTCATGAAAATAAGGGAATCTGCAGGAGGTTATGAAGTATAAGTAACACCATTTTCTACTGCTGATGCCCAAATGAGTATCTATTTTCAATGCCTTCTATCATTGTAACTGTCTTGAGAATGTAAATTTTCAGCTTCATCTCCATCTCCTGCTGTGAAGTGAGAAGACATTTGCAGATACAAAATGGTGAGCAGTGGTTGGTGGATCAGATGACAGAGCTGCTATTAAGAGGGACCTCAAATGACTTCCAGAAATGGGGTGAGAAGAATCTCTTCAAGTTCAGCTAAGGTGAAATGCAAACTCCCACCCCAGGGGAGGAATAATCCTTATGCACAGAACACCATGTGGGCTGACCAGCCAAAAAGCAGCTTTGCAGAGAGGGCTGTGGGAAATTCAGTCCATAACAAGTTGACCATGAGCCAGCAACGTGCCCTTGCAGCACAGAGGGCCAACAGTATCTTGGGATACATTAGGAGGGATGCTGCCAGCATGTCCAGGGAGGTGATCCTTCCTCTCTACTCAGCACTGATGAAACAGAATCAAAGAATCATTTCAGCTGGAAGGGACGTTCTCCTGCCCAGAAAGGGTCAGTTACAGCAGCTTGCCAAGGACTCCATTGTCCAGTTCCATTTTGAAAAACTCCACTCACTGAGACTCCACAACCTCTCTGTGAAGATTGTCTCTGTGTTTAACCACCCTCATAGTAAGAAAAGTGTTTTCTTGTGTACAGTTGGTATTTTGTGTGTTTCAGTGTATGCCCATTGCCTCTTGTCCTGAGGAGAGTCTGACCCCTCCTTTACTACACCCACAGCTATTTACACACACTGATAAGATCCCCCTGGAGCCTTCTCTTCTCCAGACTGAACAGTCCCAGCTCCCTCAGCTACTCCTCATATGACAGGCACTTCTGTCTCTTAACCATCTCCATAGGCCTTTGCTGGAGGTTCTCCTGTAGCTCCATCTCTCTCTTGTATTTGAGAGACAGGAACAGGTCACATTACTCCAGATATGATATACAGATACTCCAGATATGACCTCACAGACATGTCTGGAGCACTGTGTCCCACACAAAATAGGCAGGGACGTAATGGAGTGTGCCCAGGAAAGGACCATGAAGGTCACTAAGGATTTAGACCATCTGGCAACCAGGTATAAGCTAAGAGAGCTGGAATTGTTCAGCCTGGAGAAAACAATGGCCAGGAGAACCTTATGAAGGTATGTCAGGGAAAAATAAAGAAGACATAGCCAGACTCCTCTCAGTGGGATCACTGACAGGAGAGGCAGTGGGTGCAAACTGAAGTACAAGAACTTCCACTCAAATGTACAAAAGACCTTTATGACTTGTGTGGGTGGTCAAACACTGGACCAGGCTACTGGTCTGCATTATGCCACTGGACTGCAGAGGGGCTGCAGTCTACATCCTCAGGGATAACTGAAAGCCATTTGGACACAGGCGTGGGCAACTGGCTCTGGGCAGTCCTACTTAAGCAGGTGGTTGGACCAGGGATCTCCAGAGGTCCCTCTTCCAACTGTGACCATTCTGTGATTCTGAGCATTGACACTATGCTCTGTTTTGACCCAGCATTTCCTTTAATTTCCTAGGTAAAAACATCTCTTTATATGTCTCCTGTTCCTTACTACAGGATTACTGCATTTTCCTTTCTGTTTTATTTTCCAAGTTTATTCTACAGCTTGTTTTCATTCATGTTTTGCTTTAAAAGGTTTAGCTTATGGTGTTTTTACTTCCATTGTTGAACTGGACTTGTTCTGAATTTCTGCAAACCCCTACTCACCGGAGGTGTTTTGGTAAAGCTGCTGTCATTACAGATTTCATCAATAATGTCATCTAGATCCTCTTCGCTGCTGCCAGCACTCATTAACACTTTAGCTGATCTGAAAAAGAAATAATCAGCCTTCACTTTTGTAGCAAGACTACAGCAATTCTAAGAACTGTGAGTTAACAAATATAAACAGTTACAGCCTTTTTCCCCTAATATTTTTTAGTATCTCAGGTAGGCCATCCAAATCATGACTGAGCAGATGTAAACTGCAGGATAACACCTTTCAGTCACTGTTGAGTTGTCCCTTCATAGATTTAATTTTTGCTTGCTTCTTTTATTTACAACCACTGTGAATAAAACTATGACAGTATAACCTCTGCTACACTGACTGGGCAATTCTGGGCAATTAACTAGACAACCCTGATTTTTCACTTTCAGCTTCAGCAGCAGGAATATGATAAGGTCAGAGGAAGGTCTCTACTCAAGCTATACAACTGCAGGGCTCCTGAAGAGAATTCCTGCTGAACTGGATGCATTTAGAAATGCATCACCTGCACTTTGCTTTTGCTCAAGTAACACTCAAGTCTGCTGTTTGCTAGCTCTTTGTCATAGAAAGAGGCCTGTAGTACCGCTGCATTAACCAATCAAGAACAAATCTACTCCTGAGAAAGAAGAAAACTGTGTAATTTTTTTTCAAGATTTTAATTAGATCAACTAAAATTAAGTGTTCATCTAACCATTATCCAAACAATGTGGAAGTCCAGTAATGTGGTCAAAGGTGCTGGTCTTGCATTAGTCATTGGATTCTTCAAGATCCTTTCCTGAGACTCTGAAATGTGTGTTGGGTAAGTGCTCAGCAGCCCATATGTGGAGATATCTGGCCAAGCCTCTCTGGTCCACAGACCTTCCAAAGGGAGTCTGAGATGCCTGTGTGGGCTGGGATGTAAACCTGATGGTCAGGATGGAAACCCAAGGGCAGGCAAAGATGCCTGTCAGGGCCAGGATGGAAACCTCAGGGCCAGGATGGAGATCTGATGTGTGGGATGGAAGCCTGAGGGCAGGCTGGGATGTCAGCCTGAATCAGACACCAAATGCTTGGCGGTACTGTCAGCAATGACCCTGCCAGGACCAAATTTGCAAAATCACCATTTTGGAAATTGTGGAATTTGAGGAGATACCTCAAAGTGTAGCATCTAAGTTGAATGCTTACTGTAGTGCATGCGGTTAATAAAGTATGAACAGAAAAAAACAACCAAAGGGAAGAGCATGAAGCTGTGTCAGGGGAGGTTTAGGTTGGATGTCAGGAAAAGGTTCTTCACCCAGAGGGTGGCTGGGCACTGGAACAGCTCCCCAAGGAAGTGGTCACAGCACCAGCCTGACAGAGCTCCAGAAGCGTTTGGACAATGCTCTCAGGGACATGGTGTGAGTCTTGGGGTGTCCTGGGCAGGCCCAGGAGTGGGACTTCAATGATCCTTGTGCATCCCTTATAATGCAGAATATTCTGTAATTTCAGTGAAATGACTTACATATCAAGAGAATAAAAACTTTGATAATGTTATTGCTGAAGTTCTTCCTGCTCTAAATCGCGAGGTTTATAGATACTTGAGGTCAGTTATATACAGACAGGTTATATCATAAGGTCAGTAACAAAGCCAAGTAATCCCCAACCCTAACTCAGAGGCAAATTAGTGCAGCTTTTAACGCCATATTTAATCCAAGTACACGCAGGAGACAAAGACTGTCTGAAATAACTAAACTCGCTGGCACACGATTTGGGTCTTTCCAAAACACGGGCTGCAGGTGACACTCGCCGACCGTCGGCCCGGTTCCGGCTCCTGACCCCGCGTATTTTGGGTTCTTGAGCGGTCTGGCCGCACGGGGCAGGCGGGGACGGCTGCGCGCCACCCAGGCGGCCCCTGGCTCGGCGGGGAGGGTTCTGTGAGGGCGGCGGGACCGCGGCGGGACCGCTAACCTGCCCTCCTTGGCCGCCGCGGGCTTCTCCTCGCCGCCGCCGTGCCGGTGGCACAGCTGCCTCTCCACCTCGTCCAGCAGCCCATCGAGATCGTCCGCCATCTTGCCGCCCCACGGNGGCCCCGCTGCGCCGCTCCCGGGATTCAGCGGTGAACGACGGGGAGGGGACGAAAAAAGGAAAACGGAAAGCCACTAGACCGCGGCCGTAGTCGGCAGGATTCGAACCTGCGCGGGGAGACCCCAATGGATTTCTAGTCCATCGCCTTAACCACTCGGCCACGACTACGTGTGCCGCAGGAGCGCTTTTCACCTTCCCATGACTGCTTACCCGAGAGGGCGCGCGGTTCGGTACTTGGGTCCATCTTCCTTCACGGGCCTCAGTGAAAGGTTTCAAATAGAGGTTAAACTTAATGAGTCTGTCATACTGTTCAGTGGGGTGGATATTGGTCTGTTTAGAGCAAAACCAAACGGTTAGGCTTTGCTAAGTCCCGCGGGAGAAGCCTGTTTTTTTTTTTTTTTTTTTTTTTTTTTGGGTTAAATTAAAAACCGTTTGGGG
>VZRH01007746.1:368293-415239 GCA_013397555.1 Urocynchramus pylzowi | reverse complement strand
AAAAAAAAAAAAAGCCCAGAACTATTTTTACCACTCATTTTGGGAAAAGGATTTTTCTCCTTTTTGAAGAGTTGTTCTCAGTTCCTCTTATGGTGCAGAAAAAAATCCCAAGACTGAGTGGCTACCATTTAATGATTTTTAGTTGTTACATTAATGAAATTGCCTTTGATGTATTCTTAGGGACTTCTCCAGTGTGTTTCCAGAGTGTTTAGAGAGGGGTTTTTTTTTTTTTTTTTTTCATCGAAGAATTAATGGATAGGAAAACATTTCTGTTGGCCTTAGAGCAGAGACTGGACCATAAGTCCTGCTTTTTCCAGGTGAGTTTCCCAGCAGGATACACAGCCATGTTTATGTGGTTTTCACCTGGGAGCCTGGAGTTGTGTCTTGTGGTTAGGGCAGGGAGCTTGAACCTTTCAGGTAGAGAAGAGAACTGCTCCAGTGCTCTATCCAGTAGGCTTCTGCATAAGACACTGGTGGTAGAATCACTGTACTGCAGCTTTTCAAACACCATAGTGATCTCTAGCTTGTTCCTGAAGGGGCTTCAAGAGTTCCTCTGGAGCTCTTGACCTCAAGCAAAAGTGTGTTCTGTAGCATGAGGAAAGGAGCTTCAGCTTGGGGTGGAAAGAGGCTGCTAACACCCTATTGTTGCCCATGTTTCATGTTAGCTAGCTCTAGATGTATATCCTTTTGGTGCTAAGGGTATTGGGCCCCATTCCTGGGATTTCTGACTCAAACTGCACATGTGGGGAGGGGCTGGTTTCTATTTCACCATCAATAATTCAGGCACTGTGGCTCTTGGCATTCGATTCTTTCTTATCAGAACTATACAGATGCCTGGTGGTTTGAATCTTGGTTGCTTGAAACTAGAGTTCAGCTATGTAGCTGTTTATGTCTATCTCAATGGGTTTGGATTAATTAATCTCTTTTCTTTCTACCATTTATATGGGGAATACACCTGGGAGGAGATCCAGCTCCATAGTATTTTTATTTGTAGGTAATTCAAGTTTTAGATATTAGTTATGTGCAAGGCATAACCAGGTACTTATTCCATGGGTACTGCCTAAGTCCACCCTGAAAAAGACATCCATTTTCTTCACTCAAGGCTTCTCTGAGGCTTTTCTAGTTGTCTCTGGCACATTGTATGGTAGAAATCTTGACTGGAATTAGCAATGGGACAAATAAATGCACTGTAGTCCATGACTGAGGTAGAGAATGGTGTTAGGTCATTACCTTAATCAAGTATTTTAGCTGCAGCTCCTCTGTGTGGATCACATGATGGCAGTGGTCATTTGTTTGGTACTTTGGCAAAAAAATGAGGGGCAGAGAAGAGGGAGGAACAGGGAAGGAACGAGGGTGGTAGAGGCCAACAGATACCTTGATGAGGGGGAACACATTCACAAAGTAGTGGAGGAGGAGCCTGGGCTTGACTGGTGCTTGCTGATTTCACTACAGGCCACATTTATCCAAAAATCAAGGAGCGGGGTGGGAGGGGAGTTTCTCTAATAGGAAACCTGAGATGATTTGCTTTTTGTTGGAGACCAATGTGTGAGCAGTTGTCTATGCCTACCACTCAAGCACGAAGCTCCTGTATGATTATGAAGAGAGGTTGTTAATATATTTTTAAGTTTGCTTCCATTATTTATTTTTACAAATGTTCATAGTGTGTCCATCATGGGAAAACCAAGAGTAACCAATGAAAGCTGAGCTGCAAAAGCAAAGTCTTCCTATGAATGTAAAATGGAGTTTTATAAAATCATGTGTTTTATAATCTTTATTAATTGTGACTGGTTTCCAGACTGAAAAAAAAAAAAATACAGTATCTGCAAAACTGCACCTGCAGCAAGGCTGTGTAGTGCTGATGAAAAATGTGTATCATGGATTATTACAGTTTTGGTTTTTTTTAGGTCATGGATTTTCCATTATTTATGGCAATTCCTTTAGGACAGCACTGGAGTCTTGAGTGTTAAATGTGTTCATATGCTCTGGGGTACCTGCATACAATTTAAATGGAAAAGAAGATAAGTGTTCGAGAAGATTGAGCTCTACAACCACTGGAAATTGGAAGGAGAGAAGTTTTTACTGGTAGATGTCACAGTTAAATCTTAATTACAATCATACTGGTATAAATCCAGTGTAACTCCACGGGGAGCTTAATAAGGTCCTGACTACACTGCTGCTGAATTAAACACAGCTTGTGCCTAGCATGTTGCAAGCCACCCTTTGGTGGAAATAGCCTTTGGTGGATGTAGGCAGGTCCAGGCAAGTTCACAGACAGTATCCCAATTGTCTTTTATAGTACTGTTTTCTGGTGCCCTGCTGGAGTTCCTGGTAACCAGAAAGCTTAATAAAAAGCTGTAGTACATCTCTAGAAAATGGAGATCTAAGAGAAAAATGTCACTAATGAAAATACTGAAGAAACATGATACAAAGATTAAAAAATGTCATTAGTCAGGTTGCCAGCTCTAAGTAGTGCTGTAATGACCCTTGGAAAAAAATGAATAGACTATTTCTGAAGACATTGCAGGAACTAGTAAATAGAAAATTTCATATGTTATGTTTTCTCCTTTGTGTGCATATAGTCAGGGAAGAATATACCACATAGGAAAATTAGTGTGCCTAACATATTTCACATCATGGCTATCCCTGCCATGCTTTCCATAGTTAGTTTAAAATTGTGTTCCATGGACTTACAGTATTTTCTTTGATTTGCTGCCAATATTTGCTTAAGCAAATTGAAGAGCTCATGCTATACTAGAGTAGAAAGAGTGATAAATTGCAAAAATGCAGTAAATGTTAAAGCCACAATTTTAAGCAGAAATCTGAAGAAATTGCTCTCACGGCTGATAATTTTAATGGATTGCAAGGAAAACACATGATCACATAATACAGTAAAGCTTGTGACAGAGGATACAGATTAAAAAAAATTTTGCTACACCTGAAGAAAGTTCAAAGTATTTTTTATCTGTTTCCCTGAATCACAGTTCATTAGTGTTCAAAACAAAGGCTTTGATTCCTAGAAAAAGTTTACCAGATATTGTGTTCAAATGTGAGAACTTAGGTGCTAAAATTTCCCTTTAAAAAAGTGCTTGCAGCTCCATTGTTGACTTCAGGATAGAATTTGGTCCATTGTAGTTCTTTTAGTCTATTTTCTTGTTAACAAATTTGTGTTGCTTTTGTTTATTTCTGCATGTGTGCAGGAAACCATTGAAGAAACTCTTTTTTTCAGAGCCATGAGGCACACGATACAGAGCAGAACTAAATCCTGACTTGGTACACTCTAGTTTTGCTGCACTGCAAATAGAGGTTTAGATACAAGTTTTACAATTTCTGGGAATCTCTTGAAATGCAAAAAAGGAGATGCATGATCAATTATTATGGACAGGATGTACTATTTTATGAAGTATAACAATCAAAATAATACAAAAGTGACGTGTATTCTGTCTCTGATTTATACTTGCAGAAACATACCATGTATTTATACTAGTTGATCTGAAGATTTGTATGCTACTTAGATCACATTAAAGTCAGGTGAATACTATACAAAAATATTTAGAAATTCTAATTTCAACAGAAGAAGGAACACAGTGAGGTACAGAACTAATGAAGTCTTGTATTCCATTGCCTTGCTACTTTTAGGTGCAACCTTGGATATTTGACTGAAGCTGTCATTTCAATTAGAGGGAGTTTGCAGTTCTTTTAATGATTTCTCTTAATATGGGGATACCTAATTACTTTTATTGAAAGGCTATCAATGGAAAATAGGCCTCATCACATATACTTATTATATATTTGTACAAAATTTTGTAAGAAATACATGTTGGGAACAGACAACAGTAGAAAAGAGGGCATAATGAAATCTCTTTGATTTTGCTTCTCTCCATAAACCTTCCAGTGATGCCAGAATTACGTAGTATTGTCACCAGGTGGGGTAAAACCAAGTACAGCCCTCAAAGAGTAAATAGCATGTAACAAATAGCAAAGGAAAGAACTGAAGGGAATCATTTGAGAACATCTAAACAGCTGAAATATGTTCACTGACACTGTTATTTGAACAGTTGTGAATAACAACCAGATTAATTGAAGTCAAAGTTTCTCCATAATAATTCAGAAAGAGAACAAAAGGCTTAGTCTACTAAATAAAACATTTGCTATGAAAAGCTTGCCCAGCTCTAGTTCATGTATTGTAAAAGGATGTTGGCTTAAGATATGCTTTATTACCAAACTCAGATAAGGATACAGGGAAATGCTGCTTGAGGACTTCATTAAAGGAGCTATGGACTAGGAGATCTAAGAGTGGTCAATAGTTGAAATGAAGGTATTTTTACAACTTTATGACTCTAGAGTAATAAGCAAAGGATGTAACCAGTGGAACTTGGGGGAGGAGGTAGACAGAGAGAAATAAACGTAAGACAGAGTGCCAAAAGATAAGACATCTTTTGGCAAGCTTATTTTGACTTTTTAAATTGGAACAATGAACTACTATGGACAGTCCCTCCTTTCCACCATTATGCACTGACTTCCACCCCATTTTCCATTGTTAGCTCTCTGTGTCAGTTGACACAAATCAGCTCTGGGTTTTAAGTGGCTCTGGCACATTATGAGATCTCACCTGATTCAGGTCTGTGAGTTTCCTCAAAGCAAACCCCCATTTCTGCAGAGTGCTGTGCTATTCCTCCTGCCACAGACAAATGCATGTGGCTTTACTGTGATACCTTCCTCAAGGTTATGTTGACCTTAGCTAGTGAGTCAAGTGGATAATATCCTTGTGGGAAGGAAGGACTGAGTGAGGCTGGATAAGTCCTCTCTCAGGTTTCCTGGGAGATTACAAAGAAGAATGCTCTCCCATGCACACAAATAAAAATGTGCATTTGGAGGGAGTGTTCATCACTGCTGTGTTAATTTCTGATGGAAGACTTGCAGGGCATTAGAGTCACTAAAGCTTGCATCCGAGCCCAAGTCAGTGAATTACTGTGCATTCTCTGCTAAGCAGGACTTCAGGCTTTCCAGTTCTTTCACATGCAGCAGTTTTAAGAATTACAAGATGTAACTGGGAAGGGATTGTAGGATTGTCCTGAAAATTGCAGTCCTTTGTAAAGGAAGCTTTATTAATTTTTAGTCATATAGATGCCATGCACCTTTGCAAATCTTAGGAATCTTCTGTGGAGCAGTCTGTGGACAGTGCTAAGAGTCCCATATGCTTAGGTAGGTTGCTCATTTTACCTAAGGGAAGGCAGTTGCTCCCATGTAACATCTAGCAGAAATCACTATCAACAATGAGACAGGTACATCTTTATTGGACGGGAACTGTCATAAGGAGAAGGAGAAGGGTTTCCACTAAACAAGAATCTTTAAGGATTTCTTTTATAAATTTCTCCTTAGTTCTTGTCCACTTTCTTCTTTAATTCAGGGGTTCCTCAGTTCCCTTTAATGCTGGATGGTGAGTTCAACACACAGGGTTTCATGCAGACCAGGATATCTGAAGGACTGGTAGTTAGTGAAGGTTTTTTTGCTCAAAGACAGATTTATATCTTTATTTTCACTTGATTTTTGTGGCTAACTTGAACATTAGCTTCTCCAGTTCCTCTTCATACTGTCCAAATCATCTGTGCTTACTTATTGTACTTTTGCAGCTACTGGTCTGCTTTCAGCCATTGAAGGCTGAAAAAGACCAAGATGAGCACAGATTGAGGGAATGATGTATTCTGTCTAGTTTCAGATTCCAGATTGCATCTTCTCCCTGGCCCTGCATCCAAGACTTTCACAGAAAGTGACTTCATGTTACTGAGGACCAGGCAAATTTGAGGAGAAAACAGGTTGAAAGAAGAAAAAAATGAAAAAATGAAAGAAGAAAAAAACCCAAACATGCTAAACCCCAAAATAGTCCTGCCAAAAATCCAAAGCAAAGCACAAATTCAATAACACTGGAACTACTCTGTGACCTTTCACAGGTGGGAGTTGAGGAATTAAGGAAACCTTAGAAAACTGAGGTCATGTCTGCTCAGCCTAGACATTAAAGATTCCGTGGTGCTTTACATACTAGGAGAGGATTTACCCTCATGTTCTGACCAAAACATAACCTTTTCCTCAGAGCAAAGGAGCATCCATGCTCTGATTAGAGTCTCTTCTCTGTCCTGGAAGTGTCTGCATTTTGATGGTGCAGCTTGTGCCTTTGTGTAAACACACAAACAAGTGTATACAGCAAGACTTGGGTATTGAAGAGGGCTTTGCACACAAAAGCAGATTGCCCATGTTTGTACAGAGTGTGAAAGGCTTATGGTCATGCCTTGGGAAGGCATGTTCCCTTGGAAAGGGAAGTGTTTGGGAATCCTTTTTTAGATAATTTTCATTATTTATTATTAGTTTAGAGGGACGGCCAGCAGTGCAAGCAACAACATGTAACAGCTGTTGTGCTGGATTGGGCATTTTCCTTTTACACATGGGGGCAGTCCTTTTGACTTCATCAGAATGTTAGGAGTATTGGTGATATTTACCAATATTAAATTCAATTTGGGAAAATAATTTAGGTGAGAAAAATAAATTGCAAGTATACAGTTAAACTTGCAAGAATATTTGCAGAGCATAGCTTTGATTTATAATTAGTGTTTGCCAAGTTCTGTGCTAATGGGTCAGAATTTATCCCTCCTATTTCCTAATTTAAAAAAAATCCCAATGCAATTTTTGTCATCTTGTAAAGCACTTTGACTCTAGGGATCAAAATAATTTGGACTTCTGCACTAAGTTATACCAGAGAACAATTTTTGTTGTATTGTAGCATAGGCTTTGAATAGTTGCTGTTTCAATAAAAAAATAAAAACCATTCTCTTAATGTGTAATTAATAGTTTGGCATTTCCCTAAGGCTTTACCCGGGACCCTTTCTGTTTCTGTTTTGTATTACTGAACTCCCCTGCTAAATATTTCCAGATCATATAGATTTAGATAAGACATGTTCCAGAACTTATAACATTTTTTATTTTGACTTTTACAGTATTTATTAGTGTAATGAAAATAATACTTTGACAAGTCCCCAAATAAATGGTAATATTCACCCCTGGATAGCTGAGTGAAATGTTCAGTGCCATGGGTTATTTAACTGTGCTTACATTACAGACATAAAAGATATGATAAAAATTTTAGTGCAGATCCGTTAAAAGCTCGTGACCCTTTCCTTTGACCAAGGTGTTGATCCTGTAGTTTGGGAAGCACTGGAGTACATTGGCAGACATGAGAAATGCCACAGGACTCTCTTGGGAGTACAAGGAGACTACAGGATTGGGACTTAACCTTGTAAGTGCTTTGTGGCATTCTCTGGGACCACTCTTACCTGCTTCTTTGCATAATAAAAAGGTGTACGAAGAATAATTTGGTGAAAAATATGTGATTCAGAAATTGAATAGCTGAGAAAATATCCAAAACTGTCAGATATCAAAACCCCAATTATGATAAATTGATACAAACTTCTGCATTCCTAGAGATAAATAATTTTATCCATACTCACCAATATGTATGAAGTTATTGAAGCCACTTTTATACTTAGTACTGTATGATTGAAAACTACTTCTGACAGGCATAAAAAAGCCCATTTCTGTGTAACAGATTGGGTGCTTAAGGCCTGTAAAACCTTAAAGGTGACATTTGTCTTCTTTGTAAAACTTCTAACACACTTTTGAGCCTATTCAAAAATTAAGGAGCCTTTGGAATCTAGGCTGGATTTTGGTATGTGTGTGCATACAAAAAGAAGGGCTTTGTAGAGCTCTTTAGCCTAAATGAATGCATTTTCTCCTTTATGTGGTAGATCCCAACTTATGGTTCCCCAGCTGTGTCTTCATGCCATAGTTCTTTTCCTGGTGGATGTGAGTCGGGTGGTCTTTACCACCACACCATTTTGTCACCCACACAGACTTACAAGTTAGTTTTTAAAAAGAGAAACATCAGTTCAAGACCAAGAGCTGATGGGTCGCTGTTAGAGAATATTAAAAATTATGTTTCAACATTTACGAAAATCAGTATTCCTTTTGCTAAATGAAAGTTTCAACATAAAAAATAGTTTTTCCATTTTTTAATCCCAGCCATAAAATGTTTCCAAACATGAGAAAAACTCCTAAGTTTATGCTCCTTACAAAGTTCAGTTGTTCAATACATTTATTGCTTGTCTAAAAATTGTGTAAATGGCTCCAGGTTTGCTACGTGAGCAAGGCTGAGAGGCACAAAGGTGTTTCCCTGACAAAAACACTTATGTTAAGTAACTTGAAATTATTTTTCTCCTCTTGGTCCTTCCAGAATAGACCACACTGAATGTCCATTCAAATATTCATTTCTTTGGAGCATGCCCACTTTTTCACATGACACATCCACAGAGTTGGCTGTGATTTTTAACGTGAAGCTTCATAATTGGAAGAAATTCCTTCTTGCCAATCTTTTTCCAATGCATGCTTTCATGTGTCCGTAAAGGGTACGTATTTGACTGCATAAATACATGGAGAAATTTGAGATTAATTCAACATTAATTCAATGCACACCTTACTGTTTTTTCAACATAAGGAAGAGTGATCAGTTTTTTGTTTGGTATTACTGTAAAGATATTGTCTGACACCATCTGGGAATGATCATAGCATCTATGACTGGAAATGCCATGTTTTTACTCTTTCCTATATGAGTGTGAAATGTCATGTGCTGGTCCACACATTACCTCAACCCTTTGCAAACAGATTATTTTTATAACAGCTCTGTAGAGCTCTATCTCTTTGCAAAAGCCATGCACCTTACAAATTAATTGGACCTGAATGTAATGAATCTGAAATTGGCTAACTCTCAACTCTACTGTTCACCAGTGTATATGCAGAACAGACAAATTTTATCATCTCTTTCTTTTTCACCACAGCTACCATTATGGGATGGATCAGTGGAAATAGGTTTCTTGATGATTAAGGAGCTAAGTGTTAGTTAGTATTTATGTGTAGGAAAAGCTAGCAATATTTTTAATTGGTGAATGTCTCCTTTGAAACTAAAAGAATATTAAATCTCTTGATTTATTGTGATTAAAGTAATAAATGCAAAATTAAAGTATGATTAAAAACCTAATGCATGGCCCACCAGTAGAGTTAGTACATTATCAAGTCTCCTCCCAGACACATTTTCACCATTCTTATTGACATGTTGAAAGCTGCTATTGGCATCATTGTGCAGGTTATGCTTTCCTTGTTTATTCTGGTATCTGAGTTCCTCTAGGGATTATAAGGGGAATTTGGGACTCTCCTGTGGCTAAATACAACAGGAAAATGACTGGCAAGGGGGTAGAAAAGTAAAATAAGGGCAGAGTAAGAGCAGTAAGACAGGGCTGGGAGGGAAAGACATGGTAGATAGTGAATCTGTATTGAACAAGTAAGGGAATTTCTTTCCAAACAATCAAGCTGCCATTCTATGTTGTTTTCCAGAATTCTTATGCTAACTGCTGTTACCTCTGCCTCATTGAAATGGGTATCTCCTGTGACTTCAGTGAGAATGTGATAAACTGTGCACTATGTATAGATGGAAATCCCACTTTTTGCATATTTTGAAGGTTATATATTCAATTTACACTGGTCATGTGCATGAAGTTGGAGCACACTATTTTTATAAATATATTTCTTAAAAAAGGAGAAAAAATATATATATTTCTTAAAAAAGAAGAAAAAATTCTCAAAAAATCAATGCAATTCTTTATCTCTGGGATAGCTTTGAATTTTCAAGACCCTTGTCTGAGTTTCTAGGTTCTGCATAGTTTTTGGTTGGAAATACTTGTATCTGAACTAGGGCCTATGATATGCTGCAGGTTCTGCTTTCCTGAAGTTTTATGACTTCAGGGTAAGCAGCATTTGAGTGTGCGGGCAACCAAGCTGAGCTGGTGACAAGCAGGTTCTGCCTACTTAGACTTATCTACGTAGAAACCTCCAGCTGCAGCATGCTGGTGATGCAAGAAGGACTTGGAAATTGTTCATAACTTTCCAGAAGTTTACACTGAAAGAAGGTCTTGATTGTTCATTTTGGTAAGGAGCAGAAGATCAGAGATGGCCAAGAAAAGGTCTTCTTATCTGTAAAACAAGGAAGTCGTTCAGCTGAGCTCTGTGAATAGCACTGTTGCAGCGCGTGTCCGACCGCCGGTGATCTCTGTGAGCCGGCTGGCAGCGGAGCGGCCGGAGACAGCATCCCAAGGGATCTGCAGGGAGCACGGGGAACCCCTGTGGTCTCGGGAGCTCGACGATGGTGTGGCACCGCAAGGAAGGACGGGTACAACTGAAGCGCCAAAACTGAAGATATTTGTTAAATAAACAAAAGGGCACAAACAAGGGTGCAGAATAAAACATAAAGAGGCTGCTTCAGAAGACCCCAAAGTGTGGCCAACACATATATATGTAGCCTCTCATAGAATGTTCTGGAAGCCTTCTGGCCAGTCACGGGCTGTTGATCTGCATGGCCACTCCCAAATGGTCCCAGAGTCCTTTGTGAGTCCTTGCTCCTCACCATAACCTGCCTGGATGTCATCAGTTGTGTCTTCTTATTTCTTGGGGCATGATGTTGGTTGTCTGTGGTGTGGCAGTGTGGCCAGTCTCTGGCTGGTCTGCTCCAGGGAAAGCTCCCACATAGAACAGGATGGAAGAAGTCCACACTTATTTACTTATTTAAATCTGGGAACAGCACACCTTGAGGTAGCTGTTGTCAAAGGTTCACAGAGGAAATATGACCTAGGGTTCATCCAACTGCAGATTTCCGTGGGGTCTAGACCCCTTTTTCCAACAGCCTTTTCACCAGACTTGTCCTAAGCCCACTGACTCTTTCTTTGGAGAATCGCTGAGGGTAGGGGAGTATTACAGCCATGTTAAAACTCAGGGAATTAGGATCCTTTTTGTTTACAACTGTAGAACCATTTAGGTTGGAAAAGACCTCTAAGATCATTGAGTCCAACCATTAATCCAGCACTGTCATCTTCACCATTAAACCATGTCTTCAAGAGTTTCTGTCTTTTGCATTTATTCATGTTGCAGGTGTGTTCAAGGAGATGGCAACACTTGTGGTACACACTACAGATGAGTTGGAAAGTTGGTATTTTCTAAGAGGGCGCCCATGCAATGTTCAAACAGCAGCCAATTGGACATGCTCTGTAGAAATATTGCAGCAGCGAGGCTAAGACAGACCTGGAGGCAGCAATAATTTAGGAACATATGTAGAATAATACAGATGAGCTAGTGGTCAGCATGTTTGCCTCTCTCACAGGCACTCCAGGCTTTCTTAAGGTGTGCTGACACTGCTAGGGTTTTTGAGAAACCATCACTTGTGGAAGTGGGTTTGAGACACAACACATCGCAATAAAATCTGAAAACACTTGAACAGCCAGATGTATGGTTTACCCTGACATCCTAAAAGTTGCCTGAAATCTCTGCGTAAAAAAAAGTGAAGTCTGGAAAAAGTGAAGCATGGAAAAAAACCAATAATGTGTCAGAGAATAATGTGAAAAGCTTGAGGGGAGAAAACAGAACCTTTGCTGAATGCTTAACTACTGTTTCCCAAGCAAAAATACAATGGCTTCTATGCTGGTCACAATTATGCTGTTATAAATCTACTGATTTCTTCTGTGCTACCTTGTATTTACAACATTGTAACCAGCCTTACAGTCTTGTTGGGTCTGCTGCTGCCAAAGAATTGTATTTTATCACTCAGGCACACCCAGGAGACTTCTCTTTATGTTGTCACTCAGCAAGTAGTCTATCTTCTGAAAGTAAAGCATGACGATTCTACATGTCCAATTCATGCTTCTTTTAGTGATTATTCTGTATTTAGTTAGGGCTAGGAACAAAAACTTAGTTCTAACTGGCTAATCTGATCATGATCTGATTTGCAACTTTCTATTTTGATTTTGAAGTAGTGATTTTACAGAGAAACCCACTGGATTCAATGTGAGGCTGTATCAAGTCTCAGACACAAATCTGTAGGACTGGAAGGGGTCACAAAATGTCCCACCACCTGTATCACAGCAGGATTCCATGACATGTCTGGTTTGGTCTTAACAATCTGCACTGTCTTCTCCAATAGACTGGAGCTTTGGTCCACTGCTAACTCTGACCTCCTGGACTGAAAACTCTTTCCCTCCTTTCCTGTATTGCTCTGAAATCTTCTTTACTGCAAATTAATTTTTCATCCTTTTCTCCACAGCCACAGAGAACAGTTCATCATACCTGTCTCCAACAGGCTTTTTCATACTGGAAAACTGTTGTCATGTGACCTTTCAGTCTCCTCTTTTCTAGGCAAAACAGACCCAGTTCTTTTAGCTTTTTTCCTCATATGTCATGTTTTCGAAATCTCCTAACATTCTTAGTATTGATTGGTTGTTTTTGTTTTTGATTTTTTTGTGGGTTTTTTTTGTTTTGTTGGTGGTGTTTTTATTTTTTTTTGGTTTTTTTTTGTTTTGTTTTGTTTTGTTTTTAAAGAGAAGACAGTTATTCTGGGAAAATTATTTCTGGAGCATTTGGCCATAGTGAGTCCCTGCTATGAGACCATTTCTTCCTTGCTAGACAGTGTGTTACCCATCTTTGAGTTAATGGTAGCCTGAAGGTCTCAGGCTTGTTATCTTGTTATCTGTTATCTCTCATTATCTTGTTATCTGTTGTCAGTCTCTGTGGTCACTGTGTGGTGTGGAAAATGAAAGTAGAATGGTGAGGAGGTATTACTGAGTGGGGGTAATGTGTGCTAATGTGTGCCAAATTGTACAGGTTTGTCATAGAGATAACTGATTGAAAAGTCACACATTTCAAGTCACACATGGTTTTCAAGAAGCCCATCTTTAGAAATTCCTCCTTCAAGAGTGAGGTTAGTAGATACCCTTCTTGGAAGATTCTGGAAGGTGGATGCAGTGGAGTCATGGAGCATCAGTGCTGATGATTTGAACTAAGAATTGATGTTTGCATTGCTAGTGGGAAAGTCTTCTCTGCAGTGGAGAAGAAATGTGTTTTCTACCTCTGACTTTTTCTCCCTCACTCCTCATGACAATGGTATTTCTGGAGGAGGAACTGGTCCAGCTTGTCTCAAGAGTCCAGGCTTGGCTCTTTTCTACCCTAAACATATAGGAATGTTATGTTCTACTGACTTTTGTACCTGAAGCTTGAACTACTCTTTCTTATGTTACTCATTTTAATAAAGTACACCAGAAAATGTAAGGATGATATGAAAATCCTCTCAGAGTCCAGGATCAGCCCTGGGATCCCTTAGTCCTATGACTAGTCAAAATAATGTGTGAGGTTATATTAGATTTTTCACATTTCCTTTCCATGGGGGCAGAGGACTGAAAAATGTCATCAGATATGTCCAAATCCATTTTCACGTTTATTAAGCATCATCATCACTTATTGCCCTTACTTTGATACATAAAATTTGCCATAATTTCTGAGTCTGGCACTGCTGAGGAACTGCAGCCTATTGATTCTGGCCTGCAGTATGTCTGTGACACACACACAGCAATTTCTCTAATGAGTAGTGTTTGCCATAGTATTAAGTGCTGGTGGGAATGCAAATCCTAATGAATTCATCCTACAAATTTAGAGTTGCCCCTAAATTAGCTCAACTGACTTCTGCTGAAGTTAAGCTCTGCTTACACTGGCCGTGACAAAGAACTTCACCTCTACTCTAGGACAGAGTCAAGCCTACTTCCAGCTGAGATGGCTTATGAAATGTTTTCACAAACATGTGTGGATAGCACCAGACTATTTCAGAGTCGCTTTTACAAACTGCACTTTCCTTCAGGAGCTGTAGACCCTGTTCAGAGAAGGCTGAAAGAGCCACTTGTGTCACAGTTTGCACTGTCAAGAGCACAAAGCAAGCACTAGCCAGCGGGGTGCAGCTATGAACCAGCCAAAGCTTGTTGGCATACAAAGCTTGTGTTAGCTGGGAATAAGGAAAGCAGAAGCATTGACCTCTTGTGAGCCCCAGTGGGAGGACTTGACAAGAGGAGAAGGCTGTGGGACTGTCCAGGAGGAGCTGTGAAGGAACCAATAAAGAGGTACAGATATTTTTGCCAAAGGTAGTCTAGTAATTGATGTCCTTGACCTTGATGGGAGGGTGCCTCTCATTGCCTTCCATATACTAAGGCAGGAGGGAATTCACTCAAGGTTTCAGAGATATTACAGAAAGCCACCAATGAGAAGACCTTATGAATCCTTCTTCAATCTAGTACCTTCTAGACACAGCTGCAAGTTGACTGCCTGGGTCTCCATATTGATCCTGAATTGTTGTTTATCCCTTTGGCAGCCTGGAAGAAAGTCACAAGATTTCTGGATTTTTGTTCCTTCAGACTAATTTTTATCTTCTGTTTTCTGTGTTTGAATGATAAAAGCAGTTGTACCCATGTAATATTATTGACAACAGGGTTTTCTAAAGACTGCAAAATTACTTCTAACCTTCTGCCATTATGTGATTATTTTTGCCAACTTCCTGAACATTCAGTGAGTGTTTACTTTCCCATTTTTTATTTTTGCAGAGCCGAGATACATATCATCATTCTGTAGTCAAACACGTCTAATTAAATAACCCCATCCATGTTCACATACAAGAGTGGCCAATTCAGGAGCTGCTAGCAGTTCTGCCACAAGCTGAAAGACCATGCCATTAATTTAATTACATAAAAGTGCAGCTTGCTAAAAAATAATCTTTTTTTCCATCACTGGTGGAATTAGAACCTTCCTGGTGTCTAGTTTGGCAACAGAAAGGATGGCTTTATGAATGGATGTGTAAAATAAAAGAAACTGTTGCTGATGATCAGAAGGCAATTCTTAGCTTTCTGCCATGAAGAACAACTTCCAGAATCAAGAAGAATGTGAAGTCTGTGTTCTGTGTATTTGGCATTCACCGGTGCAGGATGCTATGGTCGATCAGTTGTTAGCACAGACCTTCAACAAATCACATAACTCTTTCAACCTTTCTACTTTTCTGCGCAAATGAAAAAGTAACTGTAAATCTTGCTGACAATTACTTCTGTATCTATTGGCAGGCAGTCAACTTTGCCCTGAACAACATGGGAACAATATGTGCTGCACAGCCAATGCCCATTAATTGTCTCTTTAGTTTCTCCTGCAACTTGTAGAACACATTTCTCCCAGGTGATCTGCTTGTTTAAACATTAGTACAAGCTTGTCTGGCACAAAATGCCAATAATTTATGAGTCAGATTCTGCTTTTCAGTTAAATTTACAGTGTGCTCTGTTGTAGAGCACATTAGATACTCTAAGAACAGGTAAAAATGTAAGAAAAGTGATTTTTTTTTTGTTACCTTCAAGAAGCAATTAAAATTACTCTAATTTTTCTATTAACTGTTTCAACAGCTGACACAGACCCAAGGCCTGTTTTTATCTCAGTCTACATATGTAAGCTCATTAGTGAATGGCACAAGGATACAGTAAAAGCAGCTTTCCTCTTTGTGCACAGAACTGCTGTCTGGATTGCCTTGTCATCTTGACTCCTTGATGTACTTCTGTACAGATTAATCACTGTTGTTTTTGTTTCTGTAGCTTCTCCAAGACTTCTCCCTGGTTTCTGAGAAGGGTGCTGTGACAGTAGACAATAGTAACTGCTTGGCTGCTTTGGACACTTTTCTAGTGGGAACAGTTGACCTTTGACTTTCTACTTCTGAGCTAGTCTGTCAGTGCTGAATGCTTTATAACACTTATTTAATGAACAATCTCTTCTCACCTCTCCCAAAGACTTAATAGCAGGAGCTGTAGTGAGATCTCCTATCATCATCTCTTTTTGTTCCAGAGGCATTACTGAACATGCATCAGTGTTTTATTTAATGTTGTTACAGCTAAATCCAAGTAACACACAAAAGCAAATGAGGAGGAACAAACAGTGCTTTAAATACTACCTCTTTAAGACTTTTCATTCAATTTTGTTGTCCAATTTAGTCACTGGAAACCCACTGAGGATTGGAATATGTTAGACTATTCTAGTTAAATGTTAAATGAAGTTTCATACTGTAGTTTAGGTATACTAACTATAGTGGTGTTGAATTAAGTACCCTTTACCATTTTAAGGATCACCTGCTATCTCAGGCTCCTGGGTCTGGAGTTTGGAATCAGACGTGTTTTCTGTCCATTTTCTGGTCATAATGTCTGGATAATGCTGCACCAGTTACTGTATTTGGCTATAGCTACTTCAGTTGATTCAAAGTCTTCTTCTTACCTTCAACCTTGAATCCAGCTCAAGTCTGTTTGAAGACCTGAGAACACTGGAAAGGATGGATGGCTTGCTGTTGTGTGTCACCTATTCAGCTGTCAAAGGAGACCCTGGCACCTTCTGTGGGATCAGTTAGTGCCTAAGCTCTCAGGGGGGGCGAATCAGGCTCCTGCTGGTAACCTAGCATTAGGCTTGTTCCTCTGTGTGTGCATGCTAGATTTATCTCCCTCTAGAATGTGCCCCTTTTTCACTAGATCTGGGAGATGGAGTAATAGCAAATCCAGCAGTGCAGTGTGTCACAGACCCTGCTGACCCACACTGCCCTGCTCTGCTGCTGCTGCCTTGCCAGAGGCAGGGCAGGCAGCCCCTGCCCTCTCTGTCCCCTCAAACAGTGCTGGATGAAGCAGGAGGGTGCACAAGGAGCTGTGAAGACCTCAGAAATGTTATCAAGTGTGCTGGAGATGTCTTTAGCAGCCAGCCTGCTTAAAAGCACTGCATGAGAGGGGTGCTTGGGCTTTGGGCTGGCTCTGCAGTGAAGTTCTGCCTGGGCTCTGGGCCTGGGGCATGCCAGGGCATTGCTTGTGCTTATTCCAGTGGCAACCAGTTCTTCACCTGGAGTAAATAAGATGGAATGGGTACAACATTTACTCTCTAGGGAACTGCTTTTATGCTAGTGAAATATTTAGGCCAGAATGTGATGGTGCTTCTCAGTCTTGAATATGAGGCTGGACAGAGAAGATATAACTGGATTACAAGGATGCTCACAGACCTGGGAGGATTCTCCTTTCACCTTGGCTGCTTTAGTTGAGCAGATATAATTTTGTTGCAATGCCCAGGCTTGGAGTGCTGTTCTGGAGAGTAGCACTGACACAGTGGAGTTCCTCTGCCCATCTCTGAGGATGTCTGCAGTCCTCCACACAGGTTCCTGGGCATGTTCATTAATACAGTCTGTATGAACTAAAATATCCTAATGAGAAAAAAAAATGCTTATCCTGTCTATGGAAAAATGACAGGATTCCCAAATGCCTTTATTTTTATTGTTATTCAGCAACACTCAAGACACCAGTGTCTATTCCTGCAGAAAAATATTTCCTGCAATATCTCAAAAACTCACTTGTAAGAAGTCCCACCTTGTTAAGTCTGGCAGAGCTTTCCCAGCCCTCCTCCTTGTCCTGCCTGGGCCGAAGGTGGTGTTGGACAACCTGCATTGTTCCTCCTGGGGGATTGTGGTAACATGCTGTCTCTCTGCTCTGCATCCCATGAAACAAAGGCAGGGGGAGACTTGTCTGTGGTCACAATCAAAAATTTCAGAATGAAACTGTCCTGCTCAAATTGGCACATAAAAATATGTGGCTTTTTCAAAGGTGCCTAATTTTTACAGCTCCACATACTCTCTTGGGGAATTCTTTGTGCTGAACATCTTTGCTTGTCAAAAATGAAGCATGAGTGATCTGAATGAATCTCTGAATGGCTGCTTACTCCTGATAGTCACATGCCTGTAACTGAGTTTATTCCTGGTTGTGGTGATGGAGATAAACCCCATTCCCATCTCCAAAACAGGGAAATACATTGTAAAAACAAATTTACAGTGCTGATATTGGCTTAGAGGAAGACCAGAGCCAGTAAAAACAGTTATTGCAGCCTTCAGATGAAATCTGTGATATGCAGTAGCTTTCCCAGATGTACAGGCACAAGGAGGATGGCTGGGTTCACATATTTTCTCACACATATCTGCTAATGGAGAAGTCCCATGTCCCACTGTAAATGTAAATACCCAGTAATGTTATATAAAGTTATGACTTTCTCTAGAGAATTTTTGCTTCATAAATTTCTGGCAGCTCAGGATGGATGTAATCTTGCTCCTATGTGTTAAGTGGAAACAGGGCCTATTGCTGTCAGATCGCTACAGTGAAGCCTTGAGGAATAAGGGATATCTTATTAATGGACACAGAAATACACTTGCCATGAATTTTGAGACTTAGAATTTAAAATGTGCATGAATATCACCTTTGAATAAGGTACTGCCTCCTGCCAGTATTGTATAACACAAGACGGGATTATTGGTTTACCAGAATGCATGAGAGGAGTTGCTGCAGTGGTGGCATGTGAGGTTTGGATATCACAGAATTTTTTTGCCTTAGGTAGCTCATTTAAGTGATGCTGCATGACACCTTTTTCCAGTGATCTGAAACATAACAATGGTGTATTCTCTCTTACTGTCTCTGACCTGGCTGGGGTTTGCCACAGAGGACATTTATTTGCCACTGCACATAAAAGCTTTGAAGGATTTTGTGTTGGTGATATATTGAGTCTTTTTGTGCTGTTGGAAATTTTATCATATAAAATCTCTGGGCACTGGTTTTGCTTATATTTTGTTAAATTACTTTCCTAAACAAATATTTCACATGACCTTAATGTGATTTTATGCAGTATTTTATATAGCTTCATCTTAAAGTCTGACTCATGAATCCTTTGTATGTCTTCAGACATCTGTTGTCTGAAATATTCTCAAGCTGTATAAGGATGTATGTGTATAAGTCTCACTTCCTAGGCTGGATTCGGCGCCTGTTTTTTTGACATCTTGGTACCCTTTCCCAAGGGGATGTCCAAGTCTGGGATCTTTCCAAAAGGAAAAACTCATCACAAGCTTGATCAGCAGTTGAGATCCATGGAGCTGGCATGGAGGAACTGGATGTGGTTACTAGGCTGATTCCAGGTACGGGATCTTCAGAAACCTGTGTGAGCTATCTACATGTGAGTCTCTGGTGGCAGTAGGATTTTGTCCAGAAGTTTGAATTCCCTGGTCATCCAGAGAAGATTTTATTCAGCATGCTCTGCACTGGCTCTGTGATGTCTGTGTATGTCCCATGAAGACAAAGCGAGTCAGTCTGTTGGGCAGAACAGAGGGGGATTGGAGTGTCAAGGTGCAGAGTGATCCTTCTGTGCCTCTATCAAATATCTCTAACAGGGATTGCTGTCTCTAGTAAAAATACCCCTTAGAGATGACAAAGAGCACATGTGCACTTTGCAGGTTAAAAGCATGTGTCTATAATTGTGTAATTCTGTGGTACTTATAACATTTTGGAGAACCTAGCTAAAATTTATGATACGTGAAACACAGTGTTAAGTCATCATTGAGCCACCACTGTTTTAAAAATCTGGCATCCCCTTTACTCATAAGACTAATCTGTTTTAAATTTATTTACACCCCATCATTTCCATAGGGACCTGTTTTCCATAAACTAATGAGGCACTGGTGCAAGAACTCTGCTGTTATTCCTGGCAATGACCATTTTGACTCAGAGGCATACCTCACTGGATATTTTTTCTTCAGTAGCCTATTGCAAATAACAGATAGGAGAAAATACCTGGTGTTTTTGAGTATCAGAGACAAGTTGCAGGGCTGTGAAAGGTTAAACAACACAATTACCCATTGAAATCAATCTTATTGCACTTGTCCCCACAATTTTTCCTGTCTTACTCCTCTCATCTGTTTCAAAGTTGTACATATGATTTGTTGAAGACCAGATCAATCCACCAGCAATCACACAGCATGCAAGCTTGCAAAAGGGAAATAACGAGATTGACATTCCTCATTGTATCCAAAGGAGTGATATCTCATTCCTTTTCCCTTGGTTAACAGTGTGTCACACAATGGATCTTTAAAGTAACATCTGAGACACCAAAAGACTGCTGTTGAGACATACAGGACTTTCTAAGCAAGTTGTAAGCTTAAGGTCAACTTTTAGAATTAAAAAGCCCAAAGCTTTAATGGATTTTCTAGGTGCTGATTTTCAGTGCTTAATGAAAGTTCTGTAAAGGGACTGGTCACTATAAACACGCAAGTACAAAATTGTAACAGAAGTGAACTATACAAATCAAACCCTATTCTTACATAATGCTTCCAATATGCACTTCAATTATTCACACCTTTACACGAAGTCCAGTAAGAACGTGAAACTGATTTATTGATGAGGAAAAAGTGGTTATTATTGGCGTGACTACAATTGATTGCTAGAATATTAGCTTATTTAGATGAAAAATGTCAAAATAAGTGTCTGTGATTAATCTCAAGGTAAAACCCTCTTCCCAATTACATATGAAAACATGTTGTTCTACCTGTGGACATGGGAGGATGGGCAAACTCTCCTCCTTGGACATCTAAAGCAAGGTGCCTATGTAAGGGTCTGCTGTTTGTCTGGGGTGAGAGAGAGGTGAGGGTAATAAGTGGCTCTGAAGATGGGCTTCTGCTCCCAGTTTTCTTGCAAGGAGGATAGAGCATCCCTCTGATTGACTAGCTGCAGGGGACCTGGGCTGCTCACCTGGAGTGGGGAGGTGAATACTCATGCTCCCTGCCAAGGTTATTAACTTCTCTGGCATTTGTGAAAATCATGGTAGTAGGAAGGACATTGTTGTTGTTTAATTCCAGCCAGCAATCAAGCCCCACAGTCGCTCACTCACTCCCCCACTAGTGGGATGGGGGAGAGAATTGGAAGGGCAAAAGGTAGAAAACTCATAGGTTGACATAAGGACAGTTTAACAGGGCAAGCAAAAGCCACACATGCAAGCAAACAAAGCAAAGTAAAGCAAAGCAAAGCAAAGCAAAGCAAAGCAAAGCAAAGCAAAGCAAAGCAAAACAAAGCAAGGAATTGTTTAATTATTTCCCATGGGTAGCCAATGGTGTTCATCCATTCCTGGGGAGTAGGGTCCCATCACATGTAATGACTACTTGGGAAGACAAACGCCTTCATTCTGAATGTCCCCCCTTCCTGCTTCTTCCCCCCACTTCATATACTGAGCATGATGCCACATGGTCTGGAATATCCCTTTGGTCATTTGGGGTCACCTGTCCCAGCTGTGTCTCCTGTCAGCCTCCCATGCACTCTCAGTTTCCTCAGCAGCATGGCAGTATGAAAAGCAGAAAAGGCCTTGATGCTGTGCAAGCCCTGCTCAGCAATAACAAAAACATCCCAGAATTATCAACACTGTCCTCAGCACAAATCCAAAACATAGCCCCATGCTAGACACTAGGAAGAAAATTAACTCTACCCTGGCCAAAACCAGCACAGAAGTGATTTCCCCAAAGCAAAAAAAGAGTGTGCCAAAGCTGAAACCAGAAGCTAAGTGTCCTGATTTGCTGGTCATGTACTTTAACTAAAAGGCTGCCTTTTCTTGCAGAGAAGAAGAAGTCGTTATTAAACACTGGAGACAAAATGTGCAGAAATAGTGATGAACTAGAGCTATAAAGTAGGATTTCCTTGTTTAGTTTTTCCAGCCTCCCCCATTCATCTCAGATTTAATCTAGTTTCTTTAAGCACGGAGTCTTTTATCTGTGAACCCTCAAGACTGTAGAGCAACCAAATAGGACAGAAGTGAAATCTTCAAGCAGGGAATGTCCATGTATATTTCACAAGCTCAGGTGACCATGAGGAAGAAATCCACATGAGGCCAAATTGTCAGTGGATACAGAAATATTTTTTTCTCTGACCTTTCTATTGCTCAAAGTGTCACTAAACTGATTACTGTTACATGAGGGTGTATTCTCAATAGCTGCCCATTTGAAAAATTTAACTTATTAAATCCACCTTCACGATCAGATGAACATTACAGCAAATACTAAAAAATTCTAAATAATTAACTTAAAAATAACTAATGATGCTTGAAGTTCAAAAGTACTAATCAGGCTGTGTAGAAGTGGATTGTGCATCACTTTCTGAATTTTATAGTTTCTATGTTGTATCTCTGAAACATAAATCCTACAGTAAACCAGATGAAATCTGTTTACACTGAAAATAGCCATTTCAAAATGCTTCTGAATTACACTAGAAAAAGTACTCTGATAAGTATAACTCTGTTGAATTGCAGCATATTATACAAAGAGTACTGTTTAAAAAAACAGTTCAGTTTTCTGATATGTTTTAGATCTTATAATCCATCCCGGTAGCCCAAGTTTAAATTTTCCATGTGAACTTTTTTTTTCTTAAATGTTAGAAGGTGATGAGGTCCCATGCTTGTAGAGTATTTCAGATTTTCCATTTCTTTATTATGTGTGTATGATGTAAAGTGCTTTCATGTACAAAGTAAATAATGGCTTTTAGATATAAGTAGACAGATTTGTAAATTTAAATATTATTATATATTTATAACTGCAGCCAGTTTATTTGATAATGCCCATGTCTGCCTACTCTCACAGAATGTGTGAATGTTTTTGTTTCATTTTACGATGCTGTATTGCATGTATGTGTGTAAGCACTTGAAAATATTCTCACAGATGTATAGGAAAGATGGAGCCCATGTCCAGCCCTTAGAGTGGGTGACAGACCCTTGACTTGAACATATTCCTGACAAAATTTATTGCTGATTAGGGGCAGAAATGAGTTTTTACACTAAACATGTTCAACATATCAGGTAATGCATTTGGCCAAGGGTACCTACAATCAAAGGCATCTATGCTGGCAGCCAGGCACCAAGATGCCCAGCATGGTGCTTTAGAGATGCTGTGAGCTCCTGCAGCCTGGCAGAGGACAGGCAAGGGCTACAGGTGAGAACAGGGGTGGGCAGAAGAAATGGTAGAAGTCACAGGACGCCCCATTCCCACCAGTCCCTCCTCATCTCTGGGTGCACACCTCCTCTGGTAAGCACAGCACATGGGTTTCCCTCATCTCTCTGGTTCAGGCTTGGTCTGCAGAGGGGAAGAGGAGACAGAGCCTCTGCCTCGGTTCTTTGAGTTTCAAGAACATCTCCACACTGAGTGGAGATGCTGGGAGAACATAATGGTGAGCTGCATCTTCTGAAAGCATGCACTTGTGCATTCATGCACACGCACACGCACACACACACACACAGACACACACACTCTGCGGGTGCTCTTCTTGCAGCCAGGTGTTTCACTGCAGACACCTCAGTGAGATGAGGATGGGGCAGGAAGGAAGAGCAGGGCCATCACTTTAGCCAGCAGCCTCTAGGACAGAAACAGTAAATGCCCACTAAAGTAGGTGAATGTACCAGCAGGGTGGATGAGACAACTATGGGGTTATTCAGGAAAAAAAAACATTTCCCAGACTTGCCCGGGTCTTACCCCAGCTTGTCACTTACTGTGACCTTACATACCCCATGATATGCTTATTTTTGTTTTATTAACTATCACCCATTCTGACTCATAGCAGCATGGCCAGAAAACAAGGGTCTGGTTTCCTTGCACCCCCTTCCTGCAACCTCAGCCCCATCCTGCTCCGTGTGGAGTGGGGTGACCAGCACAGTGGGACTGCCACGAGTAGAGGATTAATGGTGTCTGAGTGCACTCCAGCACTAAAAGCCACCTTGGTGGGATGCTGAGGCTGTGCTGCTCTGAGGGACAGAGAGCACCTTTGGGAGATTTATTCCCCTACTTAGACCCTCATAATTTTTTTTCCTTACCTTTGCAGAAAAGGAATTCAATAAATCACCAAGAAATGCCTCATACGCTCACAAGGAAAAACCATTACCTGCACATTTTCTGCATGCATACAGCATCGTATCTGCTTTACAAATGTCACAAACATGTCTTACAATCCATCTGCTTCATTTTTTCCAGATGGCAGAAAAACAGCTTACTACAGTTGTTCCTTAAAACATATTTTTACTTAAGTAATGGTGTTTTGCTGAACAATGATACTCATAAACAAGTAATAATGCTTAGACCCGTTTTGCAGTGTTCTAACTGACTACCCAAGACACAGAGAAGTAATGAATTTTGCTTATAGGATCTGTTTTTTTCTTTGCTTCACGGTGTAATTGATACTTACAAAAATTATGTAGAATGGGTTGTCAGATGTGGCAGCATTTTTTTTCCACCCTGAGTAAAGGCTTTGCATTTAATTTGGTTATATTTTAAAACAAAGTAGCACTGAGCTGGAGAAACAGAAATTTGAGTATCAAAGTCCTGAGACATTTTATTTTGATAATTTCAAGACTTTATAAAATGCTCTTGAAAATAAGGTCTTGGAATACATGTTTTCCTGTATAATGCTTTACTTCTGGCAAATGGGATTTTCTGAGAAAAAAATACTGTCATTACATGTCTCAATTAATTCCACTTGATATGAGAAAGGTCATTTAAACCTCTTGAAAATATTGTGTACACCTTTGCAAAAGTTCTGAGATATAATCAGGGGATTTATGAGGAACCACAGTCAGATGTAAATAAAGAGAATCACAGGCTTGCCTTTAGCAGTTAGGGGATGTCCATTTTTTGTATTTTTGGAGGAAATAAGTCCTCAAATCTTTCAATTCCACTTTTCCATCCTTCCATCTTTCAGCTCATCTTCCTGAAATCATGGCTATAGAAATCATTACTATATAAGTGTCAAGCTGACAAAACAATCCCTTGTGAAAAACAAACAAAATAACATTTAAAAAATTGCCTTCTGAGCCTGTGGTCTTGTATTGGGACAAATAATTTTTTTTACTCCACTTCCTTGTCTCTAAAATTGAGTACATGATCCTGGTGCTTGAAGGAAATGGTTTAGTGTCTCCTATTGCAAGTTCAAATTTTCTTGCACAAGAAATGGGCCAGACCGTCAGTGGGTACAATGTGGAGCAGGTCAAACAACGAGGTGAGGTTTTCCATGGAAATACCAATTTGCTGAAATCCAGATTTCTGACCAGCTGCTCCAGCTTTTTTCAACCAGAATACAGTTGTTGGTTAAAAGCAGCAAGCATCTACCTGCTGTGGAGAATTTTATCACAGAGCCAAAACAGTGAAGAAAGTTTAAAGGAATTTAAACATTGTGCAGCATTTGCAGGAAGTAAGGCACATTTAGGAAGCCTCCTTCTCAGGAATCCTTACTGAAAGGTAAATTTATTTAAAAAGATAAACTCTACTTTGTTGCTGCAAAGCATAACCTCCTGTCAGAAAAGACTAGAAATGCTGTATATGCTCAGTCTGGCCTCAGTGATGGCTTGTTGTGCCAAAGGAGCATGAGTTGTTCCTTCGTGCACAGCTGAAAGTGGCTCAGAGATGGGGGTACAGTGTAGCATTGCCATGAAGATAGTGAAAGGCACATTTGGCACTAATTTACCTTGTTTTCAACCCCAAAACCCCAGCATTTGCCCCCACAGCCATACACCACATGTTCACAGAGCACTGCAGCTATCTGGAACGTGTTAAGAAAACAAACACATACCAAGACATGTATCTCATGTAGACTAATACTAATTTTACAATGTTTTGAATGAAAAATCTGCAGGACACTGTGATTGCTTCCTCCCCTTTCTGACTTTGTTGGTCATCTGGGAGGTTGTCCCTGTGCTGTATTTTTCTGGGACCTGTTCATATCCTTCCTGCAGCTGGATGGGAGATGTTGGAAGACAGCAGTACACCCAAGGGGTAAGTTTTGGATCAGCCTGGAAAGATAAAGCTGAGGCATCCATGCTTCTGCTGCCTGTTTATGCAGCACTTCCTCCTCTCCGGGTTTCCCCTGCAACACCTACACTCACAGTCATTTTTGTAGACAGAGCAATGTCTAATTTGGGGCTTTAACACAGCATGAATTTACTCTATTCACTACACCCTCAAGAGGATGCTCCAGGTTTTTACTGTTCACAGCACACACTCAGGCTTGACTTTCTGTAAAGAGTTCTTCAGTTGTTGATGACTTGGTCAAAAATACTGACCTGCTCCCAAGATTAGTGACACTGTATTTTTGAAGTAATTATCTCTTTGTTTACCTAAATCTAGGTCAAGTGAGGTCTCATTTGGATGTTTTCAAGACAATCATTGGCAAAGAAATTTAAAAAATGCATTGCTGAAGTTGAATTTTCTTCATTGGTTTGCTGTTTATTAGAGACTGCAAAGCATAGCTTTCCTTCACTCCAGAGAATGTCATACCAATTTACCAAGTCTTTTTGTTAGGACGTGAGAATTTCCAAGTCATCAAAAAACATAACTGTTTGTGTAGCCTGATTAATTTCCAGAGGAGTAATGGAGATTTTGCTAAGGCCAAGTGGCTGCTGAGGATCCAGACAGTGGGTGATCCAGCAGCAGCTTATGAAAGGGAATCCTGTATCCTGAGCACATGAGTTGAAATGTTGGTACATTTGGTTACAGCAAAAGTCTCTTGGTCCTCTGTTGTTGGTTGTTAGAAGCTCTAGAATTCTTTTTCCCAGTCCTGTATCTGCACTGCACAGACAAACTTTCAGTATGGCACAGCACAGGTGATCCAGGTGCATAATGTCTGGGAAAAGTATCAGTGACATTAGTGGCAGAATTATACTAATGCAAGTTTTTAGATACTTTATAAATTCATTTATACAATTTTGTTGGGTGCAATTCTGACCTTAAGGTAAGACCTTAAGACCAGATGGAACTTTTGTGATCAGGTAAATGCAGAAGACATAGGATACTTGTTTTTCAGCCCTCCATCAGGTTTGCTCATGTACTGCTTAATTTGCAGCCCCAAGCAATTCCCATTAGCTTTAGCAAAGCTAAATGGTTTAGTGCCACAGAGTTAGGCCACATTAATCTCACCCTTTCCCATGTGGGCTTTAAAAAATGGAAATGAAAACAGTTGAGAGAAAATACTGGTCTTCTGGGAGAAGAACAGGTTCTGCCTGCTGATCCCAGAGGGAATATATAACATCAGGATTAGAGTTACTGAGGAGTGGCTTAATGAAGCTGGCTGGCTCAAAGCTGGTCTTGGTTGTACACGTGGGAGTAGCATCTGCATACCAATAGAGCAAGGCAGTCCATGGTCTTTAGCTAAGAACCAATCAAGTCAAAACAATGTCTTCATACATTAAAAATAGACCATATTTTTTATTTGGACTTAAGGACAGATTTATTGATTTTTTTAATGTAGATGTTGGGAATAAAGCCTGATAGTTTAAGTCCATTAGAGGGTGAATCATATGGATGCTGTTTGCTGATCTCCTGAGCCAGCAGAAACTGGCCTGTAAGAAAAGGATGTCTCTGCAAAGCAGCTGGCTGTCAGCTTCTTTGGCAAAGGGGCTTCAGGTGGTCTTGCTCAGGCAGGTACACCACTGCACATATCCTTGCATTTAGGTGGGGCCATTCCTGGACCTGCAGCCCTAGGTAATGGAGCAGCTCATGTGTTGTCAGTCACATTAGAAAATCACCTTCTCAAACTGAATCTGCTCCATTTTAAAGCAGTTTGCACTCTTTAGAAGTGCATATCAGAACCTCACTACCATCTGACAGCTAAGGCCTCTTAATTACCCTCATCCATGTATTTGAATTTTTCCATAAATTAATTATTGTATTAGTTTTACTTTTTCATCATCTTAGGTATTTCACATCATTTACTATCTCTAAAGACAAAGTAATATTGACATACCTTTAATCTGCCTTCATCCCCCATTTTTCTCCCTATCAGTCCCTTGCACCCATGCCTTGCTTGGGTGTGCACTGGCCTTGTCTGTCCCTGGTGCCTCCCTGTGTCCAAGGAAATGCCACTTCCCTGCAGAAGTGCTGAGTGCCTGCCAGAAGTGCTTGAGTGATGTTGCATGCTTTCATGCACACTTTGGACCACTCTGCCAGACACATCCAGCTCCTGGACAGAAGGTGTCATGAGCCAGGGAGTGCTGTTCTAGTTGGTACCAAAAGTGTAGGTATCTAACCCTAGGTGTGCCTAAGTGGCTGGTACAGCTATATTCTCATTGGGACTTCCTGCACTCCTCACACCAATATTTCTCATTACTGCCATTGGTAGAGGTGAGGTCTGCACCTCTGTGGTGAGAATTACTGTCATAATACTGGAAATTTTGTGGATAGCATCATTTGCTGGATAGAAAGGGAAAGAGAAGGAGGAAAATAAGAATTTAAAAGGGGAATAAATTAGTGCCAGTTGTTATAAATTATCAGCTGTCAAAAGGCAAAAGAAAAAAAAAAGGTTGCATTCAACAAACATAATTTTGTTTGAAACCTCCATCTATTTACATTCCATTTTTTTTCCTACCTTAATCCTGAAGTTTCTGATACTTGGGCTGATGTATGTGCTGCTGATACCCTCAGACAAAACTACAGTCTGCAGTTTATCTACCTGGGAAACCTTTCAAGTGCCTATTGACAGAAGGAAGTTTGGTTCTGAGCTACACTGAATCATTCTGCTCTCTCAATGAGACAAATGGTGCAGTCAGGGAATACCACAACACTGAAAAATGCTATTTAGATGGCAAGGAGAACACATTGGACTTATTGTATCTGTTTTGGAAACACAATCTCAGTTAAGATTTATTATGGGAGATAACTGTCCATTTTCTGAGACAAAATCAAAGTTGTTGTTCCTGAAATGACCATTTCTTTTTCTTGTATAGTTGAAAACAAACAAACAAACAAGCAAAAGATTTTATGATTCATGAAAAATACCTGATTATAATGATGGGGAGGAAATCTGCTGTTCCAAGGATAGATGAAAAATTACTTCACTGCTAATATGTCTGAGATTCACTACAGCAAGACCACCTACAGAAGTAAAATGACAGTTTAATTCCCCAGTTTCATTGATCTAATTTATTTCTAATATTTTTCTCTCCACCTACACCTGTTAACTTGGAAGACAGTGGCATTAGCATTTCTTGACTGTCTCATTAATACTGTAGTCAGGTAGGTACCTTTTGGAAAATAATCAGGCAATCTCACTTTGTCTAGCTAGAAAATTACAGCATATTGCCTTCTCACCTGTGGCCAAAAGATGCTTAGTTTTAATTCCTCAAAAGCTCCCCAAGCCCCCTAAGGCAGCATCAGTTCCTACATGCCAACACTTGAGTTTATTGAAAAAGTTATAGCAACAGCTGTGACCAGAGGCTCCTTCTGCCAGAAGATAGAGCAGTAGGTGGAAGTACCTGGATCTCCTCAAAAAATACCTTTAAGTGTGGGTGAATTCCCACATAGTAAGATAAGGAGAGGATGGTTTGGAGAATATGTGCCTGGTTTTGGAAACCATTCACTAATTGTTATTTAAATACTACAATATTTCAATTTCTAAGGCCATTTGCTAATTTTTGGGAAGCCCCAAGTTAGAAAAGGAAAAAACCTTATGCAACTACTAGAATTGATTTCTTCTCATCCAAACAGTGGCATATTTATCCTTTAGAGAATCAAATCAACATTTGACATGATCTCAGATGCCTGTTATTTCAATGTACAGGTTGCTCACTTGCAAAAAGCCAACAAGGCTTTGTTTTCTCAAAAATTATATCTTTCACAAAATCACAGATTTCTTAGGGTTGGAAGGGACCTCTGGAGATTATCCAGTCTGATTCCCTCACCCAGGCAGGGTCACTTGGATCGGTTTACACAGGATCGTATTCACATGGGCTTGGAATGCCTCCCAAGAGGGAGATGCCACAACCTCCCTGGGCAGCCTGTGCCAGTGCTCTGCCACCCTCAGTGTCAAGAAGCTCATCCTCATGCTGAGGTTCTGCTTCTTGTGTTTTTGTTTATGGCCACTGCTCCTTGTCTTGTCACTGGGCACCACTGAAAAGAGATGGTGAAAAGGCACCATTCTCTTGGCACCTGCCTTTGAGGTCAGAGGTGTTTACAGGTATTGATGAGATCCCCTCTCAGTCTTCTCTTCTCAGGCCCAGCTCCCTCTTTCTTGTGACAGATGCTCCAGACCCCTCATCATCATTGTGCCCCTCTGCTGACCCTCTCCAGTAGCTCCTTGTCTTGTACTGAGGAGCCCAGAACTGGGTACAGCTCTCCAGATGTGGTCTCACTAGGGCTGAGTAGTGGGGCAGGATCACCTCCCTCAGTCTGCTGGCTGTGCTCTTCCCAATGCACCCCAGGATAACATTGCCCCCCCGGGCTGCAAGGGCACTGCCATCTCATGGTCAGTTTGTTATCCACCAAAACTCCCAGGTCCTTCTTGCAGAGCTGCTCTCTTGTGGGTCAGCCCCCAGCCTGTGCTGGTACTCCTCTCTCTGTTCATGTGTCCACATAGCCCAGTACACCTGAAGAGAGAAGACTTAAAACTCTGGACTATCCCTCCACCCAAAGTTACTGAGTAGCAGCTCAGTAGTCTGTGTTCTGTACTGCAGAGTATTGACAGTTTATAGTCACTCTATGTCTAAAGGTCCCTGAGACTTGCCTTCCCTGTAGTGACTGTGATTACAGCATTTGTGTGCTTGGAAATACTCCACAACTCCCTTCTTTGGTCCTTTCTCCACTCCTCCCCCAAACATGTGTCTCTTCCCCTTCTCTAATGTGGAGAGAAGTATTATAGAAGATCTAAAGGACTTTAATTCAGTGCCCCAAGCCATCATCCTTGTCTGGCAATCCCCCACTCATCTCATGTCAGCCTGTTTGAGCCTGTCTTGGTTCAGAGAAGCCATCCCAACAAACCAGGGATCCTGGCTTCTGCTCCAGTCATCCCACTTCTTTATACTCACTGAAAGCTAACTGAAGTTAAGCAGAGGGGGCATGCTTTTATTTCTTTATTTCTTTAATTTAAGTCAAGAACATTTACATGTATAAAAGTAAGTCCCTTGAGGTTTTTAAACCCTCCAAAAATAGCCCTCAAAATTCAGCCAAAATTAGTAGAACCACAATTTCCATGGAAGGCACCATCAGGTGGAGGAGGCTATGCCAGCATAGCCATGAACAATGGCTGTTTAGTCCCCTCCACTCTTCTCACCTTGACAAATTTTGTAGAGAGACAGGGAAAAGGAATGATTGAACTCTAAAATGATGTCATACCCTCCACTCTTTGGAAAAGATCACCAAACCTTTCAAAAAGTCTCTTACAAAATCCCTCAAAAGAGGCTGTTAAATAAACTATGCAATTGTAGAACAAGAAGAAAGTACTGTCAATTATTAGAAACGGAACAAGAAAAAACATAAGAAAAAGGAAAAATAACTAGGTTTAGACAGCTGAAAGAAAAACATGCAATCCATGCTGCAGAATGTCATCACAGGGAATCCTGCAGAATGAGGTGAACAGTGAGGGGTGTTCTTGGATGTGAGCAGGGTTACACTGCTCACTGGTTGCTGTGCAGCTCTGGGGAAGGGTACATGAACCCCTCACAGGAATTATGGTGCATTTAAAATGAACTTTGATAATTAATAAATGAGCCCAGCAGAAAGATCTATGAAGTCCTTTGGTCAACTAGCAGTGTCCAAACCCAACCAGCTAAAAAATCCTCCTGTTTCAGAAGCAAATGCTTTGATACCACAGGAATGATGGGCACAATAAGGAGAGGAAAACATCTTCATCTGAAATCATGCATCTCAGCTGAAATTGGTGAGCAATGCTCTCTTAGATAATGAGTGAGGATCTGACCTTGATTATTGGCATAAATACTGAAAATGGAAAGCAGGAATAATAAGGACATAAGCAAACAGCTAAGAAGAAGGTGGCATCTTAGAAATAGATTATTCCATAATTTTATTACCACTGGGATTTTCATGGATTTCCTTTGAAACACATTGGTACGTCTTAAAAGCAAGATATTAGATTAAGTTTGTGACTTGATGGAGTATAGCAAATCTTGATGTAAGTGGAAGGTCTTCAATAACGTCTGACATGATACAGTCTATTTCTAAAGCTAGAATATACAGGATGAATAAATAAAAAATACGTCTGTTGTTTTTAAAAGAAAATTAAATCCTTCACCTCCAAGCTGTAGGGTATCCACTCCTCTCTGTTAGGTAAGGTAAAGCTGAAAGATCAGGTTCAAACTGGAAAGCTCTACAATTTTTCCTGATTTTTTTTTCTGTTTGTGCATCTTTCTATATGACCATGTGCACACTTGAGCATACTCAAAACTCTTTGCAAAGACAAATGGATCTAATGGCACATATTCAGCATCTCTGCATTTCCCAAATCACCACATCTGCAGGAAAAAAAAGCATTGAGTTCCTCTATCCATCACTGGTGTCAGGCTTGTCCAAAGCTGTGTTTTACACAGCTCAGATTGTTCAGATGCATCACTTAAGCCAGTCATGAGTAGGATGAAGTGTGGGGGACACTGAGAGGGAATGTTTCACAGAATGAAGGGCTTCAGGGAAAGGAATGGAAATGGAAAAACAGCCATGATGGACTGTGCTTCTCTAGCTGTCAGATGCAGCTTGGAAGTCAACCAGAATGTCTAGAAAAAGCAGTCTTTTCATATCCTGGTGACTAAGTTCTTCCTTCACTTTCTCTCCCCTCCAATGTTTTTTAAAGTCTTTTACTTATACAAAAATGGAGTGTTATGGGAAAAACTCCTTTTTCTATACACAAAGTTTTGACTTCTACCAACCAGGACAAATTTAGAATTGATGCTGACACAGAGGGAGCTGCACACATAGAGAAAGTAAAAAACTGACCAAACCATCTCTGGAAATCAATTTGTGTTTAAAGTTCTGGTTTCTAAGATTATGATTATTATTTTCTGTTATTACAGGCCCTAGGCAACAGTGAAATAGCTCTGGGCATGGGACTAGCAATGGCAATTCCATGCATAGACTAAATAGGCGAGGCAGCTGAATAGGAAAAAGATTGCAACATAAAATGCAGAGAGGGGTGATGCTGAGAGCTGAACATATCTCTTGGATCCCACAGCATTAACCACAACCTGCAGTGATAGGACAGACCCTGTCACCTACATCTTGCACACTTAAAAGTATCACCAGTCCTGTCACTGCAGGTTGCAGCTATCCATGGGTCCAAGGCACCTGCTGTTTCCTGCTGCCAGCAATGAGATTCCTGGCACACTGCCCCACTGAACACCAGGCCCTTGTCTAGATGACTGCACTGATGGTGAAAGTGTCACTCTAGTCTCTTGGCTTGAAAAATTGTTATTGCTAAAAGAAAATAAACTTGGTTTTGTTGTTTTTTAAAAAAATTCTTCTGTCTGCACTTGATTTTCACTTGATTAGTGACAAAGACATACATGGTTCTCCTGCTCTGTCTACTCCTGGATTGCTGTATCTGTTGCAGCACATTCTCAGGAAGTCCCTGCTCTTGTAGGCACGGATATAAAGATTGGAGCCATCTCAACATCTTTCTGGCTTCTTCTCATGAGCACTGAGAGTTCAGGTCTCCAGACACCTCTTGGAGTTTGCTGTATATTGCCTTTCTTATCAAGCTGTTATGTAAACTCTCAGTGCTGTGTGTAAAATATGATATCTCAATAACTTTATCTGTCTCATTGTTTCTGACCTGGCTGGGGTTTGCCACTGAGGATGTTTATTTGCCACTGGGCATCAAAGAGAGAATACACCTTTGTCACGTTTCAGATCACTGGAAAAAGGTGTCATGCAGGATCACTTAAATGAGCTACCTGAGGCCAAAACAAATCTGTGATATGCAAACTTGGTTCTACAGGCAGTTTAGGAATTTAGTTCTTCAGGTGGCTCCAAAAGCTGTAAATAAAGTGACTGGGATAGTATACACACTGTAGATAATTGTCCAACTTCTTTTCAGTAGCCTGTGACTGCCCTGCTGATACAAGAGAAGCATCCACAATGCTGTGTACCACACCACATCATGTGTTTGCTGCTGCATCTATGCTCATTCAAAACAATTCCCTTGGATCTGTAACTTTTGATGGTTGTTGTGGAGGCAGAGACTTCTGCTGAAATTTAGTCATATGCCCCATTTGTCTGTAGTGGTTCACACTGGGCTTTCTTCATTGGAGCAGCCAAGTCATTTGCAGTGTGCCATTGTATGGATTTGTGAGGGCTGCATCTTTTTCTCTGCTAGTTAGCAATTCACAGAGCTTATGGATGCGTGCTAGTGTTACTGTAATTATGCATTAATCATTATTACACACAAAGCCATTGCTGACTTAGTGTACTCTGGGTATTTGTTTGCATGCTTATTGTGTCCAACTCAGTCTCATCAGTGATGGTTCCAGATCTGGATCAGTTGGAAATACACTCAAATCCTTCCCATTTGCCATGCTCTGACTGGCATGTAATGATCTGTTATTTTAAACAAGTAGCACAGTTCTTTGCTGAATCACCTGGCTACTTTCTGTGCTGCTGAAATTTATGCTGTTTATCTACCACATCTATTTTTTTGCCAGAAAAAAGTCTTTAAAACTAAGAATGTGTTATTTTGTTTGTCTCTGATGAGGGGGAATGCCTTAGGGTGCAGACCTACCTGCAAATCCAATGTAGCATTTACACACTTGCTCTCCTGTTACCCATCCCACCCACACCACTCCCTCTTCAGCCACTCCCACAGATTTACTGGCTGATTTCATTCTGGATTCTTCTTTTGCCTTTCCAGGACATAGTTTACTGCACAGTATCTGTCTCCATCAGTTCTGTTGCTCAGTACAGATGCAGGAGTTTTTCTACACAGACAGCAGTGTTTTTCTATGCTGTACCTGTGTTGATGTAATTATGCTGGACAGTGGTCATGTGAGACTCCTTGGGAGCAGAAAGTCCAGCAGTGCAGGCTCTGGCTTGCTGATCCCTGTGCCAGCAAATTCATGTATTTTAAGAGAAACATAAACAGAGCTTGTCCTGGTTACAGGGCAGCCAGGGAGATGAAGCTGAACTTGAAAGACAGTCAGCCTTGGTAGATGCCTGGGGTAGCAGCCAGGCAACTCAGGTTTAATTTACAGTTAAGTCATCTAAGTTTATTTCTCAGAAAATAAGTATTTTAAAAATTCTGAAATTAAAACATGGTTTAAACTCTCTACAATAAACAGAAGACTTAAGGAGAAAGAATGACTGCCAGCTTTGCTTTTTGTTGAAGCTGTAACAGATTTGAAGTTTATTTTATACTCAAGGCTTAAAAGATGCTTGAGACAGTTCTTCAAAAGGAGCTGCACATCTGTGAAAGCACTCGCTGAATACTTCAGATAATGTTCAATCTGGGTTGGATGCCCCAGAGATCAAGTCAAAGAGAGAAGTGATTGTTTTGCTTTTGATATCTATACCAAACTCCCTTAAAATGGTGACATTTCAGCTGCAGGCACATTATCAGTAGCCTGAGATCAGAATAGCTGTCAAGTACTTTCAATTTGGAATAAAAACTAAACAAGCAATAGAGGTCATGAGTTAAAGATTTAGGACATGCTGTTAAACTTCTCAGACCTTGTTCTCCCACAGAAAGGAAGCTGTAGTAGCTCTCCATATAACTTATATATCATGGTGGTGAAGGAAGCCCTAACAGACCAACCAGTATTCCAAAGAATGCTTCTGCTGTGTAATTATTTGAAAAATGAAACTCTGTAGGACTGGGAGATTAACATGGCAGATTGATTTTTCTCAGGGTTCTCATATCTATGTCTTCAGCAGAGGCTGTGTGAAACTGGTCTGTCCCCAGCCTCACAAGATGGGAACAAAATTACTTCATGCTGACTCTCTTGAGCCTCCTGCATCATGCTGCAGTCTGGGACATCCTGGTGCAGAGGGGCAACTTGCATTTTGTAGTTCAGGGGTCTAGTTTTTCTTTTCAAAACTCCAGAATTCTTGCATGACAAGGTGAGACAAATCTATTTAATTTTGTCTTAACAAAAATTTTCTATTGAAGACATTTTTGTTAGGAATGACAGAGGACTTTGTTGGTGTTGAAAGGAGAGAAAGCCCCTCCACCACACTTTGGCTGAATAAAGAGTCCATGACATCTGCTTGTCTTAATTACCCTATGTTGCTGTGTAGATGAGTGCTGAGGGTTTATGTCTTCCAAAGCATGCCTGGTATCTCCAACACTGCCTTCTGGCCTAACAAATATCAGTCCTTCCACTGTAAGCTTTCTTTTGAAGGCCCTGGAAGACTCCAGCTGTTCATATCCCATCCTGATGCCTTGTAAGCATGCAGAATAATTTTATTTTAATAGGGGTTTTTTTTGTTTGTTTTGTTGTTGTTGTTGTTGTTTGTTTGGGTTTTTGGTTGGTCAGTTTTTGTTTTGGTAGTTTTGTTTGGGTTTTTGTTTGTTTGTTTTTTGGTAGTTTTGTGTTTGGTTTGGTTTTTGTTTGTTTTGTTTTGTTTTTTAACTACCAGTTAGGAATTCACTGTTAGGAATCAAGGGACATGGTAACCTATTCCAAGCAGCCCTTGCAGGTGCTATCTTCAGTGTGAGAAATCCCTTCCCCGTCTTTCAGTGAACAAACTTCACCCCATCAAGAAAGATTTCAGGTCTTCTTTTGTGTAATTCCCTGTTATGGCAGCCAGGCAAATTTAGCAGGTCATGAAAATCACTTCCTTCTGCTCACAAGCTGTGAATGAAGGTATTTCTCAAACCCTCTGTAGATCTTCACAAGCTTTGCATGTTTTTATCACAGTATTTGAAGGTATATCAGGCAAGTAATACCAGGTACCTCTAGTGTGAAAGCTTCCCATAGACTGTCAAAAGTGTACTGATTGTCCAACTGTCCCAAACAGATACTCCACAGTGCAGATGGAGTTTCTTGATTCTTTGAGGTTCCAAAGGGAGCCAAGGTCTAGTCAGCACACTCTACCCTGCTGCAGAGCTTAGAAGAGCTTTGATGATCAGAAGTGTTGTTATGGAGGTCATCAAGCTCAGTTTCCAGAGTTCACTGCATATTCTTTCCATGTTCTTTCTCTGGCTCGCAGGAACACTGGAGGGATGGTTTGTTTTCTCTTAAAGCCCTTTATTCCTGCACAGTCCTCTGTGCATATGCAATAACTTACAGATGCTGGTCTGAGGAGGCCTGACAGCTAAGGGTGGGTGACAGTAGCATGCTCTTGTCTGGGAAGGAGAGTGTGCAGGGAGCTCCCTCTATTGATCTTCCAGGTCTTAGGAGAAAGGTTGGGTTCTCCATGTCCTTTACTGGGGAAAAGAAAAAAGCTTTCTATGAAAACCCTCATAGAAATATTCACTCAGTGTAATGGCTTCTTAGGCTCTGGAATGCACTCATACCACCTAATTATTGATATCTTGAGGTGAGGTGTTGAATCTATTTGCTTGGCCTCAGTGGAGAGAAATGGCTGTTCCCAGGTTCATTCATTCAAGCTGTCATGGGCATTTGTTTTAGGACAAGTTGTCCTTAGAGGGTGGCCATCACTCTGTGTTGGTTGTAGGGTTGGATGTTGAGGCACGTAGAGAAGTTGGGTCCCAGAACAGATAATTTTTTGTGACCTCTTAAGACAAAAAATATTTCTTCACTTTTTGTTCTCTTTCTCTGGCATGAAAGAAAAATCTCTTTGCAGTAACACACTATGATACTTTAAGGACTGTGCAGCCAAGGTGTTTAAATGTTTATTTAGAAACTGTGGCCTGAAAACTATAAACTGAGCAGCAGTTTAGACATTGGCATTGCTCCTTAAACTACATATATTTAATTTCTCTAGGATTTCCTGTATTTTGGCCAGAAACTATTTAGGAGGTTTAGAATTTTGCTTATCACCTGTGTTTGCAGGGTCTGTCATTCATCTGTAAATGTAAAATCTATACTGTTAGCCCACAACTTCAGATATCAACTCTGAGTCATATGCTTTTTTTTCTGGATACAGGTTAGGGAGAAAGAGATTAATTGCCTTGCAGGATTGAAAAAAGAGCAGGTGAAAAGTCTATGATGCTCAGAAACCATGGGAGGTGGGAATCAAGTAAGGGCTTGCAGGGAGAAAGAAATGAAAAGCTTCTGCTATGACAAGAGAGCAGCTGCTGCTGTGGTAATAACAAAACAAGTAATTAATATTCCATTAAAGGATGAACTGTTATTGCTGAACAGACCATAAAAAAAAGAAGCGGCCTTGCTGCAGAAAATTGTTGTGCCTAATACTATAATGAGTAACATCTCAAAGCCAAAAGGAAATGTATGTTGTAGTAGGAAATATTGGGGATTAGAGAGAAAGCACCACCTTAAATGGAGTTGGAAGCCACATCTCAGTGGGAAGAGACAGAAGATTCCTTGATTTTGAAGTGTGCTTTCCCCTCCTGCTCACCACAGTTGAAGGATGCCATCCTGCTTTCCCAGCGAGTGCTGCCCAAAGCATTCCCTGTTTGTCAGGAACGTTGAGGACACAAGCTTTGTCTGATTTACCAGGGGCAGCCATGTATTTAAGGTGGGAGTCTTGGCTCATAGGGAATGCCGGCAGCCACCTGTGGAAGTCACTGAGGTTTTCAGAGACATTCTTCCACATTAACTAAACACGGCTTTAAAACGACAGCAGCTGCTCAGGGGACGCATAGGCAGGTTCCACCGGGGCTCTGCGGGCACGCACAGCCCAGCCCAGCCGTGCCTTGGTCGTGCTGGCAGCAGCCCCAGGCCCTGCCAGGTGTGTTCCCTGCCAGGTGTCCCCTGCCAGGTGTCCCCTGCCAGGTGTCCCCTGCCATGTGCGCTGCAGGAGCGGCAGTGGCAGCCGGAGTGGACACGGGTGTCCCAGTGTCTCGGCCTGTGCAGTGTTGGTGGCCTGGGTCACTCACCAAGACATTTTGGCTTCCTTTGTTTCCAGCCCTGAGTCAAACTCCAGAGTGGTTTCTCTAACCTTGGGCTGTCAGTACAAAATAGTGCTCAGATCCCAACTGCCCCAATTTTACTGCCCTCAAATCTGCGGTATGGCTGCTGGGGAAGCAGGAAAGTCACTGGACTTTTTGATTATTGTAATTTTTTTAAGCCCTGGAAGTGGTTTTCCAAGATGATGCTCACAACAGAATGGAGAACTGTCTACCTTTTAAATGCTACAAATAACTGATTATGTGTAAAAATATCTGACCTCATTAAGAACTGGAAGTTAGACATTTGGAAGAGTGCTTCAGATCATGATTTGCCACCATTTTTCATGTGTATGGCTGCAGATCCAGTTCCCTGTTTATGTTTATGTTACTGAGCTCTGCCCATGGTTCAGGTGTGTGATTTGTCCTTCAGCTGCCTTTACAGTGAATACAGTGCACGCTCTTGTACTGATCTGGCTATGACAGTCAATAGATGTTACTCTTCTGCAGCTGAGGAAAAGCTAATGGAGACTGATCATATCTGCTCAGTCCAAACAGGTGATGAGGAGAACGTTCAGATGCAGTTGCTAAACACTGCACCTTTTTGGAAACAAAGCATATGATGTTAAAGCTAAAGCTATGGGCAGCTTGTGAAACAGGTTTTCAAAAAAGCAGTCTAGAGCCATGGATAATGTTTCTCCATCCTGAAATATTAGGTGATGGTCAAGAAGATTGAAAAGAATACCTTAATATTATTCTGCCATCATTCCAAAAAAGCGGGAGATAATGTCTTGTTAAACATGGCTAAATAAAGACTGGACAGCTTCACATGTGTTTGGGGCAGATGGCAGAACAGCAGGAACAAGAGTAAGTCAATGACTGCTAAAGAAAGGCAGCCTTGTTTAATGGCAATGCTTCAGCAACTTCATTTTCTCTTTCTTAATTTTTTGCAAGTGAGATTAGGGCAATATAAAATTTAGCCATGTAGCTTTCTTCTTGTAGGTCAGATCTAAGTACTTGGCCTTCTTAGGTGGACCATAGAGATAAATGTAGAAGGCAGTCATTCTCATATTGAGATGGGTCTGTAGAGGAGGTGGGATGACTTGAACTTTGGAGACACTGGTCTTCCACCAGAATGACTGTAGAGACATCCTGGGCTGGAAGTTCATCTCCGAGATGGATACAGCCAAATGAGGTGAATCCTTTCTCAAGCACATGCAAATAAAATTACAAGTACTACAGAGACAGGTATAGCAACTGAAATAGTAAGAAAAACAGCCAAATATTTAAAAGCTAAAGTAAACATTCTGGAACTTTAGTAGTGAAGATAATTTTTTACTGAAAGAAATTTCTTAAAGGTGTTGATGGAACCTCCACCCTTGAAAATCCTGATAATGTTTTTTTAAGACTGGGTGTTCTTATAAAAGCTAACTCAAAAGTTCAAGAACTCAAGAGTTCAACTCAATATGAAAAAGGAATTAATTCCTCAAAACTTTATGCTTGGAAAGAAGTCAGATGGCAAACTCTTCTGCTCCTAAAGTCCATCAGTCTGGTATAAGCAAGAAAGATGACACAGCAAGAAAAGTACTAAGACTGGATGGAGTGGGATGATAACTTGAATGGAAACGAGTAAAAAATTATATGTCTTTTGTTGAGGTTGTCATTAAAAAACATAGTAAATATTCTTCAAGTACTGGTACCATGTTCTTTAACATTGAAAAAAGGACACAGGTAAACCCAACAACAGGTCTTTAACACAGAAACACAGCTCTTGAGTACCAGATGTGCATTTAGAAACACCATCCAAGAGAATTAGGATGTCCATTGGGAATTACTGTGTTTCTACTTCCTGCTATACTAATATCTGTGAAGCTTTCCCTGACGAGACGTTCCCACTCCTGTGTTTATACAACAGGAGTCCACTGGTATAGCATGAGCCAGGGAAATTTGCATACGGTCAGAAGCTGAGATATTTTTCTGGTTTTCCAGTTTTTCATAGATCAATACCCTACAGCAAAACTTGTAAAAGTCCTCTTTGGACCAAAAAGGGGGCATATAACTATCTGTGTTCAGCAAAGCTGAACATCCTAGGTAAGGCATGAGGCAGCTACTTTTCCCTGGCCAGGAGCTGCTCTGGTGAGTGAGTGGGTTGCTCACTGACTGCAGTTGCAGAAGTCACTTGGCAGAATATTCATTATATTAGTCCAATGGGAGCAAAGTGAGGTGGTTCTATTGCTGCATTGCACGATGTATTGTGTCACTCTCATGTTATCTCTTATCATGCTGGTACCTGGTAGCCTCACTGAGAAGGAAAATGTCACTGTGCCCAGCATACACCTTCCTTGAAAAGCAGAGGAGGATAGGTGGTGTCAGGGAAGCAGGGAAAACAAATTTAAACGTCTGCACGGGGCTTTTAAACCAGTAGGAATAAGTAACTGGAGTGAAGATTTCTCACAGGAAAAGACTGTCTTATGGAGATACTGAAAGGAAAGTGCTAGGACACAGCTGACCTCCTGACATTCCTAACTGCACCCCTTTCTGAGTCTTCCAGGCCTCAGGGGGTTCATTGCTATCTTAAAAATGAGAAAACCAGAAAGTGTTAGCAGAGGGATTCAAACCAGAACCCCTGCTCTTTACAAACAAGGAGTTTGCTACACTGAGCACCTGAGGTTTAAATGGTTCTGTTGCTCTGCCTGTGCAGAGAAGAGCAAGTGAATGAAGCTGCTAATGGAGGGCCTGGTTTTGGCTGGGCTGCAGGACCCATTAAAACAGCAGAGCCAAGACAGTGACAATATTTTGGCATGTGTTTGCAGTGGTCAAAGTGACCCTATATATCATTTTATGTATTTATTTTTCTATATGTGTACAGTCACCTCAATGCCTTGGCATGCTTTCTAGTTATGCCAGCCAAACCAGACCTTTTCTATTTGGCTGTACCTTCAGACTTTCTGGCATGTCAACTTCTACAAGGAAAGATGGCTGGCAGTGGAGTCTTTGGTCTCAGCTGGGATGTAGTGCCTTTTTTTTTGCTGCAGTCATAGGGCACAGAAGGAAGAATCTGTGTTTCTACATAGAAGATAAAGACAGTAAAGACAAGAGGGAAAAGGGCTAAGCAGGAAACAGTAGAGTAGGCATCACTTTTTAATCCAAGGAATGTGTGAAGTTTTAAAACATAACAACACAGAACTAACTGCACATAGCTTAAAGCTGTCTAATGAAAGCAGTTAGTAGAACAGTCTCATCTGAAAATACTTGGAAGTATAAGAGACAGGAAGTATAAGAACCTTCAGAGATCCACTTTCAGCTTCGTGAACAACTAATACTACATTATGGGTGTAATATTTAATGTTTATGGTTTGCTTGTGTACTCACTTTCTAGGGCCCCAGCAGTCACAAGCTGTACAGTGTGTTAGTGAAGCATCATCTCAGGCCCTGCATGAAAAGCAGAAATAAAGATGGTCTAGAAATATCCAAAGTGAAGCAATGCTTTTGAGGATTGGAAAGTAGCATTGTCAGAGGAGCTTAGTAGCTCCTATCTCATTGACAAAGATACCTTTTATGGCCATGAGAGCATGTTTGAAAGAACTACTGCTTTAGGAAAGAGAGTGGAAAATGTTATGGTGGGAACTCATGTTTCATCCTTAATGACATTTTACCCTGACATATGGATGATGTTGTCAGGTTGATCTGACAAAAATGTCTTCCAGGACCTTGTGAAACAGGGAACTTGATTTCCTGAAGTAAAAAGCAGTGGGATTATATGATGGTTGGTTGGATTTAAAAAAAAATAAAACATGCATCTCCTTCTCAGCAGCAGGCTGAGATATTGAACATGTTACTTTCAGATCTATGCAGTATCTTTCTGAATCTGCTTCTTGCAGACAAGCTCCCATGCACAGTTCTTATAGGAACAATGCTTTGAGTGAGCTGCCCATTATTCCCACTGGTATAAATTGCCATATTATTAGCAGACTACAATGAAATGAATGCAGCAAGGACTGCTGTCCCATGGTGGAGGGCTGTTCTCACATACTTGATGGTCTGAAAAAAGCCAACACTTTAAAACCATGTTTCATAACAACAATAACAAAGAAAGAGGCAATAAGAACTACAGTACTAGAAATTCACAGGTATAAGGCATTTTAAAATTAAGGCAAATAGAGGTGTGGACATCTGTTATTGAAGCTCAAATATTTGATTTGGGAAGAACAGGATGTTCTGTACCACACCACTGAATATTCTTGTGAATCTATATATTTTTAATATCTATACTGACATATTTTATATGATTCATTTAATATTTTTGATATCAAAGATAACCTTCATATAGCTCTGAAAAATTGTTGTAACACATTGCCAGAAATGGCCATGTGTTTGCACTGACTTTAAGAAAATTTTTTGTTGATTTATAAGCAACTGCAAGCTTATTGAACAACAACATAAAGGAATTCATTAGAAGACACACAACCTAAAGCCAAATAAGGGTTATCTGTTGTTCATTTCTGAATCACAGAACTGTTTTCTGGAAGGGGCTGCTAGCAGTCATCTAAAGTCAACTTTGCTGGGGAGCTGAACTGTTATTTACATCAGGTCTGAATGGAGAGAGCTGCCTTCCACTGTGCCCTGAAAGAACCAAATACTGATAGGATATTCTGGTGGAATCCAGTTATACAAAGGCAGATTATTAGTTTCACACTAATTTTGTGAGATGAAGGTATGTAGTTATTACATAAGATTTAAATGAAAATATAAGTCTGATTGCAGTGCAGGAAAGATAATTGCTTTGCTCCACCTCTGAACTATGAATAAAAAACATGTCCTGACATATTCTAACCACTTTTCAGCTGTCATGAATTGTTTGGTTTACCACAAAAATATTGCTAATAATTTACCATCATTCCCTAATTGTACCTAAAAGTATCCAAATAGAATACACTGATGTAAAATCTTTCGGGTATCTGCTTTGCCAACACAAAATGTACCCTGTTATGGTTTAGTGTGGCGTAAGATGTGGACACCACCCTGGTAAGGAGCAGAGATAATGCCACTTGGCTCAGCTGTACTTGGCACAGCTGTGCTATGGATGCTTACAGCCTGGGCAAATAGGAGGGAAAAATGGCAGCTTAAACTTCAGCAGGTATTTTAGGTCAGCAGATGCTAAAATTTCTTATCCCTTGAAGGACATGGGCTGATAAAGCTGGCAATTGCTATGAGATACTCATCTATTAAACCCTGACATTGTGTTTATCATGTAGAAGCTGAAAAGTGAATTGCAGGCTGTGAGGACAATTTCTTAACTGCTTTAATACTGGCCTTAGCTTCAACATCCATCCTGCTACCAGTATTTTAGTGAGGAGAGAAGCAGAGCAAAACTTGGTTCTGTGCCACCCATCCCATCCCATCCCCTACACATCACTGATGTATTAAACTCTTGGTTTTGCTGCTCTCTTCCTCCCCTTTGCTGCTGGGTCCTTCTCACATCATGTCAACACTTTGAGAACTGGCATGGCATGAGCCTCACTGATGGGTCTGGCTTGTGCATATACAAATGCTACAGATGTGTTTGAGTTTGTATTTACTAGCAAGATGTCTCAGAGGAGTGCCCACCACTGGGTTACAGAAAGAAAAATCAATTTGGGTCATGGATACAGTTTACATTCTTGATCCTTCAGTATATTCTGCTGTCCATCACAAGGATCCATTTGGAGCCAAAATATTTCCTTTCCTTTTCCTCTGTTGCTTGATTTTCAGTAAATACTGGAGTTCTCTGCTTCCTCCATACCTGCCTGGAGGATTAAATAGGGAGCAGTGATGCAGGCAGCAGATGTCCAAGCACCTGCAGCAAGGTCTTGACTCTCAGCATGGCACTACAAGAACTAATTGTTTGTAAATGTGATGATATTTTTGAATGTATACTTAGAGGACACCACCCAGTGCTGTCTTCTCTTCCTGGGCTGTAAAAGTGTCTCTGAGCTCCTCTGGCTGCTGTGCAGGGGTGAGATGATGAGCACTGGACTCAATCTCAGAATGACAAACAGATAAGGAGCTGTAGCATCTTTGAGTGACCTTCACTGGATGCAAACCTGAGGGGTGTTCAACATGGTTGAGCAAGGAATATGGCCAATCTGGTGTTCTAATGGAGAAAAATAAGTGAACTAGTTATGTAAGCCACTACTGCAGTATGTGTTTGACATTAGAATAGAATGAACAGCATCAGTTTAATGCACCTGTGGATCTAGGCAGTAGTTTTCAGGATCGCAGCAAACCACTCTGAAGATGGTGCAGATATAGTTTCAAACAGAATTTGGCCCAGTGACTGTAACCAAAGTCAGAATGTTTATTACCAGTTAATCTGTACACATGCCTGTGGCTCTTTTTCTTAGAAACAACCTCCCTGGGTGACTGTGAAATGCTGCTATTTCTGCTGCAAAAAGTACATTTTTCCCGTGGTCGACCAATGCATCTTGGAAGCTGTTCAGCTGATGTAGCTGTTTGTTAAATGTTCATTATTTATGTGTAGGAACTTGTGGAATATTATGATAGACAGTGTAGTCATATAGCACCTGCATCCACTTTATTGTAGCTGTAGGACAGGGGATCAAGTCCAGTCTGGGTTCAAGCAAATTCTGCTGCTACAAGGAAATGTCCTTGTCATGTGCCGGTCTTGCTCTTATCCCACAGAATGAAGATAGGAACTGAATTTGTGATGCTATTTTAAACCATCAGGAAGAAGCAAATAACTGGTCTGCAATTTCTGGACACATTCTACTGGGAGCTTTTTAAGGCTATTTGAGCATTTTGAACTACATTGTTTCCCCTTGAGCCGAAAAATTCTTCCCTGCCATTCTGCACCTTCTATTGATCACGGTTCAAAGATCAAAGTAAAGTGTGTTTTCTGAGAAGCAAAGGTTAAAGTAATTCATGAAGTTACTTGACTACTGGGGATTCAGGGGCAAGCATTTGGGCAGCAAATGGAGTCTAGAGCCTTTGCATCCTACTGTCTACCCATCCCCTGGCATCTGTTGTGAAAACGTGTTTGCTTTTGCAAGAACTTCATCATGCATTAAAAAACCAGCACTGGCACTCAAAAACATTGAAGAAATTACTGGCCTAGTAATTTCTGTGAATTCCACAGACCTCTTTATAAGTATGGCATTTTTCCTTCAGTCACAAACAGAACAGTTATCCCTCTTCCCTGCTTGTTAGTGGAGGGAGGATTTTGTCCCTCGGGTTTAATTAAGCACCTAAAGTCATGGCTTTATTTATTGATAAGCCTTTCCAGGGTGCCCGTCTCTGTAATATCTGAGGCCACTGAAGCCGTGACCCTGCTGCATTCCTTGGGAGGCAGGGAAAGGTTTCAGGGGTTTATCACTGCTGCCCGGGAGCTCACCCATCACTAACTGTAATAGTGCTAAGTGTGCAACCTGCTGGTGCCAGAGTCACCACTGGTGGTGGAGGTGGAGTGCTTATAGCAGTATGTGACTTGCTGTGATGTGAGACACTGTACTTAGAAACCAGTCAGAGGGAAGTTGGATGGAAGAGACAATAAAGCAGAAGCTGTTAATCCCTTTGGTGTGTTTATGGTAATTGGTATAGAAGCCTATATATATCTGAAAGTGTATATACCTGAATGTACTTGAGGGAAAGAATCACAGAATCACAAATTCACAGACTCACAGATTTCACAGAAGGCATCAGGTTGGAACTGACCACAGTGGGTCATCTGATCCAACCTCCCTGTTCAAGCAGGGTCATCCCAGAGCACATGGCACAGGATTGTGTCCAGACTGTTCTTAAATATTTCCAGTGAGGGAGACTTCACAGACTCTCTGCCAAATATGTTCCAGTGCTTGATCACTTGCACAGTAAAGAAGTTCTTCCTCATGTTCAGGTGGAACTTCCTGTACATCAGTTTCTGCCCACTGCCTCTTGTCACCACTGTGAAGAGCCTGGTCCGTCCTCTTGACACCCTCCCTTCAGAGACTGATAGACATTGATTTCAGTAATCTCTGAACAGGCCCAGCTCCCTCAGCCTTTCCTCATATGAGAGCTGCTGCAGTCCCCTCATGATCTATGTAGCCCTCCTCTGGACCCACTCCAGCAGCTCCATGTCTCCCTTGTTCTGAGGAGACCAGAACTGGACAAAGCACTCCAGATGTGGCCTCACTAGAGCTGAGCAGAGGAGCAGGGTCACCTCCCTTGACCTGCTGGCAATGGTCTTCCAAATGTACTACAGGATACCTTTGGCATTCTTTGTCATCCTCCAGGACCCCCAGGTCCTTCTCTGCAGAGCTGTTTCCAGCAGGTCACCCCCATCCTGTATTGGTGCAGGTTATCCCTCTCCAGGTGCAGGACCCTGCCTTCACCTTTGTTGAATTTCAGATGGTTCTTCTCTGCCCATCTCTCCAGGCTGTCAGGGTC
>VZRH01007746.1:342462-363385 GCA_013397555.1 Urocynchramus pylzowi | reverse complement strand
AAAAAAAAAAAAAAAAAAAAAGGGCAAAAGACTATCAACATTTTTATTCTCTTTTGAGATTGAGAGAGATACCAGATCTACAGTTTTCAACTTTTAAGGAGTCTCTCTGTGCTAAGAAGACAACTGGTTGAAAGCAGCAATTATTGGCAAATATTACTTTGCTCCCCAGCAGCTGGGTCTGAGTGCACACCAAATGGATATATCCATGGATCCATGGTGATCACTTTTGTGGCAACAGCTTCCTTCCATATTCCCTTCTGTTGAGCAAGTTCATGCTGCTGTTGAACAAGTCTGAGATGGCTGTGAGAGCTACCTTTGCATAGCTAACCTCCCAGATTACTGGTAAAAGAGGAAAAAAAGGAAAGCAGGGCTCACTTACAAGTATTTTGACTAGGAATTTTGAGTAAACATTTCGGTGTCTGTGTTGGAGGATGTGGCTGGACATACCCACTTCACCACCTCGTATGTGATATTGCTGGACAGATGTCGTCTCTACTTTCTGCTGACTGCACTTTCAGCATCTCCCAACCCTCTAGTGCCTGCAGACCCAGGCTGTTGTTTTGTTCAGTGCAGACTGCCACAGAGGGAAACATGTGCTCAAGCAGAAGTGCTACTTTTATTCTTGTGCTTTTTTCCCTCTCATTTAAAATGTGAACCTATCTGCTTGCTTTTTTTTTGTATGGAAACCACTCCTAACTATTTCCCAAGTTAGAAGTCTGAAGAGACACAGACCTTTGAAACATTTTCTTGTTCAAAAACTAGCAACAATTTATTATAAGGTATATAAAGCAATTCTTGCTAGTATGCAGATTGTGAACTGTTTCAAAGTCACAAATACTTTGTCCATTTCTTCTTTCTTTTGCATCTAGTGTAAGATTTTCTGAGCATTTATATTCATTTAAGAATGAAGCACAAAGCTCTTTTGCTGACCATGTGAAATTCTTCAGGAGCAGACACATGCATACATGCACATGTGCACACACACTCTCACGTATATATAGCTTAGGAAAGAAATATTTTCTTTAATAGCATGGCTTGTATGGACAATAAAATGCCCACTAAATATAGTTAATATTATAAGTTCCCGTAATACATCTTAGGTTTCAGAAATTTAGAACCTGGCTATAAAAAGTGACTTTTGATACACTGAGAGTATAATTTTTCCTTAAAAAAATAAAAATATGTTTTGAACTGGCCACAGATTTTCCCTCCAACAGGAAGCCTTTCCATAAATGGTGTGTTTATTAGTTTTAATTCACTACTCTGGTTAATAGCTCCCTCTTTTTCTTTTGAGCACAGAGATGTGTTCTGGGGTGCATTGCACATTCCTCCTCCTAAAAATTTCATCAGAAAACAACAGACTTGGCAATAAAATAGGGGAATGGGAATGTTTGTTTGGAGATGATTTGGGGTTAGCCTCCTGTTCTAAAATCTTGTGATGGGCAGAATGTTGAGCCCTTTGTGGGGTATGTCCTTCATAGATAGACTGAAGGGATATTTATATGCTTCAGAGCTGAACTGGATGGCTGAGGTAGGGAGAGCCTGACAGTTGTGCTGTGGTGGTGAGAGCTGCACGAGGTGGAAGCAGGCACTGGGTGCCATGCCCAGAGCAGGGGTGTGGGGCCTGATGCGCAGCTAAAATCTAAATCATCCAGGATGAAGAGATGAGCCAGCAGTGACAAACAGTGGTTACTATCCAGCAAGGCCTGGGTGGCCTATGGTTTAATAGCTCTCTAGCCAGCAGTGTGTCCGTGAAATCATCTGAAAAGCAATCAGGGGCTGCCTGTCATTGCTGGAATTACTTAATAGCCACCTTGGGGCTGCCTTGGGGCAAGGCAATGAACTGCACTCATAGCTGCACATGGGATCCTTTCCCAGGTCTGGTCACAAGCACAGGGAGGTTGTACTGCTCCCACAGCTTTGTACCTCTTTTTTAAATAGGCAGAAGAAGGCTGACTGTAAATTTGGCTTCTTTCATTCTTCATGAGCTGACTGATTAGATCTGAGGTTTCCGGGGAACAAAAGGATGATTTCAAAGCACAATGGGGGAGTTCCTAGCCTCTGTATGCATCTGGGCTTTTTCAAGGTGTTTTGCAGAATGAATTGATCTGCACCTATCTTGCAGTCTTCTTACTTGTATGGGCAAGTTGGGAAAAGTTTTAATGAAATCACTCATCTGCTTTTAAGAAGGTTACTCTGGGTTAAGGGGAATGCAGAAGTTCGGTACTACTCCCAGGCTGGCAGCCTGCTCTTTTGAAAAATGTTTGCTTAAGGCTGTTCAGCTCAGGTTGTCTGCCTGTTCCCCTGTAGAGACACTTGGGGAAATATTCTAAAATGTGTGTGAGAAATTTATGTGTTGCCCCTTTAAAGATACTTATGGCAGTTTATGCTCTTGGATCTTGAACTCTCATCTGATGCTCTGTGAGTCAGCATGCACGAATATGATCACAAAAGCATGGAGAAAATTTTTGAATTTGTCCAAATGTGAGTTTAAAAAGAAGCTCACTATTTATCTGTAAGATGTGAAAGACAGCTGAATCATGCATTTCTTAAGAGTTGGTGTCTCCTAAAGTGTGGGGTAGATTGTGAAAAACCTCTTGGTGTTAGCAGTGATGAGGAGAGAGCAGGAAAACTTCAGAAGGAAAGTTTAGGAAATGAGTTCTGATGACATGGATCTCAGCAGAAAGCTAAGCAGGCTAATTGTCTGAGCCAGAGTAATTTAGGGAGTTATAAAGGGGGAGATAAAGTCAGGAGACAGAGGATTATCAGGAAAAAGGCACATGTTTACAAGTAGATGAGGTTACTACGAGACAAGGTGTAGGAGATGACCTTTGTTAGCACTCCTGACTGAGTGCTGAGGAGCTGGGTTTGCCAAGACAGACATGGATGGATTGGCTAGTTGGGTAGGGGAAGAACTACAAGAAGACTTAGTCATGAAACCACTGGGAGAAGAACAGGACATGGTGGACTGGATCATGGAAGCTAAGAGCAGAACTGTCTCGAGAAGAGGAAATAAAGAAAAGTTACCATCTCCACAGGTCAAGTTGGTCTGTTTGAACCCGCAATGGTGACAGAGCTCCTGCTGCTTTGAGGAACATGTTCCCTTGAAAGAAGATTGGAGCACACAAACACATTTTTATGCTCTCCCAACAACATCAACACGGACACAGTGCAGATAACTTGGTCCATGTCTTCAGTGATGCCTCTAGAAATTGTCTCCTGCCAATTAAGTCCACACATAATTCCACCTACATGCTGTTGTAACTGGCATGGTAGAAGTGCTGAGACAGGTGGAGATGGGCTCTGTGCAATGAGAGATAAGATTTGGTATGTTGTCTGTACCACAAGCAAATGTCTCAATTTTGTGCTATAGTTCCTGTGGTCTGCCTGCTGCTCTTGGGTATGTTACAAGGGCTTTCAGTGCAAAAAAGGAACAAATATGTTCTGACTTGTAGCTGCATAATAAGGCCTCACAGGGTCTTCCAGCCAGTATTTTGATGGTGTATTTAGAAAGTCTTTCAAACATGACCTTTCAACTACTGATGCCATCCTGTAACTTTCACAAAAGTGACTGTGTCAACTGCATCACATGGCTGAAGTTAGACTGATTTTCGGCCATGTGATGCTATTTTATCACCCTCAGGACAAAGGTTAAATCCTTTCTTTCTTTTCTCTGTTAGGCACCACTTTCTTTGGTCCTCTTACTTTGATAACTGCTGAAATTCCTGAGGACCACAGAGTTAAGACATTTTATAATCCACTGTGCGCTTCTCTGATGAAGAACCCTGCTGGTGTGCTTCATGTAACAGAAATACCCTCACACAATGAAGCAATCATTCTTCCCTGTCAGGGTCTGAATGTCTTGATTCTCATCCTGCAGCAGGTTTGGCAGGCAACAAATCCCCCAGTTTGCACAGGGCAGTGGCCAGCATAATCTTTCTGCATTTTTAAACATTCTTTAATGCTAGTCTCTCTGCATTCAAATGGTAACTTTAGCTGACATTGGGTTTTGTAGAATATTTGAATTGCAGCCTATTGAAACTCTACCACACTGAGTTTATGAATATATTTATTGCAGTATAAATGTGTTATTTTTCTCTTTATTTATTATTGTATGAGCATGTTTTTAATACCTGCTCTGTGACTTATTTGGAGGCTGGTGTTTCCTTTTCCTTTAGGGGGAACGTGCATTATTGAAAGCTTGTAAAAGTGGGTAGCATTGAGATAAAGGCTTATAGTTTTTGAACGAACCCAGTCAAGCCTGTAGACTGAATGGACAAAAGAAAATAAATGTTGTACCATATTGCATATTATATGATGGTGTTATTAAGTAAATTGACACATATTGGATGCACAGCTGGACTAAAGTGAATTTACTGAAGGTGAGGATATTTCCTGTGTGTTTTTTCTCTCTAGATTTCAAGACTGCGTGTGCAAAACTTCAGTCTCTCTCTAAGTGAAAATCAATGTAAAATTAATCACACTTTGTAACAGAAGAGGTATGAAGTAAGTCAGGCTTAAAAATCTGAGTTTTAAATATTGCGTTTTCTGCCAGTTCTGGAGAACAAACAAGAAAAAAGAGGAGCAAAACCCAACACTAACAGCAGCTATCTGAAACTTGGACAGATACTATGTAGAAAACTAATGCTAAAAAAGGAATTATGGCAACCCAAGTTGCTATTTGCAGCATGCATGAGCCTTGCTGGGTGCCCACCTGGGCATGAGGGGGTGATGCCTGGCTGAGCAGTGGTGTCCCCAGCGCTGCTGGTGGTGCTGCACTGTTCTCCTGACACTGGTGGAGACTGACTTGAGGGGACCTGTTGAGACTACCAGAGTGCAGGGAGTCTCTGGGCACCAGGCTGGGGCTTAACAAGAGGAAAGGCAGCTATGCTTCTCCCCGGGCCACCTGTCACCTTGTTTCCCTACCACTGAAGACCCCCAGTGGCACCCAGCCCATAGTCACTTGCAATGGAGATGGTCCTTCCTGGCCTTGTGCCCAAGCACTGGGTAATGGGGTTAGAGTGATAGCGAGGCAGGGGTTGGGGCAGAGAGGGGAATGTGGGTGAGGGTGGGCAATGAGAATTGGCATCAGAGGGGACCTTGGGGGCTGGATCTATCTCAGGATATGGCTTAATGGCTTCTCCCAATTCACAGCTGCATAACTCGTGCTAGAGTCAGGTTTATAATATCTCAGGCATGTGATTCACATGAGTGTAAAGGCCACTGGATACAATTACACATTTATTTTTACCTACTACTAAGGGAATTTCCATTCACTACGACGTGAGCTGGTTGCCCTTGCTCTGTACTGTTTCACTAGTATTTTTCCTGACAATTCATGTCTAAGAAACACAAGACAGAGAGAGACTTAATGTTATGTGAAAGGATTTTCCTAGGGTAACTGTATTTAGTCTTTGCTCAAACTGAAGGAATAACTTTGATCTGTCAACTGTGAAAAGTAAACTGGGTGCGACCTTCCGTCATCGGCTAATCGTCTCACTTAATGACATCTGTTAACTTTGTTCTGATATTAGATCATGGTCTTTCTTTGTACTGTCAAGATTTTTCATTCAAGGTCTAATTATTTCACTTTATGTGTATACAGATATCTTGGGAGTCAGTTGCACCTAGTACGAGGATAATTTTTTTTTATTTTGAATCTCACAAACTGATCACAGTGGTCAGATCGACGTGGCCTTTTAATGGATAAAATACACCAGCTTAAAGCCCAGTAGTATCTCAGTCCATCTCTTCCCCTCAGTTTCTTATAGTTGAAATTTCTGTATTTACTTTTATTCTTAAGAAAGAGGAGGAAAAGGGAAAATTCAATACTTCAATATTTGATTGATTTGGCTTGTTGCACACATCAGAACTGCCCTGCAGGAAAGAAGAAGAAAATACTGGTTTTCAGTCTGTCCCTTTCCCTTTCAAAGTTGTTTTTTTTTTGGTTTTATTTTTGCTTTTTTTTTTTTTTTTACCTTTTAATAGTGACAAAGGCATGGGTAGATGGCATTTTGGGGGATTAATGGCCATTTGGGGTTAATGCCCTAAGGCTGTCTGTCCCCCAGCTCTTTCCAAACAGTGATTAATCTCCAGGGGAATGTGCGTGCCCTGATCGCTACTCCTGATAATGCTCATCCTTATAGTATAGATCAAAACATGTAGACTTATTGTAGTAATGGCCATGTTCTCACCTCCCAGGCTTTGTTCAATTCAGTCAGCCACAACTTAAGCCCCTGGTATCTGCTCACATTCAGTTCAACAGGCGTTTTGCCCCTTTGGTCCAATCTTGCAATGTGTTCAGGGTTGCTCATCAATGTTTGTGAACATTGTCTTCTCCTCTAGTAACTCTAGGAAAATTTCCCCTTAGAATGTTGTGGCACTCTGTTCCCTTTCCCTCTAGTTGCAATTGCACAGGAGGGTGTGGGACCACTGAAAACTGCAAAGGCAAGGAGTGAAAACTGGCTTTTGGGGCGAGGCGACAGTGGTAGGTGGTCAGATTAATGGCAGGAAAAGTGTTGCACAGCCATGAGCTCTTGCTCCTGTTTCCTTTTTCTGTCCTCAGCCAACTCTTCATTTGTTACTATGCTGTACTCTCTTTTTTGCCAGGTTCAGATGAAAGTAAAATGGTCAGTTAAGTGAATTGCACCATCTGTAGAAGACCAGTGCCTGTCAGTAAGTCAGCCCATACTGACCAGGTGAGCAGGTCTAATACTTTTCAGATGCTTTCCCAGGGAGAGCAAAGGATTACAAGTTGCAGAATTCCACATCAGCTCTTAAAGATAGGCAAGGTGCTGTCTCTGTATTAGGGGATTGTTTTCATGGTTATGTTTCTTAGTACCTTGTCTGGTCTACTTCTCCATTTCTGAAGCAGTTTCTTCTACATCGCCTCCTCTGGGAGATTATTCCATACTCTAGTAGTCTTCACTGGGATCCAGCCTCATATCAATTAGCATTTCATGCATTTGGAGTAGGAGTGTCTAGTTCAATATCTGGTTAGAAGTAATACTCACAGGTAAGGAAAAATGCATGAAAGGTATCAAGACTGCTACATGTCAGGCTTTAAATTCTGAGAATCTGAATTAAATGTTTCAGTACATTCCTGACTCTTTAAAAACAGATTACATGCTGAGAAGTAATAGAAGAAAAAATAAAACCTCAATGGCCATATTTTCTACTTCTGTCCCATGTTTGAGTCAATGTAATATTTTTATGTGATATCTAATTTCTCTGTGAGCAGCTCCCTGAGCTGCCCTCTGGGTTTTCAGCATGCATTCTTTCCGCTTTAGGAAAAGGATTGTGTCTTATAAGCTCTTATAAGTAAACGTTGCCACTGTTAGATCTTTATTGTCAGTTAAAAGTGTGTGAAGGGGTGCAAATATTTGATTTTAATTTCATAGAATAGAAGGTTTTCTTTTAGTTTATAGCTATCAAAAATGCTATCTTTTTAGTTTGTTTTTGGTCTTAATAGGACTTTTATATACAACAGTTTCCAGAAAAATGATATTATGTTCCATTTTCACAATGGTTTATTATACATACTTACAACTTCTCACAGCTTCCCAAGTGGCTGTTTTCCTTATTCACTCTTCCAATGATTGTGATGAGCTACCACAGAATTAGCAAAGCCTATAATCATTGATCTCTTCTGCGTAAATTATTCCTAAATCTAGTTTGAAAAGCGTGGAGGCTATTCCTGTAATTCTTAATGAACTCCAGACACTCTTGATGACAATAAAAGAAAATGTAAAGCCATTAGTAACTTGCCAGAACAGTGGAGTAATAGCCAGTCAGAGCTATTGGGAGCTGTGGGGCTATTTGGAAACAAATTATTATTTCACCAGCAGCAGAGTAAAACAAGCTGCACAGACCTACTCTACTTTTTTTCCCCTTAAAGTCTTTCTCTTCTTTTTTCTCTCCCTCTTTCATGCTGACCATATTTGCAAAAAAAAAAAAAGCCTAGAAATCAAGCATGTGGAGATTTCATTCACACACATCAGAGTGGGAGACTTTCATTGTGGCATTAGTAGCTAAGCCTTCTCTCTTATCCCATTTCCAAGTGCACCTTTGCTTGTTCAATTTATAGAAACATTCACTATTCTTAGGAAAAAAATATCCAGCATTAAGTAAGCATTCTAAATTAGCATGAGTACTGATGTTCCTAGGGGACTACATCTAAAAAGGAAGTGTAACTTCCAGCCTTACTTTGTTTTTAAGAATTTTACCTGTTTAGTACATGTTTATTTTAGCCATCTCATGTACTGTGTAACAATCTATGAATTGGTTCATTGTTCTGTATTTGCCAACTGAACATTCAGGTTCTGTTTTGTTCTATTCTATTCTTTATTTAAAAAACCCCTCCAGAACACCATGACCTTGATCTTGCCCAACCCGAGAAGACACAAGCACTGACATTTAAGGGTCTGCCAAGAACTTCTCCCCAACAGGTCCAGTATCAAAGAGACAGACAGACTGTGTCTTTGGTGCAAGCTACAGGAATTAATAAAGGAGATAAGCACAACTGGAAAGATGGATTCCCTATCAGTGACTGAAAGCCACCTCAGGGCTGTCCTTTTTCTTCAAGCGTCTGGTTTAAAATTATGAGAACACCACTGAAAGTGATGCTGGTGGAAACTGCCTGGTGAAAACAATACTGTTGCCACCTCTAGATCAGGTCAGACATAGCACTGTCCAGATTAATTTTAAAAATGTTCAATTCCAGCACATTGCTGTTATCGTGCTGCATCTGTCTCTTGAAGTGAATAAAATGTCACTGCATTTTTTTAAGTTCCTGTTCTAGGGAATCCTGTTGGCTTGTACATATCCACTGAGAGTCAAGCTGACCCATTCTAGCAGGTAGAAACAGCACACAGGCACAGGCTGTAAACATTGGAAAGCTGCCATGTCCACTCCCAGGATATTTGATGTGGGGAGGCAGGAATATAAGAGTAGTTCTGCTGGGCCACAGGGTGAATACCCAGCAATGACTGCAGTGAATGCTTTGGGGAGAGTACAAAAAGAGAGTGACATATTGTGACTGGGGTTAGAAAATGAGTTCAGATGTTTCCTTTCTATGAGACAGGAAGAAAATCATCACCAGTATCACAAACAGAAATACTTAAGACTGTCCTGTATACTGTGCATATGTGCATGTGGCAAATATGAAGTCCCATGAAGAAAAGTTTTGGAAAATAAAAAAGGCAAGGGAGGAAAGCTATCATAGCTCCCAAAATTATTATCAGAAAAAAAAAAATCCCACAATCCAACCCTCCAGAGCACTCACTTATCTTTGCAAATCCTATACAATGAGTTATTCAGCTCTAAGAGATATTCTCTGAGTGAAGTGACTCATCCTGGATCTTTCATCTGTGCATCCATAGGTGAGTAAGGTATACACAGGATACCTTACTCACCTGGTGTATTCTGAAAGTTAGTTTGTAGGAAAAGACAATGTTTGCTACCCAGGAATAGAGACCCTGCCCTGGACATCTGCAATTTAAGAGAAAAAAAACCATGGACATCTGCAATTTAAGAGAAAAAAACCATCCATATCTAGGATGGTTAGCAATTCCTTTAAGTACTCAACCACCCTTCACATTGCTAGATTTGAGAAGAGTGGTAGGTTTTTAGCTTTTTGACTACATAAGTGTAGAGTCTTTACAGAGATTATCTAAACTGCAGGTATGAGCTCAGATGAGAGATTTTAGCATTTATATTTCCCTTTGATTTCAAAGTAATCTGAAGCTGCCCAGGGCCTTGGAGGAGTATGTTCTTGTGCTGTATTTCTGGTACATCCTGGTTGGTAGTTAATTGGTCTCACAGGGATAAGTTGGGCTGTAACTGTCCTCACCCCAGAGGCTTTCTAGGTGTGAGTCAGAGTCCCAGCTCACTTGCTCTCTTTGACTTTTCCTGCAATGGATGATGGGTGTCATTTAGCAATTAACAACAAAAAAATTATCATGTGGAAATAACCTTAAGAAGTAGAAAAGAGGGCTTCTAAAGAGTCAGTTCTACTGTGACATCAGGTTGCTTTTCTCTGCCAAACACATCTTCATTTGAATGGGGTAAAGCACAGATAGGTAAATTGTGGTCGTGGTTTGAGACAGACTTGTTGCAGGCCATTGATTTCCATCTCAGTATCACAATGGTAACCTTGGCCTAATGCTTGACTTGAGAAAGTGCCCCATGCAATGAAGCAGAATATGGGCAAATACCTCATGACTGGTCTTGTGTGAGTTGTCTAGAGGAGATCTAGCTGAGAAGTTACAGTTTATTTTATGCTAAGCTGGTGTTGAAAATTATCCATTATCTCCTGAAAAAGATTGGGGAGTTTTACTGTGCTCTGAGAAGGTGATGCAACCCTTGAGCAGGTGATCCTGATCTTTTCATACCACCTGAGTCCTTCATAAACTGGGTACTTTGTCTGCAGATGTCCATCAGGTAAAAGACTTCACTGCTTAGGGCGAATTATCAACTAGAAGAGAAATCATGGAGGTTCCTCCAGACTCATACAGGCAGGACACACGATGGAGCCTGCCTGGCTATCCCAGCTCTCCTAGGCTGCCATGACTTTCCTCTGCTACTGTCATTTAAAATGCTGTGCACTGGAAGGCACCTCCAAGAGTGCCAGCCATGTATGTCCAGGTGAGACAAGGTGTGATGATTAACACCCTGGAAAAAAACAACACGAAGTTGAGGAGGCTTAGTGCTCCTCTGGGTACCATCACAGCCACTTGAAGTGGATGAATTATCTTGGCATAATCTGTGGCTCCTGGAGACTTCATACTGCCTAGAGCCTTATGCTGCTCCCACTAGGGGCTTGCATTCAAACAGCACATAAGTGCAAAGTCTCACCCCAAGAAATCCCTCTTTCTCCTTGGGGAGAAATCCCTCTTTCTCCTTTCTTCACCCCCAATCCCACCCTGCTGCGCAGCACACAGAGATCCCTGCAAGCACAGGCTGTGCACCAAGTCCAGGCAAGAAGTGATTTGGTTGAAGACACAACATTTACAGAGTCTCAGGAGGCTCATTGTAAAAATCTGTGAATTAATTAATGTAGAATAAGACAGCACAGTATCTTCAAGGATTTCTTCTTCTAGTGCTTGAACTAATATTTCTCTTTGCAGCAATCATCTCCATATATCTTCTGTAATGTAGTGGAATCAGTGCCTTGGAGAATTTTTTTTGTATTCTAGTTGCCAGACAGCTATAGACCAATTAATCTAGAAGTATGCACATTTGGGGATAATATTCTCTAGTGACTCAGCAATGTAACAGATGGAAAAATATTTCATATTTATTTCCATTCCATTTCTATATTGGAAATGAACCCAGACATTTTATTTTTTTTGACAGTCAGACAACATCTGTTGAGAACACTGTCAGCTGAATTACAACCTCGCTGGCAGGTAGTTGGGTAGACAGCATGAATTACTTTCAGCTATTCTGTATGTGGTTAAATCTCTTTCTCTACTACATTATTTTCATTTTAACTGCTGGATTTATGGATGTTGACTAGCTTTACATTGTATCTCTGAGAGTTTAAGTTTAGTCATATAAAGATTTGATGCATTAAGATGCTGAGCATTAAGTTGTGATATCAATGGATTTATTTGTACTCATTCCTAAGCCAAGACCAATTAAAGGAAGAGATATTATGGAGGGAACAGGCCAGGGGCTTGGAGGAGATGCACTTCACTGCCGTGGAAGGAACTCAAGTGTGGGAGTGACTTGGAGGATTTAGTCCCAGGAGCTGGTGTGATCCAGACATATCACAGTCTGAGATATCTGAGCTGAGCGAGAGGCTGCCAAGTGCTCTCTCTCCTGGTGCAAGCAGAATTCTAGACTTCTGGCAGTTCCCAAACAAAATTTTTCCTGGGGAAGCAGGTGTGGAAGTTGAGGCCTTCCATGGTGAGAGGATGAGGAGCCTGAGCACTGGAGGAAGCCTGATCTGAGGGAAGGGATTTGGTATTTTTGTGCAAAGATCGAAACACCCTGAGCAGCAGAATTAACAGTTTAATCTAGGCTTGTTGTCCTGTGCCTTGTATGCCTTATCTCAATACAATAAACTCTATCCCTGCCCTCCTGAGCACTACCCATACTGCCAGTCTACCTCTGCCACAGCACAGTCAGTTCTGCCTCTGGTCTATTGCCCCTCCACAGTACTCTAAGCTCTCTTATGTTTTTTCTGCTGTTGAGCAAGACACTGTGTGTGATGATCAGAGACACATACATACTAATTTTCTAGAGAACATATGGCTGTGGACTGGCTATCTGCTGCCAAACAGATTAAACAACAGCTGAGTTCTTCTCCTGTTTCCATCAGACATTTCAGATTTTCAGCAAATATGTGTGAGTGTCCTCTAAGATGTCTACTGTCTGCCAAATACAATTAGGGTAAACTGATGGACAGACAGGACAGAGTGAGCACAGTTGTGGAAAAGTAGGTTAAGAATCACAGTAAACAAGTGAGTAATGAGGGAAATATTTGCAAAACATTAGTTTAATTCCTTGGGTTCTGTGCTATCTTTTAAATTACTTTATTCAGCTTCTTCTTTGGGATAGGAATTAGATGTTCTTCTCTGTTTATTTGGTATTTAACATATTTGCTCACAGCATACACATGAAGTCAGACTGGTTACATCCACTCAACCACATGCATATGTGTGTATATTTATACACATGTGAACAAAGGTAACCAAGGGTGATCACTCTTGTAAGTTATTAAAAACTTGAAGTTTTAAAAAAGTTTAAAGTTTCTAAACAGGGTTGCTCTGTCAAACTGGATAAAAGCAGAGTGTACAAGTAGATAAAGTGGAAAACACGGGCTTAAATGATGGGTTTAAGCAAGGAAATACACCAATGCCCTAGTGCCTGTCTATGGGTACCGGTCTGGATGGCTGGCAAGTGACAGACTGCATGTGACAAGGGCATGACAAGTTGTTGAGCCTCAGGGGAGGCTTGGTGAGTGCCCCAGTCTGTTCAGGTACCATGGGACAAGCAGAAGATAGCATGGAGCATGGTGGTTTCTTTGGTGGAGTGAAACTAAGGCACTTGCACTTGCCAGGAGCTGAGCCTGCTAATAGAGATGATTTGTAGGTCACAGGCTCTGGATGTCCTGCCTTGTGCTCTACCTGGGAGCTCTTGCCAAAGCTTGGAGGAACTTTATGTTCTGCATTGCTCACTTGTGTAAAAACCAAAATCCAAGCAACTCTTCTTTCTCTAAGTTTCTCAGTAATGCTGAAGTTTGCTGCACAGTCATTGTCCCTGCATAAAGGACCAAAAACCTCTGTATGTATTCAAGGTCTCCATCATAAAATGATTCTTGTTATTTTCCAGTGGTTCCAGTGCTTTAAATTAGCCCATACATTTCAAGAAACCACAGAAATTACCAATTTTACCCAGAAAAATTGAACATCTGTGTGTTCTCTCTCCTTGTCAAAAATGGGATTTTTGCTTGCTAAACAGAAGTTTGTTGAATTCCAGGTGGAAATGGCAAATAAGTACTTAAACATGTGCAGTAAGGCACTGCCACCAAGTAGCCAACTAAACTATAGATTTAAGGCTTTTTAAAATGTGCTAAAATATTCAAATATTCTCCTGGAAGCCCTCCTTTTATTCTTTTATACTCTCTCTCTCTTTTTTTTTTTTTTAATCAGCAGATGGCTTGAGTTTTATTACTGTCTTTAACTGTCTTATGCATCACATTGCAGTCTGATGGCTACAATCTGGCCTTTAATGGATCTTTTTTGAACTTTGTTGATTAGCAAGGTGTTATTTGTGTGGAAAGCATTTCAGAAACAAGGGGGGATTTTTTGTCGTAGATGTTATTCTAGTTGAGCCATGGTTACAGTACTTCTTTTTGCTGTTATTTTATTAGATTATTATGTTGTTTATTAGGTTTTAAGACAAAAGGTTTAAATTTTGCAAAACAAGGAAGCCAATGAAGTTCACGACTCTTCATGGCCACTAATGAGCTGCTGACCTGGTCTGTGGATGAATCACTTGCTGATCCAAAATCACCCAAGGCAAAATTTTTCTTTAAAGCTAACCCACATATCTTAGGATGTAAAACCACATCATGTCTTTAATACATTCTCAATTTCTTGTCCAAAACCTTTGGGGTACAGTGAACTACCCCCAAGACAATAAAAGTGCACAAAATAACATTCGTGACATCTTTGTCAACCCCATTATGGTGGGCTTTAAGTCCAAGACTTGGTACAGGGACTATGAGGTGGCTGCAAGATGGACTCTTCCATATACACTGTGTCTACAGGCAAATTATTGCAATAGGAATATTACATTTTCCACCTGTAATGAAAAGATAGAAAATAAAATAAAATAAAATAATTTAATATAAAAAGCCAGTTAAAAGGGTGTTCCACCTCCTCTGGAAACAGGGAGGGGAAAACTCTCAGAAGTCAGGAGTATTTGGTAGCTGGAAAGAATGGAGATGCCATTAATAAGACAACCCTACAAGTCTGAAAGAGAAAAACATGTATGAAAAAGCTGCAGAGCATGAAATCCAAACTCCATCAGTCATTTAACCTTTGAAATCAATGTATTGTCTTCCACAGGAAATCAGCAGAGCTGTAGGACTTAGCACTACCTAGACAGTGTCAACAAAAGTCGCAATGAAAAATAGTGTGGATCAAGGGGTGACACATACAGATCTTGTACCTCAGGTTTAGGGAGTAGCTGCAGACAAGAATGTCCTTTTAATTGCCCTTCTCACATCCTTTAGATAAAAACAGCGCAGAGTAGTAATCCCAAGAGGAATATAGTTCTCTCTAAATGTGAAAGATATTAAGCAAACATTGTTCTGTCCATAGAGACTGTAAAAACTCTTCTCACTGTAAAGTTTGCATGCCATCTCCTGTTTCTGAATTTATATGAGCAAAGCAAAAGCTAACAGAAGTTTAGGAGGCACATGGGAAAGAGCTTCTTTTGTCTGTGTTTTTTCAGATTATGGGAAGCCTTCTGGGCCAGGAAGAATGTGAAATATTCCTTTGGTTGGGATTGATCTTCATTATGCCTTTCCCAGATCACTTCTTGACAGCAATTTTGTCATATCAGAACATGGCTTGAATATGGTGATTTTACCAGAATGTAACCAAAATATAAACACTGTGAGGATGATGTGTCTGTGCTCTTTCAATAGTTAACATATCTTTTTCTTTCTTATCTTTCCTATATTGTTATGGAGAGAGATAAGTTCAGTCTGTGAGGGAGGGTACTTCACACAAGTTGGGTGTGAGGCAATGCAAAGCAAAAGCTTGATGCAATCTGTAGCAAAGAACAGCAGGCATCACTGATGTGGGATTTCTCAGGTATGAAGCCAAAATAAAACAGAAACCAATTTCACTTACATTCTTCCAAAAGCACTTAAATACAGTAAATTGTGTGTAGCATAAATTAGTAATGTTGTGATTTGGAGGAGCAAAACCCCAGTAAGAAGAGTGGCTAAGCACAGGTGAGGTAGGAGCTGATGAAGCACTGAGGAAGTTAAAGGAGTTACTCTTGTCTTGTTGCTGTCAACATGGGGAATGAGGTTATCAATGTGACATTTCTCATCTGTACTTCTGGTTTGTTTGTTTGTTATTCTGTTTGTTCTTACAACAAATTAATGCATCCTGTTCAATGGACAGTCTGGAGTCTTGTCTGTTACTGCCTGACCAGCTCAAATTGGCATTTGAGCTGGTCAGGCTCAAATTGCCAAATTATGATCTGCCTCATACTCCTGTAAGGAATTACAGCAGTACAAAGCAGATGCAAAGCTCTGAATCTCCACTCCTTCCTCCAGGACAATGAGGTGAAGTCAAGATGTAAAAGAAAGATGCCCTCCATAGACTTCAGCTGACTTTGCAGTTAGGTTGGAGGAAGAAATAGGATATGTGCAGCCTGACTGACAGTGTGGAAATAACCCTGACCTTGCAAACACTTGTACCTGAGGTAGTATGTCTGCATGTGAACTGTCCTTTAGAAATTGCTGAAATCTTTTATTTGTTCAGAGAAAATATGTGTTTGAAGGACTGAACCAAAATGACAACTTCAGGTGTTGTGCAGTCAGTCAACTCCACTCAAAAATGTAAGAGACAAGGCTGTGGTTCTGCCTTCTTGTGTCATCTGCAAGAGCAGGGCAGGCATGTGAACAGGCAGTAGCTGATCCAGAAGTTCCTCTGAAAGCTGTCTGATGCTGACTGTTCTCCCATGGGACTGGTAACAGCAGCATGCTCAACATGCACAATGGGGCTGGTGTGAGTCTGTGAGAGCCAGGGTCTGCAGGGGCCATGGTCTCTGAGTGTCCATTTAAATCCAGCATGGAGATACTTCTGTAACACAGCAGACAGAACTGAAGTGTGGGGACAAATGTCTGAGCTAACAGCCTATACAAACTGAGCTCCTTGCATTAAGCAAAGAAGCTTTAAATTGCACAGAATTCACATTGTTGTCTGCTTCAACTTTCAGACATACCAATAGAAGTGGTTTAATACTTGACATATTGAACAATCACCGTGTGTCCCTCAAAGTCCTGTTTCTGTGCCTGTGCTACTATTTCTGGGCTATTTGGGATTAAGTCTGCTGTGTGCATGTTCAAATGTCAGTATGTGTGATTAGAATAAGAAATACATGAAATGTGGAGGTGTTTAGAATTTCTGTTTCATTTCCACCTTAAATGTTCAGGTATTGTTTAATTGTAATTATTTCACCTTAATTATTGTACCTAATGACAGAGAATCAGGCTGCAGACAAACTTAAAAGTTTTCTTCAAAGACTGTATTTCCCTTTTTTTTTGTCCTTTCACCATAGCTTTAGATCTCCTTCTGTTAGAATGTGGTGTAGGATTCCCTTTATGACGTTCTGCTGCATTGTTGTGAAAGGAATTATCATGTTGCAAATTCAATAACCTCCCTTCAGGATCAGTTAGCAAGAAATCATAGGTCATAAAGGAACAAAACCTTGTTAAACTTAATATCCTCAGTAACAAAGCAAGAAGGGCAAGAGGAGTTCTAAAAATTTCAGAGGTTTTGGTTTTAATCAGCTTTGAAAATTTTGATCTAATTTGAAACATGAGTTTCAGATGATTGTGCTTTCTGTAACACAGAAAGTTTGTTCATAAGGTGAAAATCCACTGTGTGCCAAGACTCAGCTTAGAAAATGTTTTTATGGCTATCTAATAAACTTTGAAAATACGGGTTTATAATGGAAATGCTGACTGGCTTCTTATTCTAACAAGGCTGGTGGATGCTGCTGTAATGTACTGTGTAATTTATAGGAGTCACCTGTTAAGCCATCTGGGACAGAAAGTTTCCCAACTTCTAAAATGTTGGTAACTGGATTAACCTTATAAATTTCATTTTATAAATGCATCTGTGCTGGCCCATCGTATTCTTAGGCTGTCATTTCATATTTATAAAAAAGAATTAAAAGGACTTTTTTAATTACCCCAGTATGAGTAGTAGTGAAGGTTAGAAGGGTGATGCTGGTGCTTTGATTTATTGTTTATAGGTGTCATATGGAGTGAGTGAGTCCTGGGGTGAAATAAAAGTTTCTGTTGTTACTCCTCAGATAGGGAGTGTTGGGGCTTTTTAAAAGGGACTTGGGGCTTTTAAAAATTGGCTACACTATATTAGTCCATTGGGCTTTTCACAGACTGGAGGAGTGAACAGAAAGAGAGGTTAAGGGAGAAAGAGAGGATGGGGGATCATGAATGGGGATCATTAATAGGCATCAGTGAGAAGAGCCCTATCTGTGAGTTTATGGGAACAACAATGTCTCTTGCAGCAGTAAACACTTCAATTTTCCTTGGAAGCCAGTGATCAATGAGAAGCAACTTTATTTTGCCACTGGTTTATTGTTTTTTCCTCCAACTGTTTTTTTTTTTTCTTATCTATAATAACTTTAGTGTGTTCTTTATTCAGTTTCCTAGTACTCTGAGTAAAGGTGTTTGTTGGTAGGACCCTCTACTCAGCGTTTGGGATTCTCCATGTAATTTATCATGGGGAATTGCTGTTACTTTGTTAAAAGAAACATCCATTTTTGCCGATGATGTGATGAAGCTAAAGCACCGAACTTCAGGTGATTGTTACAGACATTTTCCATGGGAATTAGAGCAATATTAGCCTTTCCCCCACATTGCAATTGTAGTACTTAACATTTTGCACTCCTGTTGAAGTGTCTATGACTGTAACTTGGCATTTTCACCCCAGCTGTTGCAAGGTGTTGCTCAATACTCTTGAACAGATGCTAATGTCCAGTGAACATCCAGCTAGCAGTAGTCTTCAGACAGCCTGACAGACAAACTCTGGCCTTGTAGGAGATCCAGATGTTTCTGGGCAGCCTGTTGGAGACCATGGAGCCAACTCCTGTGGGAATAATGAGCATCCCAAGCCTCAGTGCTTTCCACACCATATGTGAGAGGCATGTGGCTCAGCTTTGTCCTCCCTGAATACATGCAGGGCAGATGAAACATTTATGAAAAATAAATCTGAACGAGAATTCCAGCAAAAGGAAAACCCCTTAGTCCAAAGGCAGTTCTCCACCCTCAGGAAGCAGGTGAAGAACTGACTGAAACATCCAAACCAGATAGCAATCCTATTGCTTAATGTGCTACTGGCAACTTCTCAAGAATTATGGAGATGGGGTGCAATGAGATTATACATGTATTGGCACAGACTCATATTCTCTGGTGCCTTCTCTTTATTTTAATTTTTAGGTTTTTATGTATCTTTCAGAACTCTAGATGCTATATCGAGGTACTTGAAGCTTTAGTTTGTCTGTTGCTTGGAAATATGTGAGGATTTGGGAGTCACAGTGGACACGTGGCTGAGGATTAGCTTTCAGTGCAATGCTATGAAAAAGGAAGGTGGTGCATATCCAGCCAGTGTAGGGAGATGATCTTCCCTCCCTACTTATTATTTATAGGGCTAAAAAACTTCACTCTTGGTCTGGAATCCAGGAGTGGAAAGATGGGCCATTAACACCTGAAGATGTAAAAAGCATGACCTAAATTCTTCTCTGACTATTTACTAAGATCTTTCATTCAGTGGAAATGCATAGCAGTTAAGGATTCTAACCTCAATAACTAAGGCATAACAACCCCCTGGATACAGTTTAGCACCAAGCAGATACAGCAGAGAAATGAGGCAAATATTTAAGTGATGCTAGAAAAATGACTGAGCTATCAAGGGAAAAACTGAGTTTTACATCTCCTGAAAACTTCATACCAAGACTTGTTGGAGAATACATATAAGCCAAAAAAATTCTGGGGCTCAGTAAAAAAGCAGGTGAATGGAATTATATGGTCAGTGTTGTACTTTTGGTCTTTAGGAGTAGAAGCAGAAAGGAAGGTGAGTTTAAAGGGAGCTAACAGCCTGCTGCAGGGAAGACTTAAAAGAAGACAGAGCACAGACAGCAATTGATGGTGATCATAACTATTTTTTTCCCCTATTTTTAGCTCTGTCTTTTCAGTGACTGCATTCAAGGATGGCAAGAAAGCACGTACCATTACGTAACTATTTGAGTGAAAAGAATTTTCCTCAAAAGTACTTGGGACACTAAGCAGATGGCAGCAACTTAATCCAGTCCAAAGAAGGAATAAGTGAAATCACTCAGTCAGTTGCATTCACTGGGGGAACTCTTGATTCTCTCAGATGTAATGGAAGAAGAAAATAAAATATTACCGAAACTGCCCCGTATATGTATTTTTATTACAGCAGAGCAAAACAATCAGTTGTCTTTTGTTTTCTTAAATTGATATTATTGAAAAAATTGTGCTTTTTTATTACCTATTAAATCTTTCTTAACAGTTTCTTATCATAGTTCATATTAATTGAACTGATACTGACACAGAAATGCTGTAGTTTGTAGCTATGTGAGATCAAATGAACTTCAAACTCTGTCTACTTCTTTGCTGTTGTGTTTTTCCATGGGAGTCAGCAGAAACCATGGTTGAGCACTTGCATCTGCCCACAAAGCCAGACTAGGATATCAACTTCACTAAAGCTTTCTCAATGTAACACCATGGAAAAGAGTTGGAAGGAGGAAAGCAGTGGGGTAGAGCTGATTCTGTCCATAACTGGGTGAAAATCAGGTGCTTCATGCTCTTTTGGCAAGGTTTGGATCTGCAGCAAGTCTGTGGTAGTAGGTAACTATCTTTGAAAAAGTATCTTTCCCTCTCCTTCCTTCTAAAGTATGATCTCTCACCTACTGTCTGAGGAGATGTATTTCTCATCTCTAGCCAAAGGTGCTTCTACAATACCTCTAACAGTTTTAAATGCACCTAAAATGCCAACCTCTAAGCTCCTAGGAAAATTACAGACAAATATCTATTTGCTGAGCTGTATTACACACATCCTCATTGCTGTTCACAGTGACACATGCTCCTGCTGATGAGATATCTGGATGCAAAGCAGAATGTGCAGGAAGAAAATGGTTACTGCTAATAGTTTGCTCTCTGAAACTAATTTCTCCTTAAAATTAATACTGTTTTAATTTTAACCATTCAATTAATGGTAAGGCACAATTTTAAATTCAATTAATTTTCCGGGGCACAAGTAGTTACTGTCAGCGCACAGGTATGGCAAGGCAGTGTCACAGCCAGGGCCCATCCTGCCACCCCAGCCAGGAGCAGGGTAGCTGGGGACAGCCCCAGGCAATGGGACAAGGAACATGTGAGGAAGTCCCAGGAGAAGTTATTTTGACACTCAGGGTCCTGGAATTTTTTGCACATCCACAAAGGTTTCCTGTGCATGGATTCGTGCCTGTGTGTAGGGGTGCCCTGGCCACATTCCACCTACCACTTCATCCTGATGGCCAGCTCCATCACTTCCTCCTCTGCTCACTGCCCACCCAGCTTCATCCCTGCCAGAAGCACAGGTCTCTGCTGGTCACCAAACCATACCAACCTGTTTCAAAAAAA
>VZRH01007746.1:279103-342426 GCA_013397555.1 Urocynchramus pylzowi | reverse complement strand
AAAAAAAAAAAAAGGGTTTAAACAAGATAATTCTTGGAAGGAATCCCTGATTTGGAATCATTGTGAACTTGGAGCCATCTTCCAAATCTTAGTCCTCCAGCTCAATGTCACCCTATTCTTTTGAGTTTTTCTAAACCTTCTGAGGTTTACATTCTTGTAATAAATTTCTCTCACACTTTCATATAAATAATAGTTGTTTTACATTCTTCTCTGTAGGAGGAGAATTTTAATAAACTATTAGTTTAACCAATGTAGTTAAAAAAGTAACAATGTCACCCTCCAATCCACTATCACTTTTAAAATTCTATAAAGTCAAAAAAATAAAATACTCTCTTCCTGTTCTTATTCTAATACTAGAACATCTTACATAAGTCTTATTATTTCATGTCATAACAGTGATAGCTCCTGAATGTGTCAGTTTCCAAACCCTGCTGCCAGGTCTTCCTTCTTTTCTGTGTATCTGGTAACAAAATGAGATGAAAAATATTTTTTGCAGAAGAAATTGGAAAATGCAAGACAGTGGCTACTATTTTCACTTTGAATGACCAGAAAATAGAGGATTGAATTTTGCCTGCAAAGAAATTGGGAAATAATAATGTAGATGGAAACAACCTTCTCTCTGAGCCTGTAAACTTGGGAGCAATGGAAACACGGTTGTGTTTGTAGCCTTGGTCTAACAATGTAGCATACAAACGGAGCACATGTAAGTAGAAAGCAGAGAATTTTATCTTGAAAATTTCACACTACCACAGAGAAAACAAACTTTAAATTTAAGCAGAATACCACTTGAGTGTTTCACTTAGAGCTTAGTGTTCTTTTTATTTTGTAAGTTAATTCAAGGAAAAGAAGGCACAACTAGTAAAAAGTACTGAAAAGTTTTTGCAAAAAATGTTCTTTTCACAGTACAGTACTTTTATTCCTGTCCCTCACTGAGGAGAACAAGGATTTATTTATTGTGCTGGATAAAAATATTGAACTAATAGTAGGCAATTTGGTATGACTTAATGCTATCATAAATTAATTCATTTTCAAATCAAATTCAATCAAACCTCAATTTTTAATAATAAAATCCAGATTTGCATGCCACTAGAGATATGTTATACCAAAAATAACAGACTTCAGGAGGTAATTAAAGTATATTCTGTATACAACATATGATTTTAAAATTTCCCTTCTGTACCATATAAGCAATGTCCAGAGAAGGTGTGGGGTTTAGGTAGAACTTGTTGAATAATATTAAAAAAAAAAAACAAAAGAAGGACTGCATTGTAGATTTTGGCTCAGTCCTGCAGTAAGGCTGTTGTGTAAACTACACTGCATCTCAGGAGCAATCCTGGGAATATGGCCTGTGAGAGGGCTGCCTTTGCCTGGTTTTGTCATTTCAGCTCCATTTAGCCTTGGTGCTCCAACCTGATATATCTAGAAAGTGTTTAGTTCACTGCTAAAATACATATCTAATGTCAATGAGACAGTTTCCACCTGGGGATGGTCTCCTCCTGCCACTTCAAGCCCAGAGAAGCAGCTGGGACCAAGCAACCAGCTCATTGACTTAAAATCAGAGGAGGTGGAGTCCCAGTTGCTGAAACTAGTGCAGAGCCTCAGGCAGGGCAGCGTGCCCAGGTACAGCAGTATCCTTGCAGATAAAAATCTGTGGTTCTACAGTTTTCATCTTTTTGCTTATATGCAATAGGTTGTTACCAAATAAAAGTCATCAAGATTTTTTTCTTTTTTTCTTTGGAGGGGATCTGCAGTGCTGCCAAGTCTGAACTTCTTGAGTGTCCTCATCCTCCAAGTGCTCTCAAGGGCTTCCTGACGACCTCTTCCTGCAATACCCATGGGATGGCCCAGGGCAGCTAACCCGTCCTTGATCCCTTTCTGATCACTGAGGATCTCCCAGAGGAGAGGACCCCTTGGCAAAAGGAGCTGGTGCCTTGAGACATACTTGCACAGAGCCAGCCCAAGCCCCAGAAGCACCCAGATGTCCTCTGACAGCTTAAGATAACATTGTGCTCATCTTCTGCCATTTCTTCATTAAAGTAACACTGTCTTCAGATGTTTAAAATGTGTAAATTGACAGTTAATTCTGTCCTAGAGATGAGAAAATACTTCCAACAACTGGGCTTTCATGTCAGTCTACATGCCATCTACATACTACCATGATAAAAAATTATTTTCAGTAATTGTTTTTCTCTAATTTGGAAGTGTTTATCAAACATTTCATTATTTTCTGTGTCTCTTTTCCACATTTTTTAATTAAAAAAAGAATCCACAGGACAAAACGTAGAATTTCCTGTTAAGAGAATTGGAATAAAATATTTATTTTCAGGCCTCATTAATCACTACAGTTTCAGTGCATCTGGGGATCTGTGGTTTCATCCTCCCCAGCAGTCCACACTCTCTAACCCACAGTATCTTCTGTAGAGAACAGAGGTCAGACTGTGTCTTGGCAGTGTAATTTTGCACTCTACTATTACCAGAAATGCTGCTTGCTGATTTTCTGTTGACACCCTTAATTTGCCCTGTCAATTTTCTTTGCTTTGTAATGAGCATTTTAGCAAATTAAATGCTCATTGCAAGTAACTTATTTATTTTCTATTTGTTGCTTTCCCCACCCTTCCTAATCAGCCTGTTGTTTTCCATGGTTGAATATGTATAAATAATTAGCACATCAAAAAAATCAGATCTCTCCTATTGAAAATTATTGACACTGAAAAGGAGGCTGCATCAATCAAATTGGTTTCTGCAATTGTTTCCTCAGTTCTGGTCTGTGAAACTTTCTAACAGACTTGGGAAATACGGATAAGGCTAGCCACAGCTTTTTTGGAAAAAGAAATATCTCCCCGGCTCCCTCAGATTTTTCCCTGAGGGTCTATTTATTTAGTGCTGAGCTTTGCCAGACCACTTGATACTTTTATTCTAACACACAAAAGCATTTACAGTATATAAATGATTCAGAGATACATTTTGAAGTAATTAAATGCAGAGCAGTGATGCAGAAAATTAGTCAAAATTAGTGTAAAATTATGATCACCACCATGCTGTGTATTGAGTGCAGTGGAAACTGCAATGGTAGTGGAAAAAAAGGGGAAGGATTATGGTTTAAGTCACGGTCCTGGAAATCAAAAGACCAATGTTCACTCCTAGTACAACCTTGAGCAGCCCACCTAACTTCTGTTCCTCATCCTGCAAAGGGGGATAATCACTCTCTGCTACAAAGAAGGGAATTTACCAACTTTTATAAAGTACTTCTAGATGCTGTGATGTAAAATGCACTGACACCAGGGTCAGCAGGATTTTCCTTCCTAGAAATCTTTAGGAAATAAAAGAAACTATGCAGCTTGTTTACTTTGGAAAGCATTCTCAGAGATGTTTTCTATGGTAAAGTCAGATGCTCCTTAACTTTCGGCACAACTTCATCATCCTTGACTCCTTCCACATCCTGAACAATTCTGTTTATTCTGTGTTTCATATGAAAAACTGTTGCTCCTTCCTCCGTTCATATCCCCTCCTGTGCTCAGGGTGTAATGCTGAGCAGGACGGAGGACAAAAGCTTTTGTTGTGAATCAGGGCACAAGGCACGGCCTTGGCTGAAGGTGCTGGTGGAGCAGGACTTGTGAGACAATATCCTCTGAATTATCCTCTTGGATGTGTCCCATAACCTGTCTGCTCCCTGTCTACACCACCAGCCTGGAACATGCCTGGTGAAGCGGATGGGCTTGGAAGAGCTCCGTGCAGGGGTGCAACAGACAAAAGGGATTGAAACTGTTTTGTGTCAAAACTGTTTTTGGTGTGCATGAGGGTGTGCATCCAGTGCAGGCACGTGCTCAGGGCCAGAAGTCTGAATACAGTCAGGAGTCCTCTCTGGTCTGGTGTTCTTCAGAGAAGCCCCAGGAGAGGAGTATTAGATAACCATATATACAGATCCCCACTATTGCTGGACCTTTACCTTCTGTGAAACACAGCCACACTCCACTGCGACCAGGTTACTCTGTTGTTGCAGCCATTGCCTGCAAGGCTGGGCACCTCTGCTTCCATGGGCTTTTCCTGTTCTCTGCTGTCTCTTACCTGGTCAATTGCCTGTGAGCTCTGTGGAGGAAGGAATACAGTTTAATTCTGTGTCTGTGCAAGACCTCCTGCATTGAAGTTCTGGACCTTGCTGGTTTTTAGATCATTATTTGAATGTGGATAAAAATTACATTTGTCTCTTCACGCTTGTTTCCATCAAAGCTGTTGAGCCTTCAAGACTACTCCCAAAGGTTTTATGCACGTGTAATTCCTAGAGCAGGAGGCTCTGAATGATGCAGGTTTAGAGACAATCTGTTTATGCCTGATGGAAAAGACAGGCTAGATTGTACTTCATGTGCATGTTGTTACATAAATGTTTCAATAATTTTGCTTAACATTTTTTTGAAGTTCATGAATAAAAAACCCCAAATTTGTGAGTGCTAGTGACAAAACGGTTATGTTGGATGTGTCCTGTGTGAAAGGCAAATACTAGTCTTGTATGTTCAGGTCAGGCTCTGGACAAAGCAGAGAGAGGACAGCCAACAAGTCTGATAATAAAGCTAATGCTGTAGACGATACTCAACAAAATTTTGGGGAGTCCTTGTTTCTTCCGTCTGGAATTTAATTGAGCAGATTTTAAATTTTTTTTTCAATTTTTAATTGAGCAGATTCTTCCAAGGTGTGGTAGGAGCCAACAAAAACAGAAACAATCTGTAAGCCTGGTTTGGCTGTAGGAGTTGCAGAGGAGCCAGGTCAGGTGCTTGCTGCAGCGCCTTCAGGGTGTATCAGCCACTGGGGCAAGAGACCCACTGGAAAAGCGAGGAAAAGCAGGAAAAGCTGTAGTGGGAAGAAAAAAGTGTTGGTGATGAGTCATCTGCTAAGGACCAATTTCTGTATGATCCAGGCCAAACTAAGCTGATTCCTACTTTGAATTTTGAACAAGGTATTTGAAAAAAAAGTGGAGGTGAATTGATGGAGGAATCTTTATTGAGGTGGGGGTCACCTTGATTAGTCCTTTCACCATCAGTAATGTTTTCTGTTCCATTCTAATGAGGAGTGTTTGGGAAGTGCACGAGGTAACCAGGAACCAGTTGATTTTGTTTTGCTCCCTGGAACAAAAGTATTACTAAGTTATGTAGTCACTGTTGTTGTGGGGGACCTTGACCTCGCCAAGGTCACCTGGCCATGGGAATGTTTTGGACCTCTGTGTCCAGCAAGTCCCTCCTCTTCCACAGAGCCCTCCATGTGCAGCGCCTGATGGACTCCATACTGGGACCTATGGCACTGCTCAGGCACTAAAGGAATAGCAGAGTGAGAGGGAGGGCAGGCAAGAAGGCAAAGAAAGAGCCAGTGAAAGTGAAATGCAATGGGCTGGAAGGACTATGATGATGGGAATGGGAAAAGAGACTGTCAGTGCTCAGAAAGATGAAGAGTTATAATAAATCGTTTAAATAGCATGAAGCTCTTCTGACAAAAATGGGAAGAAGAATTTAGTAGAAGTAAATTAAGGAAAGTTAGAAAGAAAGGTAACAAGATAGAAGAAAGCAGAAGAAAGGCCAGTTATATTGAAGAGAGACAGTGAGAAAAGCAGGCATGGTGGGTGTGAGAAGGAAGAAACTTTTGGCTGGCAGTGGGTCAAGAAGGAGGAGAACACAGAGAAAGCCCACAAGTGACCAGGGCAGGGCTGCTGATGGGGAGGATGAGAAGGTACAGCCGTGGCGGCTTGCACCAGGGTTGTCTTCTGCAGGCTGCTTCCTTCCAACTTTCAATGGGAGCCTGATTTCACTGGTCAGTGAGGGGTCTTGGGATTTAGCTCTTTAAGTCATAACATGCTGATGTAACACAGCTGTCAAATTGTGTAATTTACATTCATATAACCCCTGTTATTCCAGTCTGGACTAAGAAAAGATTGCACCCTGCCAAAACCTTCTCTACTTGAAACATTATGAAATATTACCTCACTAACACTGCCTGTACTAATTAAAGTACACTAATTAGTTATTTGAGAGCCCAAAGATTAGGCACACATGGATTACCCACTGTTATTTGGGTAGGGAAGCACACATACAAAATAGTCTCTCTAGTGTTCCCAATAGGAACATTTCCTCCTCCCTGCCTCTAGCTGCTCTTGGCCACTTCTTTGAAGCTGCATTAAGATATGTGTACCTGAGTACAAATGTAAGAAAAATGCCACTTATGCTCTGAAAAAACCTGTCTAGAAATTGCTACATTATTTTTGCTTGAACCTTTTTTATCTGGGACAGTTTCCTGACCTGTTCCCTAAGTGGAGGCATGTGGGAAGACACTGCAGCATGAGCTTGCAAACTGACGTGGTGTGGGGGCAGCTGGGGCTTTGGGCAGCCTTCAACTCTGCAGCTTTGGGTCTACAGCATTCTCAGTGCAGGGAGACACAAGAGCTCAATGATGCATGATGTCAAGTGATGTGGTCATGGCTGCACAGCCCTTTTCAGGACCATGTCTACATTAGTATTACTTGCATGCAATTTTCTGTTGATGTTAGTCCAGTGTATAATGACCCCATTAAATAATTGGGGGATTTGTGTTGCTGCACATGGTACCAACTTGAAGAGAAAATACAGTATATAAAGTATCTGCCCCAGAAGGCTTGCAATCTGCATGATTTATTTGGCAGAGAAATAATTTATTTATTCTGTTCTGGTTCTTTGCTACCCACTTGTAAAATGTTTATGTGAGCTCCTCTCTGATAGCTGGTACTTCTTTAGTTGAATTGTTTGAACTTAGAAAACAAATACATTATTTCACTAGTGGATTTCCAGTAGTGTTTTTCACATGTTTCTTTTTAGCTATTTCTCTCTGTAAAAGGGTCTGAGCCATTTCCACTGGGAAATCTATATGAGTCTGTTGGAAGACAAGGTTCTGGCCCATTTTCACCTAAAATCACCATCATTGATTCAAGTATGGGGGGCTTAGGGGCCTGGAAGTTTTAAGCCACAATGGTCACGTCTCAGCTGATCCTCCCCGCAGCAACCCAGTCTGAGAGTTTTCCAGGGGAAAGAAACTTGGGGCATAAGTTCCTCTTAGCTAGCTGAGGTAATTGAACCATGGTAATTGCAACATACTTGGTGGGACTTAGTCTGCCAAGTGACAAGTAGAAGAGAGGAGGCTGCTTCTCATACTTTTCTACCAGCCTTTTATGAGTGATTCACCATGGGTTGCCTATACCCTTATTTATGTAAATTATCTGTAGATGCTGAGTGCTTCTGTCTTTGCCTCATGTACAGAATTCAAACACGTAGCTACTAATGCTACGTATTAATGGGGTCATCAGCACAAGCAGAACCAAGCCCCTTCGTTTCGCTATGGGTTTTTTTTGTACCTGAAATACTCTTTCTCCCCCTACATAATATATGCAAATGCCCTGAGCAGAGTACTAGTCCAGGGTGTTTCTTTTAGCTTTAGTTTGCATATTTCCACCTCTGTGAGCATGAAGTCAGACAGGTCCCAAGGGTCAATAGCTCCAGTGCCCTCTGGAAAGCCCTGAAGTTACCTGTTCTTTGAAAGAGGATGACTCCATTGTTGTAGACTGCCATGCTCCCCATTAAACCCCAGATGAATGCCATGGTGCTTCCCTGAAGGCTGATGGCTCTCCCCAAGGCAGGTCGTGCACAGATAGAAGTAAGGACTTGTGAAGCAACAGCTTTCTAAGTGGGATGGGGAAACTTATGTGGGGGTAAATGGACTTTCATCTTCTCAAACAGGGAGTCCAGCACACTGGAGGGCGCTTCATGTGTGATTAATTTTATTCCCTTATATTATAATGAAGTATGCTTTCTTTGCTCCACTTCTTTTGCTCTGTTGGATTTCCCATTAATTTTGAAGTCCCCTTCGTAAGCTTGAAGTAAATTGTGCCCTTCAGTGTTTGCTGAACTGGGGTTGCTCAGCACCTTTCAGGTCTGAGCCTTAGCATGAAGCTGAAACAGATGCTGAGCAGTAAAATACAGACGTTTTAAAACTCAGTCTTTCTGAGTTTTGCATTATCATGGTGTCTGTCTCTAAAGGTATTATCATGGTGTATACCTCTAAAATAGCCATATGCAAAGGGATGAATTTGTTGTTGTACTTATCCTCTACTTCTCAATGTAGGAAATTGTTTCTGAGAACTAAGCTTCCCGCAGAAGATTGCATTTGATAGATTTACTCCAAAAATTTGGCCAAGATAAATTTTGAAAGTGAAGTCATAATTTACACATGATATTTCAGGTACAGGATCTTTTTTCAAGCTTCATTGCTGTTTAAAAGTTAAGTAAAGGTTTGTGCTTGTTTAATTTAGCTTTGATGATTGACTTGCAGGTTGAACACTGAGAAGAAAAAGAGAGAATGTCTTACTGTGATGTACATGCTTACTTGAAAAAAACCCAAGCAACATACACAGACACAAAATTTAGGGCTAAACCCAAACCCAACAACAAAACATGTCAGAGAAGTCTGGAGGAAGATTTTTGTCCCATCATCCTGTTGGAGTGCATCATTCCATGTATGGGATAAGCTGGTTGAACAGTCTGCAAGTCCTGCAGGTTTCCTGAGAAATCAAGGAAGAATATATAGAGAGCAATTTGCTCCTAGGAGGGTTAGCACTAGAGAGCCCTTAGTACCAGATCTTTTCTTCTGAGTAGCTCCAGACAGAGGGGGATGAAGTTCTGGTGCAGCAACACGTTGGGTTTGCTTGGATGCCCTTGGTACAGTCCCCCGCTGTCCTCCAGACCCCTTCCACAGGGCAGAGACGTGAGGAGGTCACTGGAAGGCAAGTGATGGTGCATCTCTTGATGTCCAGCTTTCACACTACCAGCTCACCTCAGAAGCAAGGCATCAAGAGCAGCGTTGCCTCTGCATTACCACCAGTCCTCCACAGTTCCCTGCTCAGCACATTCACTACTGTCAACCCCTTTCCAAGGGACTCAATCCCTTATACTATTTTTGATATCTGTAGACAGGTTAAACTCAAAACAGATGGGAGAGTTGTAGCACCTAGAAGGATACAATTCTCAGCCAATTTAGGTGTCTAACTATGCCTTTTCCTTTCTTCTGTTGTGCTTTGACCTCTTTCTAGGCTAAAGCATATATTCCAACAATAAACATCTCTGTAGGTGGGTTGACACTCCTGATGGATGGCTCCACACTGTCTCCTGAATTATTATGGAAAATACGGCCGTGTCCACTAGAAGAACTTCTCTAGTGAGTGTCTGTTAAGATGAAGAGATGAGCTCTGTGCCTCACTCTTGATTTCCTTGTTTCTTGTGATGAGTCCCTGTATGTGGAAGAATGCTGTGCTAGATGTGCTTGCACTCACCTTGCCCTGGGGATGGCCTGCTGTCCTCACCAATCCACCCTCCTGCTCTTTAGGGCAAGGAACAAGAAAAGTGCATGTTGTCTGACTTCACCTCCCATCTTCCACCTATTTGAGCTAATCTTTGGAAGTGTTTAATTTTTCTGATGTCACACCTTCTGAGTACTGACTGGCTAAACAGAAAAATGGCAGGGGAATATGCTCCATGTAATTTATGGGAAAGTAACACAGAAGTAACAAAAGCCACTTTTTCCCTGTGGTTTTTGTTACTGTAAAATGGGACTGGATGGAAATCCTGGGTACACTTTAATAATTCCCAGATACTAATAAGAAATGATCCAGCAGCTTGTGGTACTTAAGATTTCAGGAAGAGCAACAAATGACTGTGACTTGTTCTGATCCACATCAACAAGACCACAAACCACTGATCTCCAAAGAAATGGTGCATCCAGAAAACCTACTAGACGTTTTTATGAAGGAGTCATTGTTTTTCAATACAAAATGAATGTGGAAAGGACAATTTTTGGCAAATAATTACATCTGTAATGGAAAACATATTGTCTCATTAAACTACATTCTTAATCTTCCTCACTTATTTATCGGCTTTTGATGGAGCAGAGTCTGGGGTTTATATTCTGTCCAATGTCCCACAGAACTTTTGTCCAGTAAAAAAGGTCATCTGTAAATTTCACATAGGCAAGTGTAACATTTTCCTACCATAACATCATCTTTAAAAGAGGGGAAAAAAAAAAAAAAAGACACGGCATTAAAAGTTAAAAGCTGTTGTAAAGCTAAGAAAATACATTTGTTCAGCTGAGCCCACATTAAGCTTGATTTGCTTCATTTGGAAACAGCTGAAACGGGGTAATCTTGAGCTTGTAGTGAGAAATATCAATTTAACATGTAGTTGGTGTGCTAAGGGCTGCCCTGTTCCAATTAAAAATCCACTGTGTTTTTATGGTGGTATTCTGGAGGGTGTCTTGATTTGCTGATGAATGCTGACAGGACTATTAAAGCTGTGAAACAACTCTTAAATATGGCACAAAATGAAAGAAAGGCACTGCCATGCTGCTCTTGGGTGTTATTATCCTGATTAAAAATTGGAGCCAAAGTGAAAATCATCCCTGGGCAATGCATTTATTTATTTATTTATTTATTTATTTATCTATCCTTTTAAAATGACTTCATGGTATTGGTAGCTGTGTTTCCTGACAGGAAACCTTAAGGCACTGTGATTAAGTGAAGGAGCATTTCTTATTAACCCCTCTTTCTTGTGCCTAGAAGCACAGATGAAGAATGACCGAGTTTGCTGTGTGACAGTATGAACATGCAATGCTGAGAGTTGGACAGGCCCCTGACTGTTAATGTTTTCTGGCACTCTTGGTTATTAAAAATCCTTCTCTCAGCAGAGTTTTGGGAGTCATGTCAGCTGGCCTTCGAAATTCAATGGGGAAAGAGTCACCTGAATAGAACATAGCCTTTCATTTGTCCCCTTAAATTGCCCATGACGAGCTGAAAATACCTGCTTTCCCTTATTTTTTGCCATATATTCAAAAACCTAGGAGTCATTCAGATGATGACTTGTCCCACAACTAAGCAGCCAAGCAAGAGCCTCACCAGCTTGGGGTTTTGGTGCCAAATCAAACATCTCTCAGGCCTTTCTGTATGAGATGTGGGAATGGGCAGGTTAGACATAAATTAGACTTCTTTGCAGAAGGTCCAAACAACACTTATTTTCTATGCATGATTATAGGGTGATTTTAATTAACTTTTTTCCTGTCCTCAGACAGCACATGAACAGAGTTGAGCACCAGCAGAGAACTGGGCATGTCTGGGGAGATGGGGGAAAAGAGGGATGCTGGACAGAGATGTGGTTGGCACCAGGAGTGGGTGGTGCCTTCAGCCCTGAGAGGAGGTAGCCTCTTCCCAGCCTTGTTAGTAATGGGACAACTAGACTCACCTGATAGCCAATGTAGAAGTGAAAAAAAACCCAAAAAAAACCCACTCATTTTCCATCCAATCAAGATATTGATAAACTTAACTGAGGCACAAAGAGTGTGAGGAAAAAAATATTTAGTTGTCTATGCACCAGTGCCCCTAACCTACGAATAAATTTGTCTGTATTGCTATCACTGGATACTGCCCATAGAACTCACATGCCTGGAATGCAAAAGCCCATGAACATAACCTATTTAGGAAGAGTCAAGAGGGGAAGGGGAATGGCAAGCCACATAAAATGAGCTGTTATCTCCTTCTGAGTCACTGGGCATCCTCTTCCTTTCCCTGTTTTCCTCCCCTACTCCACACCCCCACAGTTTGCACTCTGGTTTCAGGGGACTTGAATAGTGATGCAGAAAGAGAAAACATCTGCTTTTGTCCCAGCAGCTGACAGGTTTCCATGGAGAGTGCACTCCTGTGGCAGCACAGCATGAAATGCCCTTCACTCAGGTGCTGGTACCAGAGAGAAAGTTGTCCCAGCAGACAGGAGGGCCTGGCTGGTACAGCTGCTTGTGGCTGGGGTCAGTGTTTCTGCACGGTGGAGAAGAAATGGATGGCCAGTGGCTTAATCCTTAGTGTCTCTCTAACCTTGAGCAAAAGAAATTGTGTGTGTTTCTTGTTACTGTAGATTCCTGTGTACAGTAGTGTAGAGGATGGGGATGCAGCATCCAACATGGATGCTCATCTCTTTGAAGGAGCTGCTGAAGCCTAGAGATGACATAGAAAAGAATCCACTCAAACCATTAAAGTGTTGTAAAGAAATGTCAATTAGCAACAAAAAACTAAAATTTGGCCCTGCAAGGTATTATGTGAAGTAGCTGCACATGGGAAAGGGTCTGGTTACGTTTCTTGCAGTTCTTTTTCCTGGCATGGTTCACATGAAGTCATGAAAATTATGCCGAATGCTTTTCTATGAAAAATCAGATGCTTTTAATTAGGATTCAACAGAATTCACAAAATCACTGTAATAGGGTTTTTTAATGTCTCCCTCCACTGTGTGCTGAAATGAAAAAAAACCCTGTAAGATGCTACAAGTTTCAATTTGAATTATATGCTGGATCTTCCCTTCTGTCAACACTAATATTGTTGATTTTTCAAGACATACTGATTTTTAAACAATTTAGCAGAACTGATCACCTATATATAGTATAATAGATTTAACCTTAGTGGATAGAAAAGAAATCATCACAGAGCTTTGTGTCATGTTATCATGAAGGGCTACACACTCCTTAGGAGGGACAGACCAGGAAGGTGTGGTGGTGGAGTTGCCCTCTATGTGAGGTAACCCTTGGAATGTATTGATCTCTGTCTTGGGGTGGGTGATGAATAAGTTGAGAGCTTATGGGTTAGGATTAAAGGGCAGAGTAGTCAGGGTGACATTGTGGGTGCTTTCTACAGGTCGCCAGATCAGGAGGAGAAATGGATGAGGTCCTCTGGAGGCAGCTGAAGCAGCCTCAAAGTCACAAGAAGTGGTTTTTGTGGGAGACTTTAACTACCCTGGCATGTGCTGGAGAAGCAACACAGCAAAGCACTTACAGTCCAGGAGGTTCCTGGAAAGCCTTGATCACAACTTCCTGGCTCAGGAAGTGGAGGTTTCCTCAAGGAATGGTGTGCTCAACCTCATACTAACAAACAGGGAAGGCCATGTTGGAGATGTGAAGGTTGGGAGCAGCCTCGGCTGTAGTGACAATGAGATTGTGGAGTTTAGTGTCAGGTGAGGAGGAAGCAGGGCAGAAGGTGAGCTTACAACCATGGACTTCAGGAGGGCTAACTTTAGCCTTTTTACTATGTCCTTGGAAGAATCCCATGGCTACAGGCCTGCAGGAAAGAGTGGTACAAGACAATTGGTTGATACTTAAATATCAGTTCCTCCAGGTTTAAAAATTATGAATCTTCATGAGCAAGAAATCAGTTAAAGCCGGCAAGAGACCTCTCGGGATCTCCTCTGGTCAAGATGACCCCGAGGTGTGCTAAAACGTCTTTTTTCCCAACCCGACTGTTGAAGAAGGAGTCAGAAGAGTTTGGCTGTCGGTCTCAAGGCTGTTTATTATTTATTATCTAAAAACATTTTCTGTCTGAGCTGCCAAGGTCTGTTCAGCAGGTCAGTCCAAGGCACACTGCCCTCCCACGGGGCTGGTGTTGTCTTTTATACTATAAACTACGTATTCGATATTTACAATTATGTTCCAATCCCTATCACCTATGTTAGACAGTGACTTTCTACTCTGAACCGATCTAAGAATGGCAACACCACCTAGAAAGATGGACGTTAGGAAGAAGAAAGAAGGAGGACAGGGCACGCCCTAATTCCTCCATCTTAGAACCTTAAACCCCCATGTACAAAATCCTAAAATTTCTTTTTTCACTCTATAACTACTACTACCATGCTGTCTAAACTTTTGTGACTTCCAATTCCTCATACAAAGGTGGCAATTTGTTCCATGGGTCAAACTCAAAACCACAGGGGTCTTTGGCTGCATGCCAAAGGATCTCCAACCCCCCTGCCAGGGCTTCAAAGTCCCCTGACTGGGACTCAGATCATCCAGGACTGTCAGAGAGGTGTCCTGGGTTCTGAAAGAGACCTGTGTGGATGAATAAAGAACTGTCATTGCTCAAGAGTAAGAAGGAAATACACAAGAGATAAATGTAGGGTCAGACCACTTGGAGTGGATATAGAGGTGGTCATAGTTACTAGAAATGAGACAAGGAAAGTCAAGGTCCATCTGGAATTAAATCTGGTCAAAGATGTTACAGACACCAAGAAGGGCTTCTTCAAATACATCAATAACAAAAGAAAAACAAAGGACAATGTGGGACCATTATTAAATGGAATGCATCCTCTGTTACCAGGGACACTGGTAACAGAGGATGCAGAGAAGGCAGAGTTACCAAACGCCTTCTTTGCATTGGTCTTCACTGACAAGACCAGTCCTCAGGGATCTCTGACTCAGGAGACCAGGGTAAAGGGATGTTGGAAGGAAGACCTTTCCTTGGTCATGGAGGATTGGGTCAGAGAACACCTAGGCAAACCTGACCAAGTCCATGGGCTCTGAAGGGATGCATCCACAAATGTTGAGAGAGTTGGTGGACACCACAGCCAGGCCACTCACGGTCATCTTTGAAAGGTCATGGACATCAGAAGAGATGCCTGAGGACTGGGAGGAAGCAAATGCTGCCCCAGTCTTCCAAAAGGGCAAGGAGGAAGACACAGGGAACTAGTGGTCAGTCAGCCACACCTCAATCCTGGAAAGGTGATGGAGCACCTCATTCTGGAGGCCATCACTATCCACATGAATGACAAGAAGGTGATCAGTAGTAGTCAGCATGGATTCACTAAAGGTAAATCATGCTTGATTAGATTAGATTCACTAAAGGTAAATCAGCCTGATTGCCTTCTATGATGAAACAGCTGCCTGGAGGGATGAGGAGAGAGCAAGGGATATCATCTGCCTAGAGTTCAGCAAGGCTTTTGACACTCTCACAACATCCTCACGGGCAAACTCAGGAAGTGTGGACTGTGTGAGTGGACAGAGAGGTGGTTTGAGAACTGAACAGCAGATCCCGGAGGGTTGCACAAGGTCTAGTTAGAGGCCTGTCACTGGTGGTGTCCCCCAAGGTTCAGTACTGGGCCCAGCATTGTTTAACTTTTCACCAATAACTTGGGTGAAGGGGCAGAGGCCTCCTCAGCAAGTTCCCTGACAGCACAAAGCTGGGAGGAGCGGCCGATACCCCAGAGTGCTGTGCAGGCCTTCAGAGGGACCCTGACAGCCTGGAGAGATGGGCAGAGGAAAAACATCTGAAATTCAACAAAGGTGAAGGCGGGGGGATGACCTGCTGGGGACTATGGGATCCTGGTGGACAACAAACTGTCCATGAGCCAGCACTGTGTCCTTATGGTCAAGAAAGACAGAGGTATCCTGGGGTGCACTAGGAAGAGCATTGGCAGCAGGTCCAGGGAGGTGACCCTGCCCCTCTGCTCAGCTCAAGGGAGGCCACATCTGGAGTGCTTTGTCCAGTTCTGGGCTCCACAGTACAAGGGAGACATGGAGCTGCTGGAGTGGGTCCAGAGGAGGGCTACAAAGATCATGAGGGGACTGCAGCAGCTCTCATATGAGGAAAGGCTGAGGGAGCTGGGCCTGTTCAGAGATGACTGAGAGGGGACCTCATCAATGTCTGTCAGTCTCTGAAGGGAGGGTGTCAAGAGTACAGACCAGGCTCTTCATGGTGGTGCCAAGCAATAGGACAAGAGGTAGTGGGCAGAAACTGATGTACAGGAAGTTCCACCTGACCATGAAGAAAAACTTTACAGGTTCACTGAACAGGCTGCTCAGAAAGGTTCTGGTGTCTTCCTCATTGGAGATATTCAAGAACCATCTGGACACAATGCTGTGCCATGTGCTCTGGGATGGCCCTGCTTGAACAGAGAGGTTGGACCAGATCACCCTCTGTGTTCCCTTCCAACCTTGTCCATTCTGTGATTCTGTGAAATACTTCAGTTATGTTTTTGGAGAAAAGCCATATGAATTAGTCATATTACATGCTGATCCCGAAACTGAAACACTTTCCAGTCCAACATTACTCAAAGGATGTAAACAGCAGCTGCTAAAGCTAGGCATTTTAATGTCAGGTTGTCTGGATAATTTGCATCTAAGAGTTTTATAATAGCTTGCCGAAGAGCTCTTTGAATGATTAATGTTGTCCATCAGTAAATCTTGGAGCAGTGTAAAGTTTTAGAGGACACAGCAAAAATTGAAGTTATACCATAGCAAAGGGGTAAAATTGCAGCCTAGGAAAATTAAAGTCTTGTACCTTTTTACTGATCATGTAAAAATCCTAGAATTGTTGATGAAATTCTCAGTAAATTAATAATGGAGGAAGTTAATACCATTAATTTCAAACCCATAGTTTTCAGGGAAAACCTCTGGAACTCACTTGTTATTTGGTGTTTGGTTTTTTTTTTTTTTTTTCATATATATACAATTTGATTGAAAAGCAAGTAATGTAAAATGTTTGATAATTTATTGTGTAGCATTTTAATCAAGAAGAATGTAATTTACTCCCTGCAGTGTACTAAATGGTTTAGATGCTATAATATTATAATAAATAGATTACCACTGCTGAATATGTCTATTTTTAGTTGCACCATGGTGTTCTAGGTTCTGTCTTCTTCAATGTTTTGAACTAAAGATCTGAAAGGAAATCATTGCAGAGGAGGTTTTCAACCAATGTAGGGACTGGGAATGGTAGGAGAGACAGTCACGTAATAAAAACAAGAGATGCATCTTCTGAATTGAGCACACCATAAAGGTTATGTCACAACTCTTGGAAAAAATAGAAAATGAGCCTTTCTTGTGAGACAGCAGCTCCAGCTTATCAGAAGTAATTCTCCAAAGAATTCTGTCAGGCAAGGTAATTTCCTAAATAAGCTGATCAGATCCTTCATTGTACAAAGAGGGAATCACAGGTAGGTACAGGGAGATTTGAAGTGGTAAAAGGTTAGATCTTCTAACCTTCATGGGGTTCAATCTGATTATTTAAATAAAAAGTTAGAATTTAAGGTAAAGTATTGAGGTACTCTCACTACATAGAATTCTTGGTTATGTTGCCTGAAGGCTCCAGGTAAGCACTGCTAGGAGTTAGAGCTCTGGTACAGTATGAGACAAAACAACATAAGCTTCAGGCTGACTGTTTTGGAGTAGTAATAAGATTAAAATGTTTTTAGAGAGTGGTTTTAACCTTTTGAACTATATTACATGAGGGTTCTTTTTCTTCAGTGGACACACTAAAATCAGAATTTCTAAAAGAAGACATGGTCTCATTCAAACATTTATTAGACAGAAATTTTATGTGCTATCTTTATAGCAAAGATGAGAGCAGAAGAACATACTCAGCCACACTGTTGTAATAAATATATTAATCTACTGGATGAATAGCTGAGTTTATAATGCTGTCTGGAAGGCTGGAACTAGTGGGGGAGAATGTGGATGAAGGAATCAAATGCTAAGGAATCTGGAGGCAAAGAGAACGTATCTGTTCTGAACTGGAGATTAAGATGAAAAATTTTGGGTCAGCTGAGGTTATGCTGTGTGTCAGTGACCACCAGAGTATGCTGTGAATCTTTGAATGGACATTTTCTTCCCACATACTGCTAGTTTTCCTTGTCCAGAGAAAATCTGCAAAGTGTTCTAGTCCTTTGGATGTCTGATCCTGTTGTGGTCCAGTCCTGGTGGAACAGGTATGTCTCATTCTTGCTCTAGGGCCTTCTTCCCTCACGTCACAAAGCAGAGCACTGACTTCAAAGCATTAATTTCCATAGACCCTAGCCAGTGGGACAACTAATAGCATGCTACTTATCTTTTTCTCTCTTAAAAATGCAAGCTAGCAAAGAGTCAAACAGCCTTTCTGCAACTCTAATCACTCACACAATGTTAGTGAAAGAAGGGAATCTAAAGCTGAAAAAGCAATGGCTTGAAAACTTGGAAGTACTGTGAATAACTTGTCTCCCTTAAATTTGTGTGAGATGAGGCAGCCAATAGTCATCCTTTCCCATGGAGCATTCAGGGTACAATATAGTCATGTCCAAAAAGTGGATTGGGTTTTTTTCAGGGAAGGAAGCTCTTTTCTGTAGGGCACTTGCTTCTCTGGCTGCAGAAATTAGTATACTGGACTAAATGCTATAGAAGACTGTAGGAGGAGAAAGAATATTCCTGTGATTAGGGCAGCTGCTCTGAAGAGCTGCTTTCTACCTTTGCCTTTGCTGCAGGAGACATCCTTACTTTTTCAATCCTCATGTGACTTCAGCAGACCCAATGATCTGGTTTGTAATCTACATTGGCATACAGCAAGAGCAAATAGTGATTTTCAGCTAAGCATCAGGCAAATGCCTATGAAATGAGTGAAGCTAAAGGGTTGTGTTGTATCTGCAGGGACACATTTGAAGACTCATTTGGTTGAAGAGTGTCACTGGAGACTGCTGTGGCAGCCAAGTGGCTAGTGCTGAAAAAGCTTTGTTGTAGGAGCATCCTGTGTGTCAATGAGGCAGAGCAGGTGAACTACTAGCTCATTCTCTGTGCTGTGTTGATTTTTTGTTTTCTTTTCAGTGACATGAAGGGGCTCTCCTTAAGTGCAGATGAGCATATCCTCTTCATATATGAAGAGGACTGGTTTAATAGAAAAGAATAGAATGGTTCCAGTTGGAAGGGAGCTATAGTGATCATCTAGTCCAACTGCCTGACCACTTCAGGGCTGAACAAAAGTTAAACCATATTATGGGCTTTTTCAAATGCCTTTTGTGCACTGACAGACTTGGGACATCCACCTCCTGCAGGAAGCCTGTTCCAGTGTTTGACCACCCTCTCAGTAAGGAAATACATCCTAATGTCCAGTCTAAGCCTCCTGTGGTACAGTCTGAACCATTCCCACATGTCCTATCCCTGCACACCAGGGGGAAGAGTTCAGTATCTCCCTCTCCATGTCCCCTCTTCAGGAAGCTGTAGAGAGCTGTGAGGTCACCCCTCAGCCTCCTTTTCTCCAAATGAAACAAGCCCAAAGTCCTCAGTCCCTTCAAACAGGACATTGCCTCCAGCCCTTTCACCACCTTTGTTGCCTCCTCTGGACACATTCTCATCCTTTACCCTCGTTCTCCAGCTGTGGGGCCCAGAGCAGCACACAGAGCTCAATGTGAGGCCACACCAAGGCTGTACAGCAGGACAGTCACCTCTGTGACCAGCTGGGGATGCTGAGTTTGATGCACCCGAGGAAGGGGTTTGTCCTCTGAGCTGCCAGGGTGCATTGCTGACTCCTACTGAGCCAGCACACACACATCCCTTCCTGCAGGGCTGCTCTCCAGCCTCTCCATCCCAGATCCAGAATCCAGCATTCAAACTTGATGAATTTCATCCCATTAATCACTGCCCAATGCTACAAGCTATCCTAGACCCCTCAGCAAGGCACTCATCCCCAAAGTCCCCTGGAGCTGAGCCCTGAGAAGCACTGCTGGGACAGGTTTCCAGGCAAATGTAGCCCCGTTCACTACAACCCTTTGAGCTCTGCCTTTCAGATAGTTCATTGCCCAGCTCACCATGAACCTGCTCATCCCAAAGGTGGACAATTTATCCTGAAGGATACTTGAGAGACAGTATCAAAAACCTTGCTAAAATTCAGAAAAACAAACTGTTTCCACAGTCTTGTCTTCATCCATTGGGTGAGAGACCATATTATAGAAGGACAACCAAGTTAGTTAAACAGGTCTTTCCTTTTGTGAGCCCGTTTTGACTGTGCCTGGTGATATTGAGTTATTCTTTAAACACGTTTCAAGGACCACTTTCAATTTACTTGCTGTCCACTGGAAATCATCTGTGCTGCCTGCAATACCATGAACTTGCAGTTGTGGTGGTTTCAGCTGGGATAGAGTTAGTTTTCTTCCCACTATTTAGTAAGGGGCTGTGTTTTGCATTTTGCAGAAAAGAGCATTGATAATTCTGGGATGGTTTCATTATTGCTGAGCAGCTTTTACATAGATCCAAGACCTTTTCTGATTCTCATGCTACTCCCCAAATGAGTAGGATGGGGTGCACAAGGAGTGTACTGGGGGAAGGGGGCACAGGCAGAACAACTAACCCCAACTCACCTAAGGGATATTCCAGACCATATGGAGTCATGCACAGTATATGAAGATGGGAGAAGAAGAAGGAAAGGGAGGATGTTTGGAGTGATGGCGTTTGTCTTCCCAAGTCTCTGTTACACGTGTTGGAGCCCTGCTGTCCTGAGGATGTCTGAACACCTGCCTGCCCATGGGAAGGAGTGAAATAATTCCTTGTTTTGCTTTGCTTATGTGCACAGCTTTTGCTTTACCCATTAAACTCTCTTTATCCCTGCCCATGAGTTTTCTCTCTGTTACTCTTCTGATTCTCTTCTCTATCCCACTGTGGGGAAGTGAGAGAGCAGCTGTGTGGGGTTGAGCTGCTGGCTGGGATTAAACCATGACAACAGCTCATGAGAAAATTTGAAATAAACTGATAGGGACATATATTTAGATATTTATGAATGAGAAAAAGAGAAGCCTCAGTCTCTCTATAAGAATCAAGGTGCCATTATATTCCCAGCTGACCTACAGAATGGCTTTTCACTAAAATGCCTGAGGTTTCAACAAAATGATAATCTAACCCCATAAATAAAATATTTATGATGTCTCTTTTCTTCTTCTGTGGTATAGTATCCAAATTATTAACCAAACAATTCTAAATATATTGATTAAGTATTTCTATCTCTTAGCTGTTTTGTGAAAAATAATTTTAGAATATTTTGGTCTTCTCTGATTAAGAGTTGTTTCTTCCTTCCCTATATTTTTCATAGATACTATCAGTGGATGCTATTCCCAGTGAGAATAAGACAGTGTATCCCAGGAGTCTTTCTGGAACCCTAGGAGATGAGGTCTTGCCAAGAAATGCAGCCATGGATGAAAGTGGAGACAGGATATTATTTGCCCACAGCTCCCATAAGACTCTGTTACAGCAGCTCAAAGTGGGTTTTTATATATATATTGTATTTTTTATGCTTATGAATTTTTTTTTATTTCGATAGAGTGTCCACTTGCTCAGCCTCTTTTTCTAATTTTTTTCTTTTATGTTTAAAGTACGTCTTTTCTGTAAATGTTGAGTCACAGCTCTGGGATGTTCCACTAGAATTAGTTTCTTATTCAGTGAAAGGGAAGGTAACATTGAAAGCACTGGACTATAGAACCTGCTCTGTGTTACAAAAGTCCAGAAAAGTAATTTCAAAATGTTTTCCCTGGAATTTTCAGTCAAACCAACCACTTGGGAGCTGGGAAATGCTCCCAGGTGCCACAAGACTGAGGTGCTGAAGTTTCATGCCAGGGGATAAAGAGGTGCTGGGACAATACAACAGGAGTTTCTATATACATGCACCTATATCAACATCAATCAGCAAAGTGAAACGTCCTTTGGAGATTATTTAGACAGGTCTGTGCTGTGCCCTGTGCTGCTGAGTTTATAGAAAGGTCCAGCCAGAAAAGCACTCTACACCCAGATATCATAACAAAAGTGACATCCAGGGTAGTAAAATAAATATTTAATTTCTTCATGTTCCCATATTCATCTCAGACATTCAGCTAACTCTCATAATACTTTATGCTATAATACTTTACAAATACAACTATTATAAATTAATATAATTGTTTTGATAGATACTTGTAAGATTGTTTTGCACTCTGCCCACTAATGTCTTTCCAGCTATGGGACAGTATTAGGCTTTTTTTGCATGCTGTAAATGTATCAAACCTAAAAGCCAAAGTAACTTTTGAAACACTAACAATATCACTCAGTGCTTATATTACCCTTTACATCTTCAGAGTGTTTTATGAACAGCCATGAATGAAGTATGGTAATAGCTTTATTGTATTGCAAACCTGCTTTGCCATTCCTCCATCTGCTTCAGCAGATCTCATCCTGATGCCTGTGAGAGCAGCACATCGGTGCTTCAGAAGACTGACCACTGAAACTGGGCTGTGGAAAGTTAGGGTTTTCCCTGTATCTCCTCCCAAAGCCAGACTGGACACTACATATCAAAAGTTTGGAAAGCAGATGTGCATGCAGCATAGTCAGATGCCACGTACTGGAGGGGGTCCACCTGCCTCTGCTGTCACCTGTGCTTGGGCTGCAAGTTCCTTAGGTGCCAGACAGCATCTTTCAGCTTGGCAGAGTGTCCAGAGTGGTCTTGGTGCACAGTTTGGAGGTTGTAGAGGTGTAAATAGAAGTTACTATAAATTGTCAGCAAGGAGGACTTTTCCAAGAGCTAATAGTGGGAAAATTTGTAGTGCCTTACACAGAGGGGTTTGGACCCTGCTTTGGGGCTCAGCTGTTTGCCATCGTCTCTGCCCTTGGTCTACAGAGGTGTGCACTGCTGCTATCATCCAAACCGTGGAGGGGGAGACACAGGTCAGCTGGAGCAGAGGAGAAGCAAATTGTGTGGGAAATGCCCAACAACCCTTCAGTCTTCCAAAGGCTCCCTTGAGAAAGGAGAGGCTGAGATTGCTGAGGTCCCTGGGCTGTGTCCTTCCATCTGAGACTTGTCTGCTTGCAAGGGATGGGAACTGATTTTGGCTGCTTCCTCCTGCCCAGGTCAGTAGGTGCTCCCAGGATATGTCCCAGGTGGCATTGCTCCTCCACGTGTCCATGGTGGCCTGCTCCTCCTGGAGTTTGTCACACCAGGTCCTGGGGCCACAGTGCCACTGGCCCAGTGGGGGCTGTGCTCCGTTGTGAGAACGATGGCGAGGCTGCCGCGTTTGCTGCTGAAAGTAAACTGGATGTCAAGCACTTTTCCCATCTGGCATCTATTAAAATAGTGTGTGTGAGCATGTGTGTGTGTGTGTGTGTGTCTGTGTGTGTGTTATGTGTGTTTGCACGTGTGTATTTGTGTGTATAAAATATGGGCACAGTCTCTGATTTCAAATATAGAACAAAATGCATGTTTCAAATTATGTTTTAATTTTGGCTTTTTTGTTAACTGCAAAGATCCTTTATTTTAGAGTTTGTGCAAACTCTTTTACTTAACATATTATCTGTAACAGATTGCATAAGCATGACTGTTATCTGCGTTAGTCATCACTTTAGACCACGGAATATAACTCATGGCAGTCTGGATTTAATGAATGTTTGAATTAACCTATACCTAATTTCTTGTGTTTTAAAACCTAAATCTCATTGAAAGCTGAGCTTTGTTTACTTCCCAAAATTGATCTGAGGGCCATTTGGAACACTTAGTGTATTCTAAAATGTGATCGTATCAACAATACACACTCAAGTTTGTTTTAAAGTGAGTTTTTCTTTTCTAGTTTACATAAATCATTTAAAAAAATCGTTCACTTTTTTGGATCATAATGTACTCACTTGGCTTTTAGACCTACATAGCTCACAGACCAATTTTTCAAACAGGATTCTAAAGCTATTTGTGGATTACTTTCTGTTTGCTACTTGTAATCTGCATTCCTGAGGCAAGCATGCTAAAATGACTGAGGATTTTCATCGAGCTAAGTGATTATACTAAATAGGGCAATTTTGGGTGCTCTTGGCTTCTGTGTTTAAAAATACAATACAGAAGAAGCCAACACCACATTTTCTGTTAAACCACAGAGGGCACTGTTTGTTCTTGATATAAAATGACCCCGCTACATAGACTCTTGTCAGTCTTCATTAAGCAATTAATGTTAAGAGCTTTAATTTAACCTTTTTCCCCTGTTTTTTTTTTCTTTCTTTGATTTAAAAGTTACCCAGGTGTATTACACTTATGCACACTGTCATGTTCTTCCAGAGTTTGGTACCAAATACTGCCTTGGTCCATCCCTCCTCTCCTTACTGCCTCATCACACTGCCAGAGTAGAATTCTTTCCCAGCAGATGTAGTGCAGGAAACTGCCTTGATTGTTTAATGGCTAATTAGCACTCTGCATTTTTACTTGCTCTTTACTTTTACTTTCAAGTATTGGAGAAAGGGAGGCAAGGCAGCACTGGCAACAGTTGAAGAGTTAACTACTAATATTTCTCCACTGGTGCTTTCAGTCAGGATGGAGTAAAGGACACAAAACAACAGTGAGGTTGAAAATCAATTGGCTATGCCAGTTTTGCAATTATTGTTTATCCATTACTTGAAATATTCTGAACAAAATATGATGACATTTTCAGTTTTCTCAAAAGAAAAAATCTTCCAAAATACCTGACATAGAAAAAGCAATAGCAAAATTTACAAGTTTTGCTAAAAATAAAGTGTTGGGGTTTTTTAATTCTATGCAATTGTTTGTTTGTTTTTTTCTGTAAAACATGCTGGGAAAAAAATTTCAGAATTTCATGTGAAAAAAATGTGGGACTTGTTTTGTCTTAGAGTTTTGTTGATACAAAGGGGCCTTAGATCATTGTACAGAACATCACACACAGACAAGATAAACTGTTTACAATATAAAAATCCTCATAGATTCAAGGAAATAAATAAAAAGCAGAAATTGCGAAAACTGTCAACATCAGATTAGTGGAAAAATTCTTGTTCACTTGTGGCCCTGTTAACTATTGTGCAAGTTTGGGACATCTCAGAAGCTATAAAGTATTACTTCAGTTGCTATTGATTCAATTAGAGGTGTATTTTAGCAGTTTCTCTCTCTCCCCAGCAGTGACCCTTATGAACTTTGCTGTTTAATTTAATTTCTTGTTTGTTGGAGGCCTGGATAACTTCTGGGATAATTTTTTTGCATTTCACTTCCCCAACCTGTATATAAAGCTGGTGCTGATATCTTTGAGTGCTTTGTAGCTCTTGATGACCCACTGCATTGGTCTTAGCCAGACACAACAGGTTTTGCTTTGACTTTTTTGTGCTTGGCCAAAGACACAAATGGCTGTTCATTTTGCAAGCATTTGAAAAGGACTGCTAAAATTATGGATGTCTCTGGAAAACAGGGTTTCCCAGAATCCCCTGATGGGCTTTAGGCAACTTGTGATTTTGTCACTGGGCAATCTATTACAGAGCTAAATTATCTGATGGTCCATTTTTAAAAAAAAATATTTAGTTGAATATTTTAATATTTAGTTACTTGAATCCCTCTTGTTCCAATTTATATCTGGTGTCTCTAATCTTTCTGACGTGACCCAAGATAGACCCTTGAGGAACTCCTCACCAGGCTCTACATAGGGTACTACTCAGTGACAACTGCCCTTTGAAATGGACAATTCAAACAGATTTTTCTCCGTCTTATAGTGCAGCCATCAGGATTGTGAGGACCTACTGGATACAAGGATGCTGCAGGAAGCCACGTTGAAAGTATTGCTAAAGGAAGCCTCTCCTCCATTGGGAAATGACTCCTGATAAGGGTGCTGTTCTTGGGGCTACATTTAAAGAGATAATTTGTAAGAGCTAAAGGAGACTGCCCAGAGAAACGGAATTTTCTCTGCTGGTTTCTAGTTATTTTTCTTTTAAAACATGAGATGATACATAGAAATTCCCTTCTGAGAGTAGTTCAATCAAATCATCCATTGCTACAAGGCCAAGGTTGATAACTTTTTGCAGGTTTCTTTTAAAGCATTCAGGAGTAAAGGTCGAAACTTTTTAAAGTAGCCTGAATAGGAGATTATCCATACCATCAAAGAGGCAAAATCTGCTGCACAGCTGGAGTGTTATTTTCCTTGAAGGCACTGCTAGGGGCAAGGACATTATCTTGCTGGTGAGGTTACATGCTTTGTATGTGTTTTAGCATTGGGTCTGCACTACCATTGGATAGTTATAAAAACATGCTGATAGCTCTGCAGAAGAATTTGAGTTTTCAAAATGTTCTTCCTTGCCTGTCTGATTTTCAAAAACTGGAAACATAATCTGGGAAATAGGGCCGCAAAGTCATTACAAAAGCCCTGCACAGCACAACTCTTGCTGTTTTTGGCTTTTCTATTTCCTCCATATGCCAATTCATTCCTAGCTATGCTTATCAAGGGATCATAAGCATTTTCCATCTCATTTGAGTTTTGAACCAGGAATTCAGTATTCTGCAACACAGAATATTGAAACTGCTTTAATTTGCTAAGTTTAGGCATATCCTGAATATCTAAATATTATTAAACACAAGGTTCTTTGATTTTTCCTTTTAAGTGACATAGAATGAATTTGTAGAAGAGAAAGCAGTACTTCAGTTATCCATAATGCATCTGTTTATGTTTCCAACTGGTACACTTTATCACCAAGTCATTGGTTTATATTACAAAATGATGGCTGTGTAATAAGTAGTTAGCAGAAACCACAGGCACGTCTTTGAAATAACACTAATGGCCATTTTTGATGAAATATATGAGGCTTTCTGAAAATGATTTCATGAAGAAATGTATTTTCTTTACTTCCTGTTAACAGTGAGCATGTTGGAGCCCTTTAATCTCTGCTGCACAACTAAACATTTTTTTTTTCTTATTTGGAATTAGTTTGAACTAGCAAGCACCATTTAATAATTAAGGAGCTTTAAAGCAAGTGAATTTGATCAGGGAAGAACTAATTAACAATATCTGGTAACACTGAGAATTAGTCATTCTACCTCTTTCTATACTTATCTAGTTTATGGTATTGAGGATTCTCTTCTGTTGGCAGAGTATGCATATAATAGTATATTATAAAGCATGCTGGAAGACCCAAGTGTGATGACATTTTTAAGACTAAGATTTGCTCTGAAGGGATTAAATCTCTAGGTTTTTATGAAAAGTGCAGCCAGTCCTTAGCAATTTACCATGCTTCACATTGGATAAGTTTTCTGGCATTTCACAAGTAAATCTTCCAACCAGTTTCTAAGCTAAAATTAGATGTAAATTGGATCTGTAGTTAAAGATGTGATCCTTGGACAAGTTTAACGTTTATGTCTGTTTTATACTCTAGCTTAAAAAAGTTCAGCTGCAATGCATTTTGCACAGGATACATTTGAAGAAATAATTTATGATTAAATTTTTATGCAGTGTTGTTTTAAACTCCTATTACAAGCACTTTTGCTGATGCTTCATATTTTCAATCTTGTTCTCAGAAAATTTTGCTAAACTTTGGCTACTTTTTCATGGATTTTTTTTTTTTTCACCCAAGTAAAGATTACTTGCATCCTGCAGGGGAAATGTTGCTTTGGAAATGTTCTTATCCAACTTTTTCAGAAAGAAATCAATTTATTAAATTGAGAAATTTAATATTTATTTAATTAAGAAATCAATTTATTAAATATTTTCTTTTTCATACTTTTGACATTTTGGAGAACAGCAGCCTTCGTTCAGAGTCCCACCAGGCTTTGGTATCAGGACTGTAAATATGGCCTTTATTTCAAGACTGTACTCTTTGTTATCTTCATGACATAAAATTTAATGTCTACAAGGAAGGAAAGAGTCTTTCAAAGAAGGAAAGAGTCTTTATTTCATAATTTGTATCAATTTCTAAAACATTTGCCCAGTGAATTGAAAGGGATAGAGAACCTGCAGTAAAATACCCATATCTACTAAACCCAGTAAAATGCTAATTAAACGTTACTTATGCAGGCAAAACGAATGTCAGTGTTTCCCAACAGTTGAATTCTTCACTACTTTAGTTTATTTTTAGCAAAATTAACCAGATTTAGGAGAAATAGCAGCTTCCTACAAGTTACTTGAAAGCATTTCATTGAGATGGATGACTTGGATCAATGCAGCTGTTGCAGGAAAGTGTAGAAGAGCTGGGCTGCCCAAACAGCGCATGCAGCCTGCCCCGATCACCAGCCCCTGCTGCTCCTTGCTCTCTGAGCTGTCCCTCAGAGACAGCCTGGGGTTATTGCCATGGGAAGGAACAGTAAAAAGGCACAAAGGACACGAGGATGTAGAAAACCAGACTCATTGACTCTGTTGTCACTGGAGCAGTGTGCACACAAGGATAAGTTAAGCTACAAAATCCTTATGGTCTTACAGGTGACTCTGCCACTGACAGCCTTTCACCTACACCTAGGTGTATCTGTACACCTAGACAATGTGTATATCTTGTGTGAGGGACAGAGCCTGATGGTTCCCTTGCTTGGCCCATATGATCCCACAGTGTTCAGAGAAGTGGTGCAAGAGCACAGTAGAAGTTCAGACACTGATTCAGGGCTCTCCATCCAATCACACACTCCACAGACAGCTACAAAGGTCAGAAATAGCAGCAACTTCCAGACTCCAACTCTGGGCTCTTCAAGTGTGATTCAATCTGAATCAAAGGCACAACAATGACTTGGCCAGGTCTGGCAGTGTTGTGTGCTTTTAATGCAGTAGTAAACCAGTTTGTAAGAGAGAAATTAAGCAAAAAAGGTTTTAAATGAGAACTTTTGCAGTTAAGCAGAACATTATCTTTAGGAGCATCAGCAAGTGAAAAATGCATAAAGTATCTTTAAAAATAACTTTTATCTGGAACTAGTCCAATAAAATAATTCCATCATACCTGCATAATTATTTTGTCACATTATTACACTTTATTATGTAGAGTGCTTAAGAGTCTTGCCCACACATTTCTTACTGAATGAATTAGACTTTTTTTTTTCAAAATATAATCTCAACCTTCATTTTTAGCTTTCTACCTATGAAACTCATTGTTGATATTTTAATTTTTCTCCAGATAATGAGTGTTTTATCTGAGAATCCAGTCTAATATGTCTGCTCTCAAGGGATATGATGGGAGGAGCATTAGGCTTATTAAACCGGTTTCTAGGAAAGCTGAAATTCAGGATTTCTTGAATCAGGATGTTATAGATCAGGAAATAATAGGAATAATAGCAAGAGGGGTATTATATTTTTAAACAGGGATGCACTGACAGTATTTCCATGTGCAGCATTTGTACAATGTGATCTGCTCAGCATGGCCTAATGGCAACAGGAGTTTTGCTATTTGTCTTCCTTGCGTCCAGGGATTTTGCCTGGACGCATTTTTTATCCATAACTACTTCATTAGTGTGAAGATTCACATGGAGGTGCTTTAGAAACCTCCCTTCAGAAAGCTACCATTGATGAGGTGGATGTTGAGTATCCTCAGAGGAAAGAGATTCACTCGGAGAGAATCTCATCCGTGAGAATACGATGCGAGCGCTCCCTGGGGTCTCTACGCTTGCATGAATAGGAAGGATTAAAGGTTGAGGCTTATAGCCCATTTGTCATGAAATCCTCTAATGATGACAGAAACTGTAGACTTGCCTCATATAGAATATCTATAAAGAGCAGAGTGAAAAGGATATAGTGAGGCAATGGTGCATGACCCTAATTTCAGAAGTATTGAAAGTGGGAGAATTGGAGGAGTTTATGACAGTAACAGAATATTGGGGTTTGGTTTCCCTTCCTCCCACCAGTGCAAAACCCAAGCACTAAAGACTGTGTCTTGAAAAGTCTGTACAATCATCCGGATATTCTCATCCTCCCTCTGCCTCCCTAGCACCCTCTAGGAAATAAAAAAAACAAAACATTAATGTAAAAACCTAAGATAACTCAAAAGCCACAATAAATAATAGGAAAAAAGCAAGAGGGCACTGAATGCCCAGCAGCAGCTGGGATGCAGCTGGTGGGAGAACTGTGATGCTCCTGCCTGTCTGCCTTTGGTGGATGGGGTAGCAGTGCCAGGGATTATGGAGGCACCTGCCAATGGGTGCCCATATGTTGGTGACCTGGGACCGACTTGAGCCCCTGGTTCGACCCTGATCCTGAGCCATGGCAAGGCCCAGATGGTCCAGGACTGATGCAGTCAGTTGCTCTGTTTCTCTGTTTTATTACAGATGAAAAAAAAAAAAAAAAAAGGACAGAATTTTAACAAGAATTTTATATTTCAGCTGGAACACAATATCCTACAAAATGGAAATTCCTTCTCCTTGTCTAGCTGCAGCCTGGAAGAAGAGTCCTTTGAGGAGATGCACAAGAGTGGTGTGATCAAGCCTGATCTTCAGTTTAGAAAATGGGTGTCAGACTGGTGCTGCAGCTCTTCCATAGAAATAGAGATGTATTTCCTAATTTGAACCTTTTTTGATTTAGCCAATGAAACTAAGTTCTTTGCATCTTTTTGCTGAACACCTGGAATTTTTCAAAGAGATATCTGTAGCTGCCAGCTTTAGTTAGAGGTTTGCAAAACACCAGTGGCAGGCTGGAGTGAGGGAGGGAAAGCAAGGTGTTTCAGGACACAAAGCAGCCCTCATCTGCCAGGTTGCCTGTTTAAAGTACAAGCTCATATGAGCAAGGATAATCTTCTGTGTGGAGTGTGGTGTCCAGAGAGCTGTTACAAATCTATAATAACCTGTGTATGCTGCCTTGCCAGGCATAGCTTCTTTACACCAGATTTTTCCTTGTGAAACCAGTGCGTGATGTTCCATGTTTGTGTCCTGGCACTGCAGCAGTGTCACTTGCTGCCTGTGAGGGAGAAGGGCTGCATGGTGGGGACACTGACTGCATGCAACTGCTGTGTGAGCAAATGTGTAATGTGTACTGTACCTCTGTGAGAATTAGTCTGGCAGGGAGAGGAAGAAACCCCACAAATTTGTCGAGAGGATTAAGCACAGCAGCTGAGTTTTGAGGGGCCCGTGGTATTTATCAGGCTATTTACCATGACTGGAGCCATACCTTCATGTGCTCTCAGATAACTCATGTGCATTCAAAAATATTATCCTGCAGGTATGGAAAATTTTAAGTTCCTTGTTTAAAAATGGATTGAAAGTTCCTCAGTAGAAAGTGTAAAATGTTTGTTCAGTGGGCTACCTGGTAAGGTCTTCACTTCTGTAGTTTTTCCTGCTTACCATAACAGCTGTCTTCTTCTTTTTTTTTTTTTTCCCAAACTCTCAGAATAGGAAATGACTTCATTAATTTAATTTAGATAGCTTGATTTCAGTGGTACCCACTGCACTTCACATTTTATAGTTTGCAGTTAGGAAGCAACATCTGGACTTACCCCAGTAAAAACGTGATTTCCTGCTCTTAATACATTTATTATATTTTCTTATATAAATATTGTTTAATTATAGAAAGGAGTCATTTATTAATCTTCACTTTGTGTCTAGACTGTTGATTACTTGAGGTACCTAAGCCCAAAGCTTGCTATTAAGTGGCATGAAAGCATTGCATTTGAGTGGCTTATGGCCATTAATATGCTCATGAATCTGCAGGAGAAATGGAGCTTAGAGCACAGTCTATCTATCCACCTTGGATCTGACATCACCAGGAATCTAAATGCTTCTGGCTTCCCATTGAAATATGGTGCTCATGGATTTGATGACTTGAAACACAGCCATTTAGTGAGACAAATACACCATAAGTCAGATTGTTACTTGTGTGATTACTTGCTAGTCATGTTTTCCTAAGCAGATGGTCCATGCTATCCTCGAGCAAGCAGCTTTTTAAGCAGCTATCCTGCCTGGTTTTAGGGGACTGGATTTGATGCATTTGTAAGGTTTGCTGTGTTATGTAACCCAGTCCTCCAAAGTTTTTGACTTTTTTTATAGTCACAGTTGATTAAAGCTGACCTGGCAAGAGACCAAAAAGCCTTTGAGAGGATTAGTGGTTATTAGTGTCATTGCCTCCTGTACTGTAAAAGTGGCTCTGTTTTGAGCGGCTGAGCAGCATCGCCCGGACACAGCTCACCCCTGGAGCACCGTGGGGACAGGGGAGCTGCGACCTGCCACCGGCAGAGCCTTGTGCCTCCGCTGCCTCCGCTCCCGGCGTGTGGAAGAGCCCCGTTTGATGCCGGCGAGCACCGAGGAGCCCCCGGGGAGCGGCGCTGGGGCTGCCGCCCCCTCCCTGCGCACCGGCTCACCTGGGTGGCGGCGGAGGCAGGGAGATCACTCAACACCCGCCTCTGTAGCGCTTTGTCTCCCTTTCTTCTCTTGGTGCTTTGTACGCTGCAGTGAAGAGGTGGCTGGCGCTGAACTTTTTACCTTCAAGGCCAAGTATTTTGTGTGCAGGAGAAAACGGCCATTAAAATGATTTGTGAAATAAATACTATCACTGAGGCAGGTGTTGGACCTGTAAACAGTTAATTGCCAGAGCTCTGCAGACGTCGACTATTTCTTTTGAGACATCTGCCAGCTAATATTATCTGATAGCAGCTCATTCAGTTGATGAATCTGTCGTTTTGCAATTTAGCTACCAGAATGTGCGCTGGGTCGATCAGCTTGCAAACCTGTGTTTAGATGAGCTTCACAATCTGCGGTCATCTGGAGACATTCAAGGTATAATGCAATTAATAATTTACCATCATCCTGACATGAAAGTTCCTTACAGTAGAAAAGTCAAAACATGTCAGTTTTCTGTGCCTTTGAGACTCATGTGAAAGTTGCTTTTAAACAATGGTCAGAGTAATAAAAGCCTGGTCCAGCCCAAGGGTCAATGAACAGCAGAAGATGGGGCACATTGCTAGGAGGACATTTAGCCAAAGCTTATTTGTAGAAACTTGGTGAAATAATATTTGTGTTTAATATCCGTGTTCAGCATTTTTCAGCTGGTTTATGCCTTGATAATTATTACAGAACTTTGCGGCAGGTAAACCAATCATGCTCTAAAAGACATACATGATATACTCAGAAGTTGATCTATAAGTAACTATGGGAAGAAAGAGGGGACTGTGTTTAAAACAGACAGGATTCATGTCTACTTTTGTATTGGGCTGCATTTTGAACTGTTCAAATTAAAGCAGTTTTGTAAGTGGAAAGCATGACAATACTTGTGAGCTGGTCCATGGAATATTGGTTTTTCTGTTGATCACATGCAAGTAGATATTAACACCCTCCCTAACAATTTCAGCTATGTTTAGTATTTTTGCTGTTTGGTTGAACAAAAGATGATTTGTACCCGAGGGGAGTACATCCACTCAACAAGCCTAGAAAGAAACCACGGAATTTGAATGGGATTTGATATAAAGCAAAAAGAAAAAGAGGAACTGGTCGTTTTAAAAAAGTATTAACATCAAGGAGTCTGTGGTGGAATTGCAATTGAGTCATAATCTCTTAAAAAAGCCCCCACTAAGGCAGATAGCTAATTTGCTCTGTAGTCAGGCTGCTCAGGTTACCCCCTTGATGTTTTGGGCTGTGGGGACCCTCCTTCAGGACTTTGTTGCTCTTGGTGGCCGCAGCCGTGCAGCTGGGGATGAATAGGATGGAGTGGCAGGAGGGTAAATGTGAGAGCTTTGTGTTTTCAGACAGTTCTTTAGCTTCTAGGAAAGTTAATTAGGAAGTGAAACCTTAAGCAGTTGACAGTGTGCATTGTTGGCTGCTAGTGCTCTGTGACAAATACCACTGAAAGGTACTTCACTTTCTTTTGTAAACAGAAAGGTAAGGAATTTGCACAAAAATGTATTGGTGAAGATCTGCTTTTCATCATGGCCTAACCACATAGTAAACAACAGAAATAACTTGTTTTAATAAAGTATGGTGTTGAAACATTTATCAGCAAGCTCTTTCTCTCCATTTCAAAGGTATGTTTAGGTAAGAGGAACTGTTGCCTTAAAGAAACCCAATCTGAAATTTTGTTATAACATTTTTTTCAGGTCAAGGTCAGGAAACTTAAGGAAAAGTTTGACTTTTGGGCCATCATACAATTACCCTGAGTTGATTAATACAGTATGCTGAAACAGCCATCTAAGAATTTCGTAGTATTTTAAATGTATCTCAAATAGTAGTAACTCACATAAAATTATTCTAGTAGTCACATCATAAAAAGCATGACTTCATTTTTATTGTAATTTTTTGCATGTAGCATGCACAGTTATGAGGCAAGTGCAATAATCCATGTATTTTAATTTCTCTGTGTAACAATAAAAAAATTAACATACCTTTCTCTTATAGGCTATGTTCCCTTGAGTGGCATCATTAAAAGCCTCTGGAGAATTAATAAAATAGGCTTGGGGACTTCAGAGTTTAAGCCTGTTAAAACAGTTCAGCACAGTACTTCATTTGAACTAGACTTTAGTGGTGCACTTGTGAAACCAAATGGAGAGTGGTGTAGAGGTGGCTGAAACACTGTAGATGTCCATTTCAGAATAAAGGTAGCTGCCTTTTGTCCCGCATTTCCAACCTCTGCAGGTGGAGCAGCTCTGCACACAGGCTTTCACAACATCAGCAATACAGAGTAGCACAGCAGGACATTAATTATGATGAGACTCATAACAAGGGTATGGCATTTGTGGAAGTAATATTTGGAACTCAAAAAGCAACTGCACAGATGACTGCTCTGAGGGGCTGGTGAACAGGAGGAGGTAATGGCACTGTATGTCTACAGTACATTCATGTGGGCTGGTGCTTAGGCTCATTGAGGGAATGCTGCAAAGGATATTTTCTAAGCAAGACCCAGTTTTTTTTTGCAGCCTCAGTCTCCCCTGGAGCAGCTGTGGCCGTGGAGAGATCTCCCATCTCTGCAGCTCACTGCTTATCCATGTTGTCCCCTTGCTTGTGCCCATTAATCTCAGTCCTTGTGGTGAAACCACAGTTTCCTTAGCCGCACAGATATTTTGCAATAGCTTTCCCTTTTGCCAGTGTTCCCTACAGAAAGGGAGAAATTAGTTTTCTGTTTATACATTCCCGTGAAGTGATGCTTTATCTGTTTTTACAAGGCTGTGTAATGCCATTTAGATTTAGTCCTCAGAGTGAGCTATTTTTAAAGGTTTTCAGAGGGTCATTGTAAATATTAAATTATTCAAATACTTTCATATTTTTCCATAGGAAACTCCCCAAATATTATTAGACTTAACATTTTTTTGGGGTGCTTTGAGAAATAGACTAGGAAAATTTTCAAGAATCCTTGGTGCAGGTCTAAATTTCTTCCTATTTCTTCCCAATGTTCTTCAGGATGCAAATCCAACACACTGTAAAATTTACAGTGATTTAATAGTAATTATAATAAATATTGTATAGGATAACTATGAGATAACAGTGCTTGAGTAAGGTGAGCTGAATATGGTTATTATACACCAGAACTGCTCTTCAGGCATTTTAAATAATGCCAGGGCCAGGTGGTATAGTATACTTCAGGGCTGAGTATATGAAATTAACTTGCTGATGGCTCTTCCTGCTGTACAACTGGAGATGAACATGGGGAGGGATGGAAGAAGGCTGAAGGGCTTCAGGGGCATGGGTCTGCCCCCACCTTTGGGTACACTGGGGTTGGGGGAGGATTCCACCCTTATCAACCCTGTTGTGAGCTCATTCCTCATTTCTTGAACAGAGAGGAATGTTTATTCAGCTGACACAGTTTCTGGGAAAGAGGCTGGAAGAAGAAACTGCTGCGTGACAGTCTTCCTCCTTATCATCTAAAGTGGTGATGTGTCTGTGCAACATGTGCAGGGTGGGAAGGGATGGGGAAGGATGGCCAGCTAGACAAGGGACAGACCTAGGAAAACCAAATGTTTGAATGCGCAAGGGATTATTACCCCATTTCTCTGCATCTACAACAATATTGAAAATCTGAACTCAGCCTACCAAACCCTAATCAAAATAACCTTTTTCACTTGAGCTGTTGATTAACCCCCAAAGGCTCCATCTTTCAGTGAGTTTACTCAGACTCGGAGAGCACGTGTGGAGTATGCAGTGCTGATTTGCACCAGAGTATACATTAACAACAGTGGCCGTGGATGGGGAGCAGGGAAGGGCTGGAGCAAACCGTGTATCTGTCCTGCACGGACAAGGAACAGCTGAAAGCTTGGGGCTGCCTCCCTGCTCCCACACGACTTTGTGTGGGAGAAGATTTGGAAGGGCGTGATTGAACCCTCAGGAGAGGCATGCAAGGCAAAGTGGAGAGCAGCCCCTCATCTGATTTCTTCTGGGGACTGCTTTTCCCTTGACAACGTCAGCCCTCCTTGCTATCCCCTCTGACGCAGCACGGCGGGTGTCTCTGGAAGGGATCGGCGGCCTTCGGCTGCATCTCCTTATGGAAATTGCTTTGACCTTTATTTTCATTTGTTGGCCCGACTGCTATCCTGTCCCTGAAGCGGAGTGTGGTTACACCTTTCTGCTTAAGCTGGCATGTTTAGTTTAAAACCAGAAGAAACAAGAACTTCTCAGCTTTCTAGAAATAACTTTTCTTCTCTTTTTATCACCTACAGAATGCCTGGAGAGTTTCAAACTAATAACAAGATTATGTAAGAGAACAGGAAATAAAAACACACATATATTTTATTTCTGCAGAAACAGCCCCTTTGCATTTAGTCTTCCAACACAGTAAATGAGCCCTCTATATACTTTGGCACTACAAAGCATTTCAAAGATACTTCTGGTAAACGCCAATACCATATCTATCCCTCTAAACCTCATTTTTCTGATATGTATACATTGTAGAAGTGGAACAAAAGTCAGCTTCAACATTTTAAGCAATCAGTTTGATTTTGGTCACAGCAATTACTCTTTCTGTCAGCAGGAGGAAAATTTACAATCAGGAAATCAAAGGGTCTAACTTATTCCTGTATAATGCAGCATAAGATGCATGTAAATTGGATCACCCCCCTGGAAAACCTGCTTCCTCTCATTTGCCTGAGCAGAGCTGGGTGGCCACCGTGCACTGCACAGAAGGGCAGGGCGTGCTCAGCCCAGCCCGTGGGCAGGTGGAAGGAGCAGGGTCATGGCCAGGGCTGTGCTGCCATGCTAAGGCAGGGTCCCACTGTGTCCCCATCCCTCTCCCTGTCCACCCTGTGCAGTGCTGCCAGAGCTGGCCACCCCACTACTCGTCCTGACCCATTTCTGCCATCCCGGAGCCACACGTCAGCTCCAGATGCATTGCAACCCTTTTCTGTCATCCCCTCTTCAAGGAACATCCAGCTGTCTTCATGCCTTCATGTCTGTCTTTTTTTCTTTTCAGGAGTGAGGCATTGACAGCTTTCCCTTTTCCATTCTCCTCTTCTTCCCTGTGAGTTTTTGGAAATGGCTGAGGAAAACAGTGATCAGCCAATTTATGTGACACTCTCTCAGATAAACAAATGGAAAAATGTGACTTTTGAGGCTTGTCTGGACAGTGTAATTAAAATGAACCTTGTGTGGCAGTTGTAAATTGACCCTTGGCAAACAACCTGGCTGGTCAGATCAGGTTGTGGAAAGAGCTTCATCATTTCTTAACATGGGTGATTCTGCACTTTAGCAATTCTATAATGGTATTTTTTTCTCTTTCTTTTCATTTTAGTAATTCTATAATGTTATTTTTTCTCTTCTAATGGGTTTACTTATAAAATAGCATAGATTTTGGGACACCTACTTAATCTTCTTTCACTGAATCACCTTCTCCTACAAATAGTTCAGGTTCACAATTCCTTTTCTGGGGAGTTAAAAAGGAAGAAAAAAGAAAGAAGGGGCAAAGAAAAGGAAAATAGATCTCATTTCACTCATTTCAGTTGACAAGAATCAGTAAACTGGTTCCCAGATCTGGGGACCTTTCCTTTTGGTAATACATAATCCTCTCTGACTACATTCATTTAATTTTTCAAGCCCACTCTGCACTTCAGTGTGTTCTCAGGTTTCTAGCTCTTCGTAGTACATTTTTAACACATAGAAATAATGTCTGTTAGCTAATTACATTAAACAACTTCAAGGTAATTTCAAACTTAGTAAGACTTGTAGAAAAATTTATGTCTAACTTTAAAAATAATTTCTGTTAACAATTATACAAAGAATATAATAAATACTTCTGCTCTGCTGAGCAGGATTTTGCCTTTATAAAATAATGTTACCATTACCTGTTTTTATCATAGCAGCAAAAAAAGAAACAGATGAGGTTGAGTCCTGGTGTGTCCAGTCTCCCAACTCACAGTCACCTGTTAGTCTGACCTTCTCTAACTATAATCCAAGTGGGTGGTATGGATAAAGAGGAAAGAGGGCACCTTGTATTCCTTCCTTCCTTCCTTCCTTCCTTCCTTCCTTCCTTCCTTCCACCACTTCCTTCCACCACTTCCTTCCTTCCTCCCTTCTTTAACAGCATGGTTTTCAACATCTATCTTCTGATCATTTAATTTGTGGTTCTTTTTTGTGGCATTCAATATTTACCAGTGAGAATGAAGCTTGTTTTCAAACTCAGAGGCTTGTCTGTACATCTTGTCTGAGGAAAGGGACTTTGATATGATAAATGCACCTGACAAGGCCTTATTTATTAATATATTTCTTGAAATTTATCATTGATGTAGTAGTTAAAAAACACAACTTGAGATCATGAGGAAATGTGTGGGAAGCATATCTGGACTTAGTTAAAACTTTGGAAGAATGTGAGAATTCACATTTATTAAGCCAAAATATAATAAATTCACAATGTAAAATACAACTCCAACTAGGCCAGATGATAAATGTTTTAATGCAATGCATGCAGCTGCTCCGCTCTGTTGTTTCCAGTCCTTTTCTGTCTGGTCTATTTACCTCCCCTTAATAGCTGCAGGACACATTTATTGGGACCTAAATTTTCCCTAGCTGTTTGCAGCACAACTTTCTGGTCCAAGGAAAGGCTCATTTCTTTGAACTGTTTTTCCAATAAGAGCTCAAAACAGCAAATACTGAATTAAAAACTTTATAAGCACATTGCAAAGCAATTTCACTGGGTTTCTGCTTTCTGGGGAGCCGGAGAGGGGAGGAGGTAAAGAACTGTGTGTGATGTGTGCGCTGCTGGCCTGGAGTGGCTGTGCACCTCTGCGAGGCTCGGGGTGAGCCCTGGGAAGCTGAGGAGTGAGAACCCCAGCTGACAGACAAATCTGGGTCAGGGGCAGAACTAAACAATGCAGGGCAACGAAAGAATGTGGAAGGCAAAGTCAGGTGGTGGCTGAGCTGGGTTTGGCTGCAGCAGTGGTTGTTCCTCTCCTGCACAGGCTGATCGGGCCCCAGGTTACAGATGTTTCAGAAAACAAAGCCAGTCGTTGAGGGAGTGTATGGTCTGTATTAAAGTCATTCTGGAGCCTCTCACCCAGGCATATGAAGACAATTTTTGTGTATGAGGCAGCAGGTGAACAGCCCTGCTTATTCAGCAATACAGAAATAAGAGTAATGTGACAGAATTACTGAGACCTTCATAGATATTTTTTCTAAGTAAAATAAGTAGATCCTGTCCTGGAAAAAATGTACAGATTTTTTGGTTGTCCTCTATGCCAGCTGCAAAACCTGAGACAAACGGGCACTATGGCAACTTCTCTTGTAGAAGCAAAGCAACGATGTGTGTTGTGGGGGCCTCTGGCCAGCTCTAAGGTGGTTATTCACCATACCATGCCTGGGAAAATGCACTATGTGTTAATTTGTGCAGTAAGGACAACACTGATACACTGCATTTTGCATAGTATGTTGTGCTTTGTTTTAATAACCCTAGGCAATTCTCATACCAGGAAAAACATCCTCTTTATAAAACCAGGGGACCCAAATATTGACCAATAAAAATAAAATGCTCTCCATGAAGCGTGGAGTGTAAGGGAATTAGTCTAAAATCACTGGCCTCAGTGGAGGATGGAGAGGGAATATGATAGGACACTGGACTGAAGCAGGGGTCAGGGCACAGGTATGCAGAGTTTGAAGGTGAAAACGGAAAGCGCTGAAGTAATGTGATATCTCTCCGGTGAGAATATCTGCAGCTCAGCAGAAATTTCAGCTGTCTGTGGCCACTGTGCCCCTGTCACAGACTCAGAGCCCCTGAGTGCACCACTGAACTTGAGGGAGCAGTCCCAGGACTGCCTGTGTAGAGCTGTGTTTCTGGTATGCTGATGGCAGCAGGGCACAAGTGTTTTGGGCACGTTCTTACGGCAGTCCGAGCTGTAAAGCACGCAGCTGGGGCTGTTTTGCTTCCAGCTCATGTTGGTACTGGTCTCTGCATCACAGCCCTCCCTCTGCAAGCCACGGGGACCATGATGCATATTCCACACTGGCTTCCCAATGTGTGAAATTCTTAAGCAGATGGTCTTACTCAGCATGACATCTTCAACTCCTGAATTTTTTTGTTAGAGGTAATTTTTTCATAGGTGTGTATATTGCACAGAACAAAGGCACAGATCATATTCACATGGTTCCAGGAATGTTTTCGCAAGTTTTGGCAACAACTCTTGATCTAGTGACTGTGTGGCATAACACATCATTGAGCTTGTTGGCTGTGGTAACACATGGTGAGACAATTTTGTGGCTAAAATGCTTTAACCTGCACATATGTGCCATGGGATGGACCTGCTAGTAAAACTTTGTGTGAGGGAATTAGATTAACCACTCCCCAGTGGTACCAATAGGATTTTTGCCATGTACTTTCCTAGGGGCAAGTAGAGCCCTTGCCCCATGAATCCTTTTTTGGACAGACTTGAACAGGCAGATACTGGAGATTCTTTTGAGTGGCCACTATCTTCTACAATCACAGGATTCATAAGCACATTTCAGACCATTGATGTGTCCCATACATTTCTGAGTTGAGTATAAACCAGAAAATATGCAATTTTGTGGCTTTTGGAGAGCTGGGTATGGATTTTTACATACAGCATCATGTTGTGTTTATTTTTATGAAATGAATAAGAAGGAAAAGCTAAGGACAGGATGGAATATTTATTTTCTTGAAAATGAAACATCCATAACAGAGAGGATGAAGATAGACAATTTCAGGTTAGTGTGGTCAATGCTGTCTGCTGTCTGCTGTCTCTATGCTCATACATTCCCTCATTCTGCTTCAGATTTATGATTTTGTAATCCACATGCTCACTTGCAAGGTTATGATGACCCATAAAACACATCTGTATCGTCTCATGTCTTTGTCAAACTCTTTGTCTTCTGCTCTGTCTCTGGTTCCTTTCATTGATGCAGAAAATGAGAAAAAAAGACATTTTTATCACCTGGTTTGTTTATTCATTCAAATAACAATTGAATTGTTTGAATAGGACAGCTCAAAATCGTAACCCTAATCAAATGATCTTAAAAAAAAAAAAAAAAGCAAACAGAAAACCCCCCAACAAACCCAAAGAAAGTCTGTTGAGAAGCAGCTGACTACGGCTTGGACCAGGGTGAGGACACAGGCTACCATCATTCCTGCAACACTCAGCAATGTCTGTCACACTTACTGTGGGGTGGGGGAAGCAAACCTGGTTTTTTGAGCTGGTACTTAGGTATTCATATGGACTTTGCTTAGATTGGCAGCAACACTAAAATGAAAAGTTTTGTGAAGAAATAGACACTAAAGATAATGTTATTCTGGTTGTTTCCATGGCAATGGACATGCTTGATGGACTATATCCATCATGTGTGCTCTGTAACCATCTGGTTTCACAGTCCTCATTTAAGACACTCTAGGAATAAAATGTAGGTAAACTTTAATCAGGTTTATAATTACTGTTGTCCTTACAGCGATTATTTAACATGATTTTTCAGCTGCCTCAGCATAAGGCCCAAAGGTCTTTTTAGGGTTTTATTGCCACATTTAAGGAATAGTTTAAGAATTGTTATTGTACTTTAGCTACAGATGCCACTGTTTCTTCTTGGTTTCTGAAACTATGTTATAATGACATCACACTAAGATTTTTTTTTCCAGGCTCCAAAAAGGTCACAGTTATTTTTTCCAAATGGCTCTGTCAAGCATAAAAATTAACCATACTTTGAGCTGGATTTTCTGTATTTGTAATGTATGTTTATGTTAGAGTTTCTGTCAAAACAGGCATTAAAGATAAATGTAGCTAATTAAAAGAACATTTGCTTAGAGCTCCTGGTAATAGATACCTCATTGTGGGGTCTTGAGGTAAAACTTACTTTCACAATTGATTCAGTTTATGGGATTGTGTTTGAACATTATAGAAGGCTATTTCCATTTTCCAAATTGTGCATATTAGCCTGAGAACAATCAAGTTAAGACTATAAGTAAATTGCAGAAGAGAAGTCCGGGTGTACTTGCTAAGTATGTAAAATGCTCTTGTTGGCTCTACTTCCTACACTTCATCATTTGGAATAATGCTTCCCAGCAGTAAATGTAAGTGAAAACTGGTTTTACAGAAGGGAAAAAGCCTATCTGGCACTGGATGAGTCAATAAGTTGCACACTGTAGCATAAGATAAAGAAAAAAAATTTAAAAGATCCCATATCAAATTAGGTAATTGTTTCTTTTTTATCTTACTTTATTTTACTAAACAGCTGTGCTCACAACATTAATTTCATTGCACATGACATCTGTGTTATCCTAGGGACTCCTGTGCTGGGGAAAAGGTCAATGCCAACTGCCATTGCTTCAAGTTTCCATAAACTTTCAATGGCCAATAATATTCTATGCTATATAAAAAGAAAGTAAAATAATAATGTATTTGTGTAGCACCTTTCATATTAAGGGATTTCATAGAAAACGATGAACTGTAGGCCCAATCCTTTAGTTACATAAACAAAACTCTCATTGATTTCAGCAAACTTATGCCAGAGTAGAGAGGGCAGAGAAAAGGTGTCAGGATTTGGCTCTATGTACTGCAGGCAGCAATCACTTCATCCAGTAATAAAGTTCAGTCACTTTTTGGATGGGACTTGGCAGTTGTTTAACATGAGTGGTCTTGAGCTGACTCAATTTAAATGGAAGGGTAAACAAAAAAATAGTTCTCTAATTAAGATTTCATACTTAACTGGAACAAACTTTGAAAAATGGAAGGGACTGGTTAGGAGAGGCAGCTGGGGCTGGGCTTCTCAGGGTCTTCAAAGTGGAAAATGTTTGGAAATGCTTCAGGCCAAAGATGCTGAGGAATACAAAAAAGTGCCATGGGGAAAATTACATAGGGATGTGTTTCAGACCTGGCAGAGGAAGCTACTGCCTCAGGAAGAATATTGGGAATAAGCAGGGAACCTATAGGAGCTGAAAAAAAGGACTGCACTAGAGGAAATCCTTGCAAAATCCGTGCAAAATCCGTGCAAAAGTCAAAACCAGTGAGAGTTGTATGAGAACTCTCTAATGTGTCATAAATCTTTTGCCCCAGTGCTCAGGAGGGACAGTATTGGCCGTGAGGACAGATGGGAAGGGATCGTTGGGAATGTAGCATCCAAGTGCAAGTTTCAGCTTCAAAGTTCATCTTGAGTGGGATGTATCTCCTGTCTCCATCCCAAGAGGCTGGAAGAGGTGCTGCTGAGAACTGCAAGCTTCATAACACCTTAGGGTGGAGTGAGCATTGTCACTACAGACAGGAGAGTGGCAAGGGAAACAGCTGTACTTAAGTGCAGGAAAAGGTATGTAGACAGCCATGGACATAAAAGTCTGATCTAAACTGTGTGTAAGGCTCTACATCAGGCTTTGGAAGAGATCCTGCAGGAGCACTAGCAGATAAATTAAACATGGAAAATAACAAATAATAATTTAACAGAGGTAGATGACACTGAACTGTTACATTTTCCAAAAAATAATTTGTAAAATATAATCTATCAAGATTTTAGGAAAACATGCTTTGGAAACAAATGGGCAGCTTTTACTTGTCTTGATGAGAGGAATCAGGGTGGCATTGTAAAGCAGGTAACAGGAGTCATGAATGTGGGCAGCAGCAGTCTGTGGAAAGGGATGAAACCAGACTGGTAACCAATGCTGATTTTGTTTAATGCATTCTCAGTGACTTGATGCAAATATTAATAGGGTCATGACAAAATGTACTGATATGCAGGGTTTAGAGGCATTGCCAACACAAGTCTTTTGGAGACAGCAAAGTCTAAGACCCTAAATTGGAATAGGATAAAATATAATGATAAAAATAATGTAAAAAAAAATCTGCTAGAAATTCAGGGCTCATCTGTTCATAGAAGAATTTTACTTGTTGATCAAGGCTTGACTAAGAGGCATCAATGTGATGTAACCACAAAAAGACAAATGCAGTTCCAGAATTTGTCTCTCAAATTACTGCCAGTGTGGGCAAAAAATACTAGCATCAACCTACAGGGCTCTGGCTAGATGTCTTCTCAACTTCTGTCTTTAGAAAAGCCATTTGAAAGCAGATACAGAAAATGTCCCATGCAGGTTCAAGAGAAGTGTCTTTGTCCCTTTGAGAGGATGGAAGAGATGGTCTTGGTCAGACTGGTGAAATGAGGGTGAGGGGGAGGGCACAAGGGAAAGCAGAAGGGAGAAAAGTAATTTAAACTAAATTAAAAATATTTCACATGTACAGTGGGTGTCAACTGAGAATAAACAAGTTTAAGTTTGAAACTAGAAGGCAACTCCTCATTCTTTGAACAAGTGCATTTTGGAATATTCTCCAGTCGAGTAACAGAGGCCAAAACCCAACAACTTTTAGGTTGGAGAGTATGAAAGAAATTATACAATGTGTTTGCTTACAGTAACAGGGGAATCGACTTAATGGCCCAGAAAGTTCCTCGGAGCCCTGTGTTCTGATATCCTCTGCAGCAAACACTGTTGCTGTATAAGAGATTTGAGCAGAAATTAAGTGCAGTCCTGTTGAAATTGAAGTGGGAATTTAAGTTCCCCAAGAGTAATTAGCCTTGCTGTGTGTGGTCAGGACATGGAAGAGGCATTTAATGGCTGCGAATATCAGTAGGTCTTTAAGTGGTGGAGGAGATTATAAGTCACTGGGATATTCATGTAGTAATACTCACTTAAATTCAAGGGATATGTCCATTTGAACAGCAACTATTAACATGGTGTTGGGATACTGGTTCAGCTCTCACTAAGGTGACAACTGCTATGTCTGACTGTCCCTGGCCATCCCAGATGTGGAAGAAACAAAATAACCCAGCTTGTCTTTCAATTAGCAACTGGAAATGTCCTGTTCTGGGAGATAGCTTTGAACACACTCTACTATATAAAAAGTCCACTTGCAACAATTAAAGGGACATGCAACACCACAGTTTTCATGCAACAGGACACCAAATACAGCAAAGAGAAATCAACCTCCATTTATCTAAATACAGACATACATTTTTCAGCAAAATGAATAAATTAAATTGGAGAGTGTTCTCAATCTGTTGTCTTATCATCTCAATTTTAACATGCAACTTAAAATGAGAACAGGGAGAGGTATTTTGAACATAGGCAGAAATTTTTTGCCGGCACCAACACTGTCTGGCTTATGAAAATTGTTGAGAGTTGTTGTCTAATAATATTATCACGTGAAACAGCATACAGTGATAGGGTTTTTTTCTGAACTACTAAAAACCATTAATAATTAAGTATGTTAGAGGCATGCCATTAATTGTGGTGTAATTTTCACCATATGTAGAATATTTAACTGCACATTTTGTCACAGTGCAATTATAGGACATTTTTACAAGATGTCTCTCTGGCTTTATATACATTGTGGTTGCTCTAATTATTTTCCCCCTTTATAATGTACAACATTTCCAGGATTCTGTCTTGTAAACTATTCACTGATAGACAGGATACATAGAGAGTAGTGTAGTACAGTTTTCTCTTTATTTTATACTTTGTTGAGAAATAAATTTGAAAAAGTTCTGCAGTCCGTGCACATGCATTAGTCTCTGCCTTTTTAATTATATTAGACACATGTCCAATGCTTTGTTTCCAGCACTGTGATGCTCTAAGTCCCTGAGGACACTGAGATAACTGAGTGAAATTAACACTGAAAAAATATATAATAATTTGCCTCAAAATGACCACTACTATTTGAAGTATGCTGTGCAGCGTGGTTCTGCTCTGAATTTTCACTCACATTGTATATGTGGATGAAATAATGATGGGCATGCAATTAGTCAGCAGTTGGCAGACGCTGCACAAGTCACCACTCTACACTTAATCTCTTCCTGGAATAATGGGAGAATAATATTTGCATTGGCTTAAAACCAAAAATCCTCTTAAATACAACTTGATTTTGTATATTTTACCCAATTGTATAATTGTATGGACAAAATTTGTATATATAAAATGGCATATGCTACATGAAATTTTCTCAAATATAGTATTAGCTATTCTAAAAACAATTTCTGCAGACATATGGTAACATAATGTGGCCAGCACACCTGTCTGGCTGGACAGAAAAACTGAAAAAAAAAAAATTATCTGATTCCTTTTACTTCCACCTGACAAATCAATGGAAATTTCACTGATGTTGTTATTCTTAGATTATTGTAAGTTTAATGTAAACTGGAGAAATGTCCTGTCATCTTCTCAAGATAAGAGCAGTCTTTTCCTGATGCACCTAATTTCCACCCACCTCCCAGCCCAAAAAAGTACCCCAAAACCTCAAAACACTCCAAAACCCTACACATAAAACATTTAATGTAGTGGATCACATTTTTTAAAATATGATTTTGGAAAGGCTATAGGATTTAGAATTGCTAGCTGTGTTGTTATATCACGGAAAAATGAGTCTTTGAATTTTAGTACAGCTACAGTTTGAACAGAATCTTCACACTAAAGCTTTGAAATAACAGATTGATACCACATGCATTAGGTTAGACCCACTGATGAACTCACTGTGAGTTTAAATTCTGATCACACCACCATGGTAAGCATCAAATAAGTCAGAATTCGTATTTTTGTTTGGACCTTATCTGAATCAGTCCTTTTTCTCAGTCATATTCAGTCTTCAGGTCTATCTTCATCTAAATATGCAGACAAAAAAGTTGTAAGGGAACTGACTCTGTGTATACAATGAAAATGTAAAATCTGAGACCTGTGTTGAGACCTGAGGTTTGTGGAGACTTTTTCTTTGTTTTTGGCTGGTTGAGGGTCACGCCACTGCACAGGCTGCATGGTCCACTCTCCTCCAGGCATGGATTTGCCAAACATGTGGGAAGGCTCCAGGCATCGACACCGTGGCCACATCCAGCCCTGTGTCTCAGGGCTGTCTTCTCCACACAGGAAACCAGCATGAGAGACACAATTGTCCTGAGAGTACACGATACAGCCATGAGCACCTGGCCTGAGGGGACCAGTTGAGACTTTCTTCAGTTTTCCTGTCTTTAGAATGGTTTCATGAAATGGCTGGAACCATAGATTAAAAGTTCTCTATACATTTTTGGAATTATTTGTTATCTTGAAATCAAATCAGGATATAAAATTCCAGTAAATGCTTATAACACAACATAGCATAAGCAATTGGTGATTGTATGAAAAGAATTTATTAAAATCAAGCATAATGGACTTTATTTTTCTGTAAAAATTGTATATGTTAAACTGTTAACATCTAAATTCAGTTTTGGTTTTTTTCATATAAATGCACTAATTTCAATGTTATGTTTGCTATAAAGAAAAGAGTAAACCAGAATCAACCCAATACTGTGGTATTCTTAATGTCAACATCCATAGACCATCAATGGCAGTGGTTCATATTTGTTCATAAAATCCGATATTTATTTTTTTTTATTTTGAAATCTTAGTTTCTAATATTAAAAGGGTAAACTGATATATTATCAGTCATAAGAGCATAACTTCAAGCCACTCTCCAGGAAAGAGTCTAAATGTAAATAAAGCTAGGAAGGAGGATATTTAAACTAAGCTTTAGAAATATTCCTAATTTTGAGCTCTTTGGAGTTTTTTTGCCACAGGAAAAAAAAGAGAAGTGATGAATTCTTTAGTCTTTTAAAGTTAATCTAGGTGAGACATTAGAAAGTACAAGAAACAATCTTACACTGGCAAGTAAAGGGCAAATTGCCTTTTTATTTTCTAATGAATAATCCTATCATTTTAAGCAATTTTGCTACCCAAAGAGCACAAAAGACAGCAATCATGAATAGCTACAAGATAATGACACAAGTCCTGTTTTATTTAATTTATTTAATTTCATTCTCTAATTGATAGGGGGAAAAAAGTTGGTTTAGTGCTTTTTTTCAGGAAGGACTTCCTGATGACGAGCTTTGTGAAGATCATCCCCTGTGCTACAGAGACAGATGTTTTCTGTGGCCCTGATTCAATAAAGCAATCCTGTTCAGGAAAGCAGTTAAACCAGAGAATATCCCAACAACCTGTGGATGAGAACATGACAACTTTTCAGTATTGAAAAGAACTAAAAACATATGCTTTAATGTGACATCTTTGACTGACAGTCAGCTTCCCTCAGATTATCCAGGGAGGAATTGAAACCAGGTTAACTGGGGGCCTGAGTGAATGTATGAGCTTTTATAGATCTGATTTTTCCATTACTTATAAACTGTTCTGAGTATCAGACTAACTTCAGGTCAGATTATTCCAAGTTTGGCAAGTATTTTTCCTCATCCAGTTCTAAATCTCCAGCTTTTGTGCTTTCCTGAGACCGTAGGTCAATGTCCAAGTGACACATAATGCCAGTTTCTTATTTTGTGATGGCCCTATGTGTCCAAACTCAAGAGCTGGATGACAACACACATTTCTGAGCGTCATGATTGTGACTCCAGAACCTGTGTATGCATCTATATTTATGTCTATATAACTTTTACAAAAAGGCTTATAAATTGTTTCTTTGCAGCTCTGAAATTTGTTGCCACAGGTATGGGACAATTTCCCCTTCCCATGCCAGTCAAGTGAAATCCCTGGTAACTGGAAAAAGAGAAACATTGCTTTCATCTTTAAAAAGAGTTTGCACTCATCTTTAAAATGAGTTTTACACTCATCTTGTAAAAAAGAGGATCCTGGGAACAACCAACCTGTCTGCCTCAGCTCTGTGCCTGGGAAGATAATGGGACAGATCCTCCTAGAAGCTGTGCTAAGGCACACAGAGAACAGGGAGGTGATTTGGGACACCCAGCATGGCTGCACCAAGGGCAAGTCCTGCCTGACCAAACTACTGGCCTTCTGTGATAGGGTGAGTACATCAGTGGACACAGGAATGGCTATGGATGTCATCTATCTGGGCTTCGACGTGGTGTCCCACAATGTCCTCCTCCCTAAATTGGAGAGAGATGGATTTGATGGGTGGACTGCTAGGTGGATGAGGAAATGGCTAGATGGTTGCATCCAGAGGGTAGGGGCCTATGGCTCCCAGTCCCAAAGGATATCAGTGACAAGTGGTGACCCTCAGGAGTCCATACTGGTACCAGTGTTGTTCAATATCTTCATTAATGATGTAGATGAATTGATTGAGTGCAGTCTCAGCAAATTTGCAGATGACACCAAGCTGAGTGGTGCAGCTGACACACCTGAAGGAGGAGATGCCATCCAGAGGGACCTGGACAAGCTCGAGAAGTGGGCCCATGGGAATCTCATGAGGTTTAACAAGACAAAGTGAAAAGTGCTGCACCTGGGTTGGGGTTGTGGTATCAACACAGTCTGGAGATGAACAGATCCAGAGCAGCCCTGCTGAAAAGGACTGGGGGTGCTGGTGGCTGAGAGGTTGGACATGACCCAGCAATGTGAACTTGCACCTCAGAAAGGCAACTGTGTCCTGGGCTGCACCCAAAGCAAAATGGGCAGTAGAGTGAGGGAGGGGATACTGCCCCTCTGCTCTCCTGCCTCAAAACCCCACCTTGAGTACTGCATTGACCTCTGGGGTCCCCAGCTCAGGAAGAACATTGACCTGTTGGAGAGGAGGGCCACCAAGATGGGGCCAAGGTTCAAGGGATGGAGCACCTCTCCTGTGAGTAAAAGCTAGAAGAATCAGGATTGTTCAGCCTAGAGAAGAGATGATTTCAGTGTGACCTAACTGCAGCTTTCCAGTACCTGAAGGGAGCCTACAAGAAATATGGAGAGAGGCTATTTACAAGAGCATGTAGTGACAGGACAAGGGGGAATGGCTTTACACTGAAAGAGAGCTGGTTTAAATTAGATATTAGGAAGAAATTCTTTACTGTGAAGGTGATAAGACACTGCTGAGCACAGGTTGCTCAGAAAAGCTGTGGATACTACATCCCTGGAAGTGTTTAAGGGCAAGTTGGATGAAGCTTTGAGCAACCTGGTTCAGTGGAACGGGTCCAGGTTGTGCATGGCAGGGGGGTTGGAACGAGATGATCTTTCAGGACCCTTCCAACCCAATCCATTCTATGATCTGTGATTCTAACCAGGTTAAAGTAGTTCTTCAGCAGATTGGCCACAGGATGAAACTGTGTGACACACGTCTACAGCATGGCCAGGGGAGGAGGAGATGACACAGCTGAGATTCAGACCCCATGGATTTCCGAGTAGCTGCTGCTACCACAACAGCTTTGAAAGAAGAAAACATTCAGCTCTAGATAGGACCACATCCTCTCCACAGCTTGCTTTTTTCATTCTTATCACTGTGAACCATCTAAACCACACAATAGTTTATTTCCCCACCTTAGTCACAACCCCATGCTACCTCTGTTGACCAGAGTTGATGCATTTACAAGCTGGAATCCTGCTGGCACTGACCAGTCTTGATGACTGACCTCTGCTCTGGTACAAGCTCAGTTAGTTCATACAGGGTGCATATGGCAGTTTTCCCTCCCCCTTCCCCCTTCCCTTCTTCTGATTCTCCGAAAGTCTGCAGTTTTGTATGTCTTTTGCAGTGTCTCCCCATGAGTATTTCACTTCTGTTGGCACTTTCCATAGCAGTATTAATAATGACATTTTGCTGGCATGGGGCCAGCTGTAAAAGTTTATGGAGTAATTTTGTAATAGAGCTGCAAGAGCTTAGCAAAAACCCAGCAGGTGAACAAGCTTTCCCCCTCACTCTTTTAAAATAAAAGTTCTCCCATTCCACAAGCTTTGCAAAGCCTTTGCACCAGGGTTTCTTGGAGGCGAGATGTGCATATTTTAATGTGACAAGTTTAAGAACCAGCGTTCTCCTGTGGCACTCCCACCTCCAGCTGCAAGGCTGTGCCCCTAGTCCCCATTCTGAGCCATGCTCATTGCAAACATTGAGTATAAAATTGCTGTTTTCCCCTTGCCCTCCACCTTCCAGCTGCATATTCCCACCCTGGTTCCCTGCTTGGAGCAATGATTTAATAAATATATCTACAATAATCATCAGCGCCTCTGACTGCCCTCCCCCTCCCAGCTGCAGTTTCCCACCCTTATTTCTCTTTTGTGCCATGATTAGTACATATGTTTAAAATAAAACTCACCATCTCCTTCTCCCTTCCTCCTTCCAGCTGTGGATTCCTCCTGCCTCCACCTTACCCAGATTTTCAGATCTGGTTTGTAGGTAAATTTAATAGAAAAATTGAACCTCCCCTTCCTGCTGCCTGCCATTTCTCTGTTGCAAATGAAACAGTGGGCTTTAATGTGAAAGCAGATCATAGCCCTCAGAGGTGTTGACATGAAGCCATGAGCGATCTGAAGAGAGCAGAAAGATTCCTCTGCATTTGAATCCCTTTCCTGACTGTGTCTCAGCCATGAGGGGCAAGATCCTGAAAGATGAGTCTGTAGCCAGGACTGCAGTCCTCTGTGTGGGTAGCCAAAGCTTTCCTGAGACCTTTTGGTTCAGCTGTAGCTGTATGATGAATCACAGTATGATGAAGTAACTGAGGCTGGAAGGCACCAACCCTGTGCTTCAAGCAGAGACAGCTGCAGCAGGTGGCTCCAGGTAATGTCCAGTCAGGTTTGAATATCTTCATGACTGGAGACTCCATGATCCCTCTGGGAAACCTGAGCCAGTGTTCAACTGTGCTCATGGTAAAACAGGTTTTCTTAAGCTTAAGCAGACTTTTCTGTATCTCTTTTTGTGTCTGTTGTCTTTTGTCTATCTGTGGGAATTACTAAACAAAGTCAGATGCCACCTTGTTTACATGGTCCATCAGGTGTTTTAACACATGGTTAAGATCCCTTATAGTCTTTTCTTCTGGACTCTGATCAGTCCCAACTCTCTTAGCTTCTCCCTGTACGTTAAATTCTCCAGTCTCTCAATCATCTTTGTGTCCCTTTGCTGAATTTCTCCCATATGTTTGTGTTTCTCTTCTACTGGGGCACAGACTGGGGCACAGCACCCAGACGTGTCTCATGAGTGCTGAGAAGAGGGGAAGGATCACCCCTTTTGACCTTTGGGCAACATGCTTCCAAATGCAGCCCACCAGGCTGTTGGGCTTCTTTGTCACAAGGGCACGTTGCTGGCTCACGTTCAGCCTGTCCACCAACAGCCACAAAGTACATGGCTCTACCATGTGCCAAGGGACATGAGATAGACTGGCCTGTAGTTCTAAGGTAAGACTGAAAACCATGCCCTCCTGAAGAAAGGAGTGACATTTGTTCTGTTCTAGTCCTCAGGAAAGTACCCTGATCCCCATGATCTTTCAGAGATAGTTGAGAGTGGCCTTGCCATAACCCCAGCCAACTCCCTCCGTACCGATGGGTGAACCAGCACCAGTCCCATGAACATCTATCTGTATGTCCAAACTGTTTAAATGTTCCCTGACATGATCCTTCTTTACAAAGGGTAAGTCTTCTCTACTCCAGGTTTTACCATGGGTCTGAGGGGCCTTGGATACCTAAAGCCTGGTCTTAGCAGTAAAGTCTGAGGCAGAAAAGACATTAAATACCCCAGTCTTTTCCATGTCCCTCTAGGTCCTAGTGACCTGTCACTAGGTTCCCTGTCCTGTTCAGAAGTGGGGCCACATTTTCCCTAGTTTTCCTTTAGTTGCTGATGTACCTGTCAAAACCCTTCCTATTTCATTTCACATCCTGTAGAGGCCCAAAGGACTCGGTGAGCTTCCTAACTCCTTCTCTGCACACATGATCAATGTTCCTATCTTCTCTTTGGGTAACCTGTCTTTGCTTCCACCTTTCTTACCTGTCCTATTTCTGTTTTGTCAGGAGCACCTTGTTCATCCATGAAGGCCTCCTGCTGCCTTTGTTTAATTTCCTTTGCCTCAGGATGACCATTCTGGAGCTTAGAGAACCAGTTCTCCCGGTCTCCTCTTCTATCCCAGCCATTCTTCCTGGGGATCCTAACATGGAGATACATGAAGTGTCTAAGTTGGCTCTCCCTAACTGCAGGGCTTTGACTCTTCTGTTTGCTCTCCTCTTGGGATTCTGAACTCCATCATTTCATGGAGCTCAAAGGGTGTGCCTGCTTTCACATCTCTGATCAGTTCTGCCTTGCTTGTAAATATGACGTCAAAAACATCTCTCTCATGTGTGATCATCTTGATGAAATATCTCACAAAGTTGCCTTCTGTGTGCTCCAGAAGCCTGGATTTCTTGTGCCTCGATGTATTGTCCATGAAGAAAATATTGGGGTGGTTAAAAAAGGCTTTATTTATTTCTTCCTGATCAGCACATCAGTAGCAAGCATCCATCACAATGCAGCCAATGTTTGTCTGCCTTGTAATCCTGACCCACAACCTCCCAGCTAGCTCAATGTCCAGCCCCAGGCCAAGGTCCACATGATCCTACTGCTCTCACACAAAGGGCAACTCCCCCTCCTTGCCCTCCCTGGGCAAGCCTTTCATTCCTAGAGAGCCAGCAACAATCCACAGCAGTGCAACTGTGGTGGGAGCTGTTCCACCCAGATCTGTGATCCCAGGGATATTACAGCCCTGCAACTGCACACAGATCTCCCATCCCTCCTGTTTGTTCCCCACACTGCTTGCATCAGTGCAATGAATTAGTGCCCTCCAGAGAGGCACCCAGTCAGGCTGATTCCCCAGAAGAGACATGACAGCTTTCCCAATAATGCTATCCAGAAGACACTTCCTTATTTATGATCATATGTTTGAGATGGCCTCCCTTCAGCCCTGTTTTGTTGATTAAGCTTTGTCAGGTGGATCCCATGTGTGATTGTAGCGTTCCTCAACTGTCACATGGTTGTAAAAAGCAAGTCCCTACTGTCAACACCTGCTGTGCAACCAGTTGTTGACCCACAAGATCTGTGCTTTCTCTGCAAGCCTGTGTCACATGGGAGAGACATAAGGACTTTTGTATTGGACAGCAGTCAAGGATGAAGCATGTGGTATCTCATGTAAAGCATTGTGAACTTGCTGCCCCAGTTTGCTTCCCAAACTCACTCCAAGTACACATACAAGGCAAGAAAGGGACTGTCTCTTCCCTCTGCATTGAACTTTGCAAGGACTCCAGAGGCTTGGTGAGTTTTGGGGCTAGACTTGGACCAGTAAGAAAGGTGGAAAGCCAGAAATCCCTGCTCAGACTCTGCATCAGCATCTCTAATCCCTACCTGCCTTATTCTGAGAGAAGCTGATGGCATGACTCAAGTCAAGTTCCTTGTGGCAGGCCCTGGGGTGGTGCTCTGCATGATGCACATGAGTGGGGGAGGCTGAACGTACAAAGGGACCTTTTGGAGGTTAAACAATCACACAGGAGTAATGCTGAGTCCACAGAAGATAATTCAGTTTGGGTCTAGATGTTAGTGGAACACTTTGGGGGTGGCCCAGGAGGTTATGGTGTCTACAAACTGTACGATCTCTATGCTAGGACGTTTTGGCAGCAATCCCACAAAGTAAAGAGGAAAAAAAAGGGTCATTATGTTACAATAGCAGTTAGATTATGGTATTGATAATAATTGGTCTTGATGGTATGTTCAGAACCACACATAGTTCAAATAAGTTCTTCATCCACACAGCTTACATACTGTCATCTGGGATATGCATCAGCTTTTTGCAGAATGAGAGAGCTGCTGGAAGCATGGTGCCTGGATGGAAATTGAGTGATACCCTCTGCAGTGTCACATGAAGCAAAACAGCTTTGCTGCCTTCTCTGGGACAGGGGCCATGATCTTCTTGCCCACTTAGGAGTGGCCAGGACTGTTAATAATGCTAATGAGGAAAATCCAAGGTTGTTGTCCAATTGTCTGTGTCTAATTGCATTTAATCAGCGCCTTGCAAACCAAAGGTGGGTCTGCCAGACCGTGTTATTACTGTGTTATTACAGGGTGAGTTACTTTAATTGTTATTCAAAGTAGATAGCTTATAGGAAATAAATAAATAAATAAAGCTTCTGTTCCACAGTGTTTCTAGTTGGCTGGAATAGATCAACATCTCATCTTTCACCTAAATAGGAATCCCTGAATTCCCTCAACTACTCTTATTTCTGAGTCAGTTTCTAGCTGAAACAGCATTCCAGAAAGAAGATAAGATTATCCTTGATCAAAACAATGTTCCTATTCTCTACTCTGGCTGGAGAAACTCTGTGGAGGAAGTAGCTGCTGAGACAGGGAGAGAAGAAAAGCCAGTGTTAGGTTGTCTTGGGACTACTCCACCTTCTGGAACAGAGAGAACTGGAAGAGCTCTGTATCTTGCAGAAATGTGAACTCTGCTCCACTGGTGTCCTCTGGCCCTGTCTCACCTCTCCCCTAACATGTTTTCAGCATACTGTTCTCACAGCCCTAAACCTATGCAACAAGGAGCTGTTTGGTTTACAGGCTTATGTACAAAGCCCAGACAGAAACCCCCTCTGACATTACAGTTTTCACCACGAAAGAGACCTTTGGCCCTATGGTCCAAGTAGAGCAGTAGAACAAACATTCAGTGGTTGCAGAAAGCTGCAGGTCAGGGTAATCACAACGTATTGAAAACTCACCAAATAGTCGTCAGTCAGAAGCATGGAGCCTTTGTTCGAAGATCAGATGAGCATCGTCTGGTCAAAATACTTGAGGTGCCTCAGTATTTCTTATTTGACAGCTATTTGTAGCTGGAACAATAACACCTGCAACAGCTAAGCATGGAGTACATCTTGTATGATGACCTCCTGCATGGTTTCATCCAAAGCCCATCAAAGCTTGGAGGGAGTCTTTGGCTTCAACTGTCTTTCAGTCAGGCATTAATCTAATGCACCAAAACTATCTCAGACAAAATCCTTTTTATATAAAACTGCCCTCTGAAACCACCTTTCCCCCCACCTTTTTTATTGCTTCATCAAAATACATCCAGCTGTTCCTGGGCTTGTAGCAGTACAATTTGCCCCAGACATTCCAATGGAAAATTGTGTACATATATAAGTCAGTAACAGCTGAATCCATTTTCTTCAAACTCCCTTATTTTAAATCTAATGGAAATCTAGAGAATGTGATTTGCTTGCCCTAACTTAATTAGCTCAGTAATTTTAAGATTATTAGCACTGGGCATTTTTTACTTCTGCTCAATATGTTCTGAATTCCATCTCTTTGCTCATAGAAAAATGTTGTTGCACAATGGGTTATTTTAAACTGTAATTGTCCAGCAAACTTTAAACACATATTAGGCCAGTACAGTGCAAAGAGAAAGAGGCAGTAATGTCTTCACTACTCCCAGCTGTTATTGGCTGCATGACATGATAATAGTAATAACTTGCATTTCTGTAGAATATTTCGCTTCAGGAAAAAAACTGAAGGATGTTGGACTGCTCTTGAATAATTTATGAATTCCATATGTTTATAAGTGTCTTTAAATGCCATGAGGGATTTACAGTATGGAAATATGTTTGCTCCTAGGAGGTGTTGACTGTCCATGGGCAAGGAAGAATATAATTGAATTTGGAATATGCTGCAAATGCCATCTGCTTTGATGTCCTACATCTGTGCAGCTGTGGGGTTTAGCAAACTCTGCCCACCTGGGAACAATGTGTCCCAAGCAGGATGTAGAAGAGAACCAAAACTCCAGGATACTGAATTAAACAACTTCTGAAGGAGTAAGGAATAGGCTTTAAAGAAATGGACTTTCAGGGAAAACTAATAAATAAATGTCATTGAAGCTCTCTGTTGAAAGGTGACAAACTCCTAGGTAACATTAAGTGTATTAAACCCATTGCTTTCAAAATTTTTAATCTTTTGTTCTAAAGGACTAATCTGTGCAATGCTGTTAAGAAGGCTGCCCCATAACATCTTCCAGAGAAGTGACTGTTCAGTCTAAAAGGAGCTTGTGAAATGATGTTGGCAATTCCAGCAATCCAGGAACTAGTCTAAGGCCAGGAAAATTGGAGCCTTGGTCTCAAGGATGGATGAGGTGCCTTCTGAGGGACTATAACATCAGGCAGAAGAGCAATTCATCCTATAAATACTATCCAAGACTGGAACAAGGGTCAGAGGCTGAAAACTGCATCTTTCATTTGTGTGGAGAGTCTTTCATGAAACTGGAAGTTCATGGCACATACAGATGTGTGGTTTGAGACAAGAAAATGCTTCGTTTTGATGTTTTCAGTTAGCATATTTCACTTTTCATGTTCCCAAGTGAAAACATTCTGCTCTGTTTAGCTGCCCAAACCATCCCAGTTAGCATCCATACACATCTCCAGATGATTAGGAGATTGCTGCAGCTTGGTGTTGCAGGCCTGTGTTCCCCACTGTGGCTACAGGTGTCTGACCAAGTTCTTTGTGGTCCCTTATGCTTGGCTCTGGGGTTTATTGGCTCCCATGGGTCTCCACAAGACCTGGATGGAGGGGGACTTTCCCATTGCAGGGAATGTAGTCTGGCCAAGGTGGACCTGTAATGTGGAGGGTAGAGAGCATGGGCCATCTGAGTTTAAAACTTTCATAATGGAAAGTGTTGCTGCTGGGAAACAAGAAAAAAATCTGGGATGACTTGGAAAAAAGTCCATTTTGTAACTTCAATAGACCAGAATGCATTGAAAATGCTGAATCAGTATAAAATGACTATTTATTTTTAACCTCAGTGATTGAGACCTGAAGTGTTTCACAATATAAAAATCATTTGAAAACTCATTTAGACAGAATCAAAATATCCAGACCTCCTAAAAAACAAGTTGCTTTAGATTACAGAGCAGAAAATATACTAGGCTCATATGTAATCCACCAGATCACAGCACATCCCAGGAAAGTCATTACATCTGAATACTGTTTCCATGGAGGTTGATACCAAAACTCCCCCTGATTTTGCTAGCAGAAGTTCACCTCTTGGATACAGTGTAAGTTACTCCTGTAAGAGTCAGCAAACACCTTTGTTCTAACCATGAAAATCCAGGACTACACCAGCACAAGCAAAGATTTTCTGTGAAACTTCCGTTGCTAAATGAAAAAATAGCAATATAATTCAGCATGCTGATGACTATTCCTCAAAGTGCATTCCCTGGTTAATGTGCAAAAACAAATTAAAGGAACAGGTTTGTCTTCTCTGAAGTAGTCATTATAGTTTGGTGAATTTTTTACAATATTCCAGGCAAAATAATTTTTCTTAGTCTTCCATATTTACTTTCTCAGACTACTGTAAAGCCTCAATAGAAGTTTTGTAGAAGACGGTGTTCTATGGAAGATAGTGGAATAGCATTTTTCTTTCTCTGAGTAAACTGTCAGCCTAAACTTACCATTTAACAATGGAAAAGGCAGGACTTGTGATATCCTAACTGATAGACTTCTCTGAAACTGTCTGCATGCTTAAATGACATCATACATGAATACATGCACTTATCTGAGTTTTTCCTTCCCAGACAATGAAATTACATTAAAAGTATTACATTACGTTTAATTACATGAAATTACTTCAGCTTTTAAAAATAATTATGAGAATAATGATAACAACAGTATTAATGATATTAATTTATTAATATAAATATAATAATAATTTAAAAGTGATAATAAATAAGTGCTATAATAATTTAAAAGTAATACTAAACAAACATAAATAAAATTACCAAATAAAAAGCAATAGAAGTCATGCATTTTTACTGAAAATAAGATTTTAATTTTTTAATCATGTAATCTGAAAGAAATTTCAAGTAACATTTTAAATCTATTTTGGAGTTGTAATAATCCTACCTCTTGGCATTTTAACTATATTGTAGCACACCTCTGTCCCACTGAATTTTCTTATTTTTCTTATGTTCACGGTGTACACTACGTGCTACCATTTTTCTGAAGAAAGAGTAAGCAGCATCCACTGACTTGGCATGAGAAGTTTGGGTAATTCAAGTTTCATACAAAGCTCCATTTAGAAGTTCTCTGGAGGTGTGAAGGGCTGACTAGAATCAATTGAAATTGAAATGGTGTACAAACCTCTTTCTGGTTCTTGCAGAAATCACACAGTGAATTCTATCCAAAATTAATTTCCTTAAGCCATAGGTATTAGAATTGAAATCAGACACTTTGATTTTAAATATTACAGGATCACAAAATATTCTGAGTTGGAAGGGACCTACAAGGATCATCGACTCCAATTCTTAAGTCATATCTTTTGTAAAGAAATCCCAACCCTTTTCAAATTAAAACTTTAAAAAAGAAGTGAGATATTGTGATGTACATTTTTCAGCCAACCATCTTCAACATGCAGTGCAATACCTTGAGGAATCAAATGCTGAAATTGCCTTCCTTTGCTGGGTGTATAAAACAGGAATCTCTTTCTCTAGTGATATTGCCAGTACAATTGTCCACTCAACAATGTCAAGACCTTTTCCTTTTGTGGACAATGGTAAAGAAAATCTCTAAAAAAAGCACTGAGGAGTGACTTAGATAGCATTTGCCAACACTCCTAAAATTGCTAGGGGAGTAGACACTACTAACAGACTCAGAGGTTGTACACATAGTGCCCTGGAAAAGAACCGTCCTTCCTGTCTTCTGCATGTACATGGTTAAATAATGGTTTGTTGTTTGCAGTACCTCAGAAAATTATTTTAAAAAGGGTAATGAAGGTCTAAGTGCAAATAAGCATGTAAAGGGGTAAAGTCTTGCACTTTCCTGTCAGGATGATAACTTGTGAGGCTTCAGAGTCAACAGTGAAGCACGATTCCCTTTTTATGCTAGCTTTTGCCCTCCCACTGCTGTTGAGGTCACAGAAGCCATTAATTAAATTTTTCTTAACCTTTCTCTTAAACCTCACAGTTTATTGCACTGTCACATGCTTGTCAGCAACTTCTATCCCAAATATGCCCCTGTTCAGAAACACTCACCAGCTTCAAATGCCCCTATAACATACATGCTGAGACAGGGCAAACCTGAGCCCGAAACAAATATTTATTATCACTTTAACAACTTACAGTGATTTTTCAAGGTCTTGAATCAACATCCCTCCATCACAACTAAGCTCTACAAGATGTAGAACTGCCATCATAGATGTTACTTCTCATAGATATAAAAATTTCTCAAGTGGAAAAAATCAAGCCTCTCCATTTTCAAGACTGACATTCACATGTCTTGAGTACCAGCTTTCTGCAGGACTAAAAAAACTCACACAATCTCTTTGGACAGAGAGTGACCTCCTTTCATGTCCATTCCAGGATATTTTGATTTGAGCACTGATGAGCACTGCACTTGTGATGATTCATTTGGTGGATAATAGTTTCTGAGCTGCTATGTTCAAAGGCCTACAGGATACTTTATTTTATTTAAGCCCTGAAAGAGAGTAAACATCCAGGAGTAACTGGTTTGCCTTCTGTTTATCTACCACAGTTTGTGAGATCCCAACATATAGGCTTGATCTGACACATCCTTTATAGATACCTGGGTATGAAATACTACACTGGAGGGCAATAAAATGCTAAAACACCATTGTGTTTTCTTCCTAACAAGACATTTTCTTGTGAAATTTAGTATGGGAGTGTCTATGTTATGAGAGGGGAAAGGAAAGACAGTTTAAGATCTGTGTAAGGACCAACAGAGCTTACTGATGTATCCTCTTGAAAATCTGAAGCAAAGATCATTGCTGTGTTTTACAGAGAGCAGAAGACTGAGAGTATGCATCAAATGGGGTATCAATGATGTGATGTAACGTGAGCAGGAGAACCTCATCCCATGCTACACTATGGAACTGCTGGAGTAAAATGCTGGGAGAGAAAAGGGGAAATAGCAGAGAAAGGGGAGAAGCTTGAAAAGCAATACAATGCCAGGAACTAAAGTATTCTGATATTGATCTAAGATCCAAGTAAAATTATATATAAGATATATTCCCTGCTACTCATTAGTTAAAATAAAAAAGCATCACCTGACATTCTTTACAAAATATTGTATGGGTAGACTTCTGGTTCAGGAGTGCCTTGATGCACACTGCTCCTGACCCTGCTTTGCCTTGTGGAATTCATCCTGCACTCTCCTTGAGGCAGTCACAGAGACTAAAACGGGATCTCTGAAGTGATACTCAAATACCACAGAGATCAACTTTTAGATAATGTGAGGACAGCTGACAGTTATCTTAGGTTTGAGATCTTAAGGTTACATGCTTAGTGTGTTCCCCCGTGCCCATGGTCCATGGATACATCTCAGACATCTTTTAATTTCCTTTTCTTATCACCACTTTGTATGTGTGTCCTGCATGTGAAATGTTTAAAAATAGCATGAGAAGATAAGGAAAAAATCCCAGAGTCTTTCAGGTAAACTCAAGATTGTGTTCTTGGATAATTAGTGATGCCTCCAGCTCAACTTTACGTCATCTTTTTCTGGAGTCTGGTACACCCTCTTCCCTGGTGTTGGTATGTTCATAGTGCAGGGAGGACACTGAGGTACCAATGAGATTTTTTTTCTTCAAACTGATCTATTCCTTGCTAAGTCAATCCATCTCCAGAGGAACACAGCTACCAGTCAGTCTTTTAAAACTGCATGGATTAGCAACAGATGTTTTCTCAGTCATACAATGGAAAACACTTTTTTCTTCTTGTGAAGAAAGAAACATATTTTTCTGAACTTGGTACAGTCCACAATGGTTTGGGTATGGTCTTCATCCACAATAGATTTGGTAACAACACACATAATATAAGACAACCATCTTGCCTTCAGTTATTTAAGAGAAACCTGACTCCACTCCTGAGACAAAAAACTCTGGCCAAAGGAAGTTGAGTTGGCTTCTTCTTTCTCTGAAAAACAGACCACACAATTGTGGTGGATGAAAGAGTAGCCAAAAAATTAAGAGATAATTTTCAGACAAATATATTTTTTTTTCCGAATACAGTATTTTTTCCCAGTCCTTCTACCCTTGTGATATGAACTACTGCATATGCTTCATAAAATTACCATCTACTGCTCAGTTGTTTATTTTTGTAATCACTGGATTTCATTTCATTTGTTTGCCTTTTGACCCTGTTTTGATTGAGGAGAGTTTTAATAATCAAGGGATCTGTAGATTAAAGTCTATTCAATGCAATATGCTTTTCACATAAAATTGGAGGAATTTCACCAGCATTATTGACATGCAGATTTATCCCCACAATCAAGCAAGCACTGAAGTTACTAGAAAGGGATTTTGATTTCTCTGTTTCCTTTCCTTTTGGTACTGGTTTTGGCATTTTGCTCTACTTTTTTTTTTTTTAAATTATAACCAGATAATTTTGTTAAATTCATTTAAATCTTGAAACCCAATCATGTGGTTCATTTTAGATTTTTTAAAATCTACCAACTTGGATTTTTCCAGTAACTTCATAGCTGAGTCAGGTCTGTTGACCCTTGTAGCTGCTTTCTCTTAAACAATCTGCTGAATTGTAAAATACTCATCTGAGCATAATGTTAGACTTGAAATGCCACCAAGTATATTTTATTTCTGAAACACTCTGATTTTCTAAATCACTCAGTGATTTGAAAGTCAATGGAATGAAGCTCAGAAGAAATGGGAGAACTAGATTTACTGTTAATTTGATATTTGGAACTGACATTTCACTCTGCATGTGAATGCTGAAAAAGCTGCCAAAACCAGTCTTCGCTAAAATATTACAATTAGTGGTTCCTCTACTCCCAAATACAACATTGTTTGGTGAAAACAATATATTCTTCAGTCCCTTCACTCCACTATCTATTGTTTTATACCGGTTATTTATAAAAGGAAATGTCTGACTTTTTAAAATGGAATAGTTGTGTCAGTATTTGATTAACTTCTTCTCCCTCTGCATTATCAGTCTTGATTTAAACAGCAGGTCATTGTGTTCTGATTATCTCATGTTTTAACCAGTCAGCTCCTTTTGCTTATGACTTTTCTCTACCAAGATGAACCTCAGGTTTTTTCCCCATAAGAATGTTTCTATATGTTATGCCACTGTGCTCTAAAATGGACCCTTGTCTTTTTTGGCATGCTGAGAGGGGGCTAGTTGGTGTCTGAGACATGCTGGGTGCAGATGTCCATGGCCAGACAGAGTGTCTTGGCTGTGAGTCCAGTGGGTCACTCCCCTCATGCAAAGCCTTGGTGCTCACTGATAGCACTGTGTGAAATGAGGTCCTGCCCAAGTGTCATGGGTTGATGCTGGCACTGTGCCTGTGCACCCATGAAAGTATACCTTCCCAAATGGCCGCTGTGAGATGTGACCAGAAACTGAGCAAAGCAAGCTCCAGCTTAGGAATAAAGGAAAAAAAATTATGTTAACCTGCAATATAATGAAAAGAAAAAAAAAACCACACACACAAAATTCAGAATGGAAATCCTCCAAAACACTCCTCCTCCCCCCACCCAATTCTGCCACAACACAATGAGATAAAACCTTAAATTCACAATCCAGTTACCACCCCTCAAACACTCAATTCTCAATCCATTACCACCACCCCTCAGACAATCAACTCCCAGTTCATCAAGGGAAAGATGAGTCTCCTTCTTGCACCATAGGCTTCCCCAGGAAACACAGTTGAAACCTCTTGTGTTTCCATGTCACACGTGGCACTGCCCAGATCTGCCATGGTGACATCTTCCTTCCCTGTCCAGTGCTCTCACCACCATTCATGGACAGAAGAACAGCTCCTATGGTTTCCTTTAAGGATGCTTTGTCCAGTTCCAAAAAAGAGCGACAGTCTCTCACTTTCGGGACAGCAGTCCCCCCATATTCACTCCTCTGGGGCCCGGGGGTTCTCGAGAACAGAGATCTCCTTCTCCTCTGAAGGCAGAGGGCTCCACCACACCCTCCTCATCTGTCTCT
>VZRH01007746.1:253231-278819 GCA_013397555.1 Urocynchramus pylzowi | reverse complement strand
CATGATATCAGATTTCAAGCTGGCACAGACTCTCTCTCTCTCTCTCTCTCTCTCCCGGGCGGGGGGTGGCTGCCCGAAGCGTCTCCGTGTTCCTCCAGCCCTCCGCCCTGCAGGGGCTCCGGCCTGGCCTACCTCCCCACAGGCCGCATGGCTGCCCCCTCCCCGCCCAGCTGCGGGCTGGCCAGGGGAGCTCAGATCTCTTCACCGGCCAGAACAGAGAGAGTTCCCCTGGGAGTGCTCTGCTTTTACCCCCTGTGTTCTCAGAGGCGTATCCACGTCTTCAGTGGCCACAGCAGGTGCCAACATTCAAATCTGGCCACTGATTGCTTTGACTACAACTTCCCAAAAACTCACTTCCGTGTCAAACCACGACACCAAGATGAAAATTGGTTCCAATTGACTCCTGCAAGGCTTCAGTAAAGGTAGACATACATGCTCTTTCTGCAGATACTATAAAAAATAGCAATGAGTAAATGTAGATAATGCAAAATGTCTGTCAGCCCACTAAGTGGCACGGTGTAGCTAATCCTTGATGGTGACTGTGCTGTTGGGTGGAGAGCACTGTGCATATGTCCACAGGACATGGCTGTCTGGATTCAGTTTTACTGTTACACATACAAGACTTCCTCAGATGAGACTGCCAGTTCTCTCCCCTGTATCTCAAGTGCAGTTTTTCTTTCTCAGAGCAGCTTACCTGCTCCTGAATAGCAGGTATCCAAGGGTGTGACTGTGCCTGTGATCAGGGCTATCTGCCAGGGGATGCTGATACCTTCAGCAGGGCTCAGGATGTGCCCTTCCAGCCCTGTGTACCAGAGCTGCCTTCTGCAGAACTTCTGACCATCGTGGTCTCTCTGAAACCAGAGAAGGCATGGACTCAACCAGCTGGGTTATAAAAAAGCTGTTTTAGATTGAAGACCTTCATGTGACATGCTTTGTGACATGATCCTGACTATTTCTATGTTCAACTACAAAATAACACTTGCAAGATGAAGGATCCCAATCTTTGTGTTCTTGGTGAAGGACTTGACAGGGTATGGTTTGTGACAGCAATACACTGTTCTTGCTTGACTCTAAATCTTAGTGCTGCATTTCCTCTGACACCCTGAAGCTTGGGAGGAAGGACAGTTGCAGTTTTCAGTGGTGGTCACTGTACAGAGCTGGTCAGTGGTCACTTGCCAGTACACACCCACCTGTTGTGAGGACACTATGCTGGTAGTATGTCTAGAGGCACTAGTATGCTGAATGTTTGGTGTGGGGCTGACTCAGAACTGCACCTCTTTAAAAAATCTGTTTTTCTGGCTGCTTGACAAGGCTTTTCAGTCATGCATTTCTTCCCAGAATTCACTGTCAGGAGAAACCTGCCTGTCTTTTGCATGTCAGGGCAAGCATGTCAGTGACAGCCTGCATATGCTGAAAACTGTCTGTATGTTGGGTTGGGCTGTTGAAACTTCTTTTCCAAGTGTGTTACTTTCATTATATAGCATTTAGATTACACTTACTGTTTGTTTAACTTCTTTGTAGCAGATCTAGTTATTTCCAAAGCTGCTTGGAGCCTTTTATCATGATATTTTACTTTTTTCCCCTCATCTGTTTAGGCTTAAGCACTCTGTATATGATAAAAAATTGTTTTATTTTCCTGTAAAACACCTTGGATACGGAATACAACCCATATGGCAGTTTAAGGAAACAGCATCTCCCAAAGAGGGTGTTGAATGTGCACAAATATGTTCTTGTTTTTTACTAGGGGCACCTGCCAAAACCCTGCTGACACATCAAGTGTAAAAAAACATTTGGCATCAGTCATCTCCTCCAAAATTTCCTTGTAGATATTGGAAAATATTCTCTTTTATGTATTTGTTTAATTCTGCATGATATTTCCTGGTCCCTATGGTCACATCTGTATGGAAAAGTAAACATGGCATGGCATGTTCTCAAGTACTGATGCCAACTAGTCCATCCTGGTAAATTTGCTGTCCCTCAAAATAGTGACAAGTTAATAGGGATGGGCCTTGAAAAGACAATCTATTTATTGAAACATAACTTGAAAGGACTAAATCAGAAGTCAGATTGGCGACTATCTAGCTGCTCTATAGTAAGAGGGAGGTGGCAGGAACAAGAAGTGGGTAGGTGATGGTAGGAAGAGGAGAATCCAAAATATGTTCAGGTCAGTGTCATCCTCTCCTCCCTGCGGGTGGAGGCAATCTGGGGCAACCCACCTCACCCTGAGCATGCTTCTGTTGCATGCTCATGGAAGGCTGGCCAGCTCTGCTGGGTGAACACCCATCTCTGCTCTTCACCATGCTGGTCTGCAGCTTCCCAGAGCAAACACAGAGACCTGTGGAGGCAACAGGCATTCTGGAGCAGAAGCTGGTGTCACAGAGAAAATAGTTTCCATGCAAAAAAAGGTCACATCTGTCCATTCTTGCCTGCACCATATGGCTGTAGGCTGGCTGGGTCTGCACCATTGCCTGTTCAATAACACAGCACAGGCTGGCCTGGGTCCTCAGAGTTTTGGGAAGGAGGAGGAAGTGAATACAACCAAACAGCTCTTGCAAGGATCTTGCACATTAGCTGCTGAAGGAGGCAGCATTTGCAGAGTATTTGCTGTCACCCAGACTCATCCCTTGGTGGATGGATGCTGGGCAGAGTTTGACTACCTGGATGGGATTGGCAGTGCTGGAGAAAGTGCAGGGTGAAGGTCAGAGATGTGTTTCTGTGGGTGCCTGCCATGGCTTTGTGTGAGCCTCAGGGATGCCACGTGGGGTGACCACCACTGACCACAACACTGCCTGGGACCTTATGGTGTGTGGTGACCTCAGAGAGAGGTGGGTGCTCCTGGCTCTGCCTGCTGCTCCTGGTGGGCTTCCCTGATGAAACCCAGGGTGTCATCAAAGAGTTGGGCAGAAGGTACCATCAAGTCTACATAGTGACAACACATAGAATATGAATGAGCTGGGCAATGAGCCTATCCAGCTTCACATTCATCCTTTATTTATAGCTGTGGGAACCTTCTCAGGGTTTGTCTTATGGTGCTTTTTCATGCTTTTTTATGACCTTATGTTCTAGAAGTGTTCCTTGATTTCCTAAGTATTTTGTCACCTGTTTTCTTGATGACACTAAGAGTTTGGCATATTTTTACGCCAATGAAAGTTTCAGCAAAGTATAACACATTGCATTTAGATTTGATAAATTTGAAAATGTCAAGGTTTCTGTTAATCACTCTGAATGCAACATTTTGCTGTTTTCTTTTGGTTTATTTAATTTCAAACTGCATTGAAAACTAAAGTGAAATCAAAACAATTAATGTTAAAACTGCATTTGTCTCCAAGCAGGTTTAATCAAAACCAATTTTTAACCTTTTTTTTTTTTTAAGTAACCTTGAATACTTTATGCAAGACTAACTAGGACATGAATGCACTTTGATTTAAACATTAACTTGTTTCATTTTGTTTTCCTTATGTACCTCTTCTTGTTTAAATCCCTCTATACATATATTTGTATGTATTGTTGGCAATCACCAAATAATATAGAACTACACATGACTGAGTTGCAGTTGTTATTTTAAATCAGCTGTTTTCAGCAGTAATAATTTAAGAGTTAATAGTAGTTCTTATATCTAGCTAGGCAATTACTTGATATAGTCCCAAATAGGATAATCTGCACTTAAATCCAAGTGGCTGAAAGAACTGTAGTCCATGAAGGAGCATGCAACAAGCCTCTGACCTCCAAGCACATGAATCCTTACCTAAGAAAAAGACCTTGAAGTCCCCCTTGCTGCCCAGCTTGGGTTTGGAAAGTCTGAGAATGTTGAGGTGTCAGATGTCAGCATTCTCTCAGTGGTGAGGAGCAGGAGGCTCTTCCTAAGAGCACTTCACCAGTCCCAGATTGGGGGTGGGAATTACCTTGTGCCAAGCACAGGAGTATCCCTGGACCATGGCCGCACTCAAGGCTGCCCATGTGCATTGCAGAAGCTGAGTCTTGTTCCAAGAGCAGGTTTCTGCGGTATGACACGATTCCCCAGGACACTGCAGCGGCATTTAAAGTGGCATATGCTGTGCCAGCCCTGGGATTGGGAGGACTGGGACTGGGAGGACTGGAAGCAGCACCTTTGAGCAGCCTGATGACAGCAGGGCTAGGATGCATGGCATTGTGTGTCACAGCCAGGGCTTCCACACCTGAGCCATGCTCCAGCACAGGAAGATGACATCATGTTCCTTATGCCACGCTTCTGTTTCCTGAGCATGCTCAAAGATTTGGCATTGAAATCCATATTGGGTTTTACCTAGTAAATCACAAATAATAGATCTAACACTGAGCAACTATCTCAGTACCCTGAGCTCTCCCTCACCTATAGTAATATGAAGCAGGAATTCAATCTTCCCCTGCATGTATGAGTTCCTCTTCAGTCCCATTAACTCCATCACTGGGCTGGCAGCAGACTGCTAAGCTGCTGCTTCATCTTTGTGTCTTCATCCGGGTGCCTTGTGTAGCCAACAGCATTCACTGACACCCTCTCCATAACCCTCAGCAGCTCACTCAGCTCTTCTGCTTTCCTTGGCTTTCAGAACTTAGTGTCCTCTTTGGTTCTGGCCTCAGGCTTGGAAAAGTGAATGCTGCCAACCTGCTTGGAGCCTACAGGGTATTTTACAATTAATAGCATCCCTATTGTTTCCTCAAAGACCACTTGGTATTTTCAGCTTGAACATATCTTTCCCATTGTTTCATTTCCTCTTTGTTTCCTCTAACCGCCTGTTTTGATTTAACTCTATGTGGTCAGTCATGACATAGATTAAACTGAACTGTGTATAACATTTGAAAAACACATGAATAGTTGTCTTTATGTGGTTGGAGTTTATACATTGATACTTGCTTTTCTTATTACTCTTGCTGAATCGCCATCAGACCTGCACCTGCAGCCTGGTTCTAGCTGGAAACCTGTGTGTATTTGTACCTCAAAGTGCCTGGCAGCAATCAAAACCCTGATCTAGTCAGTTTCTGGGCTGGTGGCTTTCTTCTAGTGCTTTTTCTTGAAGGAAAATTGGCTTTGGTCTAAACGTTTTCTGGGAACGTCTCCTTTTTGCAGAAACTTTTATTGAAGTTTATTTTTCCCAGTTTTCACCACTATTACTGCTCACTTTCCAGCAAATATTAATCACTCCAATGAAAAATATCAACCTCAGCTCTTGAAAGCATACCCCCTTAGGTGTCTTCTTTATGAGCTACAAAATTCTTCAAGAGGTTGCTCAAACATATGTTTGTGTATTTAACATTTCTCATAACCTGGCAGATGTTACCTGCTCTATCATGTTACAGTGCAGAGTTTTCAGGTGTAATTCCTATGTCTGGAAAACTGTTCCCTGCACACAGTGTGGGCTTGCAGCAGGCTGATCCTGCTCGCAGAATCTAGTGCTAATCTCTTGGCCCATATCCATGAAGCTGACCAAGTTACAGAGCCCTTTTTTAAAGAGGTATTTATTCTGTTTTGCTAGTGAATGATAATTAGTAGATTTCCCACCAGCAATTTGAGAGAATGGATGGAACTACAGGAAACAACGAGAAAAATTGGAATCAGAAGTTCTTAGAAAGAAAAGTCCTCTTTTGCTTTGACATTGTTTTGGTTGCTTACCACTTCTTGATGCACAAAAATTGGCTTTCAAGCTATGATGCTAATAAAGGGCCACATTTTTTTGTGCCTCTACCTCCCCTTGATTTTCCCGAGCTTCCAACAGGGATTAATTTGGCCCAAAGCATCCACTCACAACTTCTATGGTTGCAGGGGTAGGCAGGCTTTCTGGCATGTGCTTTGCCGAGTCATTACAAATTCGGTCTCTGGGACACAGCTGTGCTGGGGCTGCTGCTCTCTCTCACAGACACTTCATGGAGCCCCAGGCTGCTGACACCACTCACCTCCTTGTAGTGTTTCCACCTTGCCTTCCCTCGTTGGGCCAAACCACCACAGTTATTGCTCTGCTTTCCCCCTGCCCTCCCTTGGCATCAGCAGCACGGACTGTTGGGCTTCAGTGCAGGTGGCTTCTGGTGGTCATTCTGGTGGTCACACATTGTTGTGACAATGTACAGCTTGGATTCCGGGAGATACTGGAGGGTGCTCCTTATAAAGCAGAGGATGGAGCTCAAAGTAGCTCTGAGTGCCTGATTAACACTTCTAGGATCTCAGGTCATCCATTAACGGTGCTAATATAAGAGGGAAAATAGCATTCTAGTTTCAGGTGTCCAATTGCTGAGGCATTCCTTTTCTAATATAATTATTTTTCATCTGGTGATCCAAATAAAAGAAAGTTCTAATGTTATGACATTAGAACTAAGACAGATTTTTAGAAATTTTGCAAGTCCCCAATTTTATAATCTTTTACTTTTGTAACTTTTCCATAACTAAGCCACCTTTTTCATGGTAGAAGAGAGAATGAAGTGTTTTCCCCTGATTTTCTCAGGTGTGTAATTGCTGGAATTTAGTTCTGAACAGCATGATAACAACATTTTGAATGAACTGTGGCTTCTGATCCAGCCCAAGCTGGATTCTAGTCATCTCTGTATATTCCCATAATTAAAGAAAATAAATTAAAGAAAATTAAAGAAAACATAATTTACTCTATTGCTTTTAGCAGAGATTGTAGAAGATAAGGAGGTGGCAGACCCTGAAGATCTCTGCTCCTTTCTAGAGTGCAGGTCTAGAGAAAGATAGGAGGTTTCCTTCAGCCAAGCCTTGAGTGTCACATTGTTTGTCCCCAGTCTAAGTCTGAGCAGTGGTGGCTTTCATGGAGGCCACCTGACTTCCTAAAGTTTCTATGGGGTAGATAGACTTTGCTACAAAGCATCTTCTCCAGGAAAGTCTGAGATCTGGGTTTAAAATTCCACACTGGCTGCCAGCATTGGTACTCACTTTGTCTTTTTGCTTGACAGTCCTTACCCATAGATGTTTCCTCCTTGCAGCTCACATGACTACAACGCACCTAAAAGCCAGGCAGCCCCTACTTCGTCGTGTACTTTTCACAGTACATCTTGCTTTAAGGATCCAATGTATTTGCCCATAGCAGACTATTTCACTCTCATTTTCTTTCATCTAAGAGAGCAGCCCTGGCATTAAAACCCATGGCATCACGCAGGGGTCCTGTCCATGCACATGCCGACACACAGCAGCAGGACACAGAGCAGCACATGGTGTTGTTCTCATTTCTGCTGAGCACTGCTTCTTTGAACACTGCCTGTGCCTCCAGAGGAAAACAGAAGATATGTCAGGCTAAGTTAATTTGTGGGCTAGACAAGCTGAACAGTATCTCTATAAGGGTTTTGCACAGAATGTACCGGTGTCTCCAGACTTGGAAAGAGCTTGCCTTTCTGAGTCAGGCAATGGGAGCCAAATTCAGATGTGAATCTGAGTTCTCCAACTCTGTAGGGAGTCTGAGCTGGTGTATTTTACACCTTCTTCCGCCTCCTCTCATCCCACGAGTGTATTATGCTGGCCTAGCTTCCCTCAGATTTAGTTTTCATTTATGTTCACTGAGATGCACTCAGGCTTGCATCCACCAGCCACAGTTTAAATCCCCCAGCTTTTGCATGAATCCTGAATCTAGCCATCCAAGGCTGTGTTTAAGGAATTTAAGGAAGTCTTATGTTAGTTAGTAACCCACCACCAGAGGGTTGAGAGAGAGATGAGTGGTGCAAGAAGAGCAGCTAACAATGAAGCATAAATTCAAATTAGGTTTCTCCTTTTTTTTTGCCTCTACACTCATTTGCTCCTCACCATTGGTAAGTGATAACTAATTATTAACTGGCCTTTCTGATGTATTTTTGGGACCATGGTCCTGTGCTAATCCCAGGTGATCCTGATGCGAAGAGGACAGTTCCAGATGTGATTTCCTTCCACCACTGGAGCCAAGATGGGCATGGGTTACAGATGAACCCACAACTTAATCAAAGACTAAAAACTTGCATATTTTGTGTCATACCAAAGTATGTATGTCAACCTGTACAACATTATCAACAATGTAATTGATGACACTTTTCTCATTACTGATGATATTCATAAATTTATAATAAATTTAATTATCAACATATATGCTTTGATATCCTGAAGACAGCCATTTACCACTTCAGAAGAGAGATCTATAGAAAAGCACACATACAGCTAAAACCTTAGCATACCTCATCAAAAATATATCACCATTCACATTCAACAGTGACTAGGTAACTTCTATATTTTTATTTAAATCACCTAGTGATTTAAATTAACTCATATACTCTGAATCATATTTGCTTTGTCTTTGCCATTGACAAAGTCCTCAGGGGGACTAAGAATTCTATATATCTTGTGGAGGGAACAAGTTATTTCTTGAAATAGCTTTCCCATATACACCAGTTTTGATTAGTTTTGGTGGTACCCTACACCACCACTTACCTGTGGTTTTCTCCCTGCCTGAATGAGTAACATGCTCAGTTTCCTAAGCTGCTAAGGTGGTACTTTTCATCAGCACTAATTTCATATTGAAAAGAAAAGGAAATTCAGGCATTATATTTTAGCTAAGGAAATGGGCCAAGAATGAAAACAACATATCTGTAATCCTTTTTCATGATAAAGGGACAGTTTTCATGGGTTATGCATGATGGAAGTATGGATTTTTTATTGAACACTACAGTCAGGGAGCCATGGAAAAGATTTTGTAAAGGTTTTGATTTATTTATATAATTGAAAAACTTCTCCTTCCAAATATGAATTAAAGTCCAGATTGTATGTGTTTGAATTTGGATCAGTTTCTCTTTTATCATCTTCTTCCATTGCTTGCCAAAGTGGAAGAGACAGAAGGCCCCATGAAGAAAACATCTCTCAGCATCAGCCAAATTAGGGATCACATGCTTTGAAATGAAGGAAAGGTGATCTCTCACTGTAGTTTATTCCATCAACCATTTCCAGCATTCTCAGGACATCTGTAAATAGTGTAATCTCAATTTCCTCTTCCTCAGCACTTTATAAAATTGAACATATGTTAAGAGGAAAGGAGTAAAGATAACTGATCATGTTTAGGTGTGATTACACTACTGCTCTGGCTTAATGATTGAGTTAGAACAGGGCTCTGGAAATGGCAAAGACTATGAATTCTCTCCTTTTTTCCTTGCTTTACTGACTGTCTCCCACAAAGATCAAGGAAAAATACTTTCTCTTCATGAAAAGCAGGCCTGCTTTTCTGACTTGAATAAAAAATAATGGTCGAATTCTCAATTCTGGTATTCCTTTTTAACTTCAGAATCTTTTTTATTCCTTTTCCCCATATTTTATCCCTTTTAGTTATACATCCCTTTTAGTTATTGAGCTGTTAATATTGTGTTCATGTAAGAGATGCTGCCTAGTGGCATTTGTCCAAAGTAGCTTTCTTAAACTTGAGAGCTTTCTTTCTGGCTCACAGCTCTAAACTTTTCCTGGTCTAAGAAGTTTTACCACTCCTGAAGATGGACCTCACAAACAAAACTCAGCCTGGTGGGCAGAAGGGACTGTCACCTCCTGCTTGCTTTCCCTTCCAACTCTGCCTGCTCATTACCCTCTTCTGACAGATAGCACTGCTCCATTGGATTTGCTGGTGGAGCTGCTTCTGTGACTTTTCTAACCTGTGCCTATCCATATCAGCCAGATGACCTAAAATACTAAATACAAAAATAAGTAATAATGTCTGCTAATCTGGATGAATGAGATGAGACAGCATTCTTTTGAGTAGATGATTTGACAGGCTTAAGAGGCACAAGGGAGAGTAGATATTCTATGATAGGGGTTTTTGTTTTGGTTTGGGTTTTTTGGGGGTTTTTTGGTGGTTTTGTTTTTTATTTTGTTTTTTGGGTTTTTGTTTTTTTTACAAGTGGGAACTAGGTAAAGAAAAGCACACTGAAAGAAGTGGTGGCTGGGTGCCTTCTGTAGAAGCAGGCAGGAAAACAGACTCGTGTACTATATAGATCATTTACACTGAGTGCCAAGACTGCCAAAGGCAAGACCTGAGCAAGTTAATCTATTTCATTTCTATCTGGTTAGCAGTGTAGCATTCTTGGTCATTTCAAACCCTGTTCTCTGATATCTTGGTAGCTAAAGGCCTTCACTATGTAAGTGGACAGTATTTTCCCACACGCTAATATTGGAAAACAGCTTCCGGGCCCTGAGAAGACCCTCTAACCAGACACCAACAGCAAAACAAGCACAGCTGAGAAAAGTTGCTCACTGACATGAGTTTACATACAGTCACTGCTAAGCTGAGCCAAGTTCACATCAGTGGCCAGGTGCATCACAGGTGATTTTGCCATATGCATATTCAAAGGTTTCTCGGCTCCCATTTTCTGCTCACTGCAAAAGTGAACAAATCTATGAAAATATAAAAACAAGGTTTGGATGGGGTACGAGTGAGTGTTTTTCATTCCTCCACATCACTTTTTCCCTTCACAAGAGTTTGGTGCCTCAGCTCCACACAGCAAATTGTATGCAGATGCAGTAGATGGAGTTTAGTAGCTGCAGCTCTGGATGCCAGGTTCTTCCCTCGCAAGAGAGCTTAATGAGCTATTAGTGGGTGAGAGAAGCCAAAGAGCCCTGGTACAGTTGAGCCTGGGATTTCTGCCAGTAGTTAGATGAAGGCTGCCCAATCTGTCCAGATTTCATGACAACAACAGGTTGGGGTGAGACTCCAGAGATTTTGAAACCTGAGGTGAACTGCTGGGTCCTGGTGGTTTGTGTTGTGGATGATTGTTCAATGTGCCCCTGAGCACAGGCTCAAATATCCATCAAGAAACGGGTCAGAGGATCTGGCAGATCCCTGAAATGTGCATCTTTGTAGGACTTCTAATCTTTTGTGTCTCTGCCAGCTTCCTACAGTAGAAGGAATGATGCATGAGACATTTGAGCATCACTCATGCTTTTGAGTAAACGCTCTGCTCCTTGTCTAATATCAAGCAAGCTGTTTTCTGGTGGCTCTTTGTACAAATTCAAGTGAATACTGGTCCAATATGTGCCATAGTGCCCTCATTTTAAGTAATGTGTACTATATTCCAAGGGTATTCCAGATTTCAAGCAAGTTATATCTCAATCCTTTGCCAAAGTGGGAAATTCATTGTTTAAAGTATGTTTCTCAGTCACTAGATGGTCTCTTCTGCTGTGACACGGTCCTCCTGTGAGCAGGCAAGGCAACTTTAACTTTGTCTTGAACTTGTCAGCTCCAGGCAACAGTAGTCTGCTGAAGAGAAGCATTTGTCTAAAATTAGTGGGAAATTCAGGAGTACCAATAGCTTTATCTGATCAATATTTTAAACCACTAAAAGGCAGAAGATGACCTGTGCAAAAATAGTCCTGACTAAAAGAGTTCATAAAAAGCCATCTAAATTGCTTTTCATCAAGCAGGTTATGTAAGATGAGCAAAGAGATCAAATTGGTAGACTTTACTAATAGCATTTTCTATCTTTCAATTGGTGCATCTTTGCTGTAACTCACAGGAGAAATATGTGGAATGTGCACGTATCCTTATTCTCTGTGGTAAAGCTCATTCTAGTTTGGAGGCTTTCTTGTACAAACTGGGAATAGTCAGACTGAAAAGCTTCCAAGTGTGACACACTCCAGGTTTTTCTTGTGGTGTGTCACTCTCTATTCTTCCTTTTTGGTTGTATTGCTCATTTTTTCTAATGCTTTAACTAAAAAGAAGAAAATAAAGGAGGAATTTTGTAATTTTGATAATGTTAGGACAGAACGTTTCACATTTTCAGAATTCCACTTTCCTCCCCCACATTGTTTAGCTGAAACAATTTGCTGAATTCAATCCAAACTTTCAAACAGCTTCAGTTGTCCTTCATTTTTGGTGAGTAAACTATTTGTCTAAAACTTTTCATCCAGATCTAAAATTTATCTCAAAATTCTCATAAATGAGATTCAAAACCGAACAGTTACCACTGCCATATTTTAGGGGGAAAACCCCCCTACTATCCACCAGTGGTTTGAAGGATCATGGATTACAACCCAAAAAACTTTGTTGTAAAAGATGATATCTCAGTCATATAACTAAATAATTTAAGGCTCCCTACTTATGTGCTCTTGAATTTTCACTGTCTTTTCACATCCTCCTAATTTATGGCATTGCATTTCTTCTGAATATGTGTTGTTTTCCATCTCAGAGGAGACTTACTGAATTTTTTGTATATATCCTGTCTCTACGTTAAGCAATATGTAATTAAATAACACTTTTCAGGTGTTTTGGGATCCATGGGTAAAAGAAAACAGAGAAATTCAGATTTTTGTTTTCAGGAAGTTCATTACTTTGTGTTCATGATATACTAACTCTGTAGACTTGACTTGCATAAGTAATTTCACTTTTTGTAACATCTCTAACTAATCACAGTTGCAGTATGACAGATCCAAATTGGACAGATGTTTCTTAAAAATGAAATGTCCAAAGGCAATAGTGTTGAAGTTGCCAATGAAAAAACAAAGACATCTGTACTTTTAAACTGAATTTGAGGGGGTTTTATTCCTTCTCCCAAGTTCCTATAATTTTTAGGTCACATTAGAATCAGTGTGTGTTAGTGATTTGTGAAGTCCATTGTCTAGTAATGTCAAAAACTAAAAAATGAAATCTATTTAATTTGGTATCACTCTGTGAGCTTCACTGTGTTTTTCAAATATTTCTTCATTTCTTCTTGGGGTAACATTCTCTCATGGGCTGTTAGGCCAGCAAATGCGTATTTTATGCACTTTCATGTGTCTATCAACTGAAAGTTCAGTTCCTGCCAATCTCTTTTTCTCTTTTCTTTTCTTACACTGGTGTTCATAATAAAAAGATCAATTTGAGGTAGACATGCTAATCCAGTATCTGTACCTTAGGCAAATTTTATTACTCAATATTTCTGCGTCAAATTGCTTGTTTATCAATTATGGGTAGTGATGGTATTTTTCTGAGTAACAGATCCAATGCAATCTTAACAGTGGTGTTGTGATCATATTTCACTTGATAAAAAGGTGCAGGCAGGAGCCATGTTGCCTAATAGGATCAGATTGTCTTCTACTTCCCTTTGTCTCAGTCTGCAATCAGGCTGATGTACTGAAAAACTCAAGTGGCAAGTGTGGTATAAAAGCCTAAATAGGATGAGACTGGAGTGTGAGGAAAAAAACCAAACAAAACCCAAACAAACATAGGGACTGTTTGTCCCATTTTCTAGATGCTTTATTTTGGGAGGTGTTTCACTGAAATCAGAATTGCAGGTGGTCACCCCTACAGAAAAGATAGTTATCTTGCAGGACAAGAAAGACAGCCAAGGGGACAGTTCTACAACAATATAAAATGTAAATCCCATATGATATATGTATATTTTCCTCTGTCTCAGCTTTTCAGTCCAGAAAGAACATCTGGTTTTTTTGTAACCATTCTAGAAAGACTAAGATGAAGCCTATGCCCAGATTTCCCAATAAGCTGGAAAGTGAATGGATCACTTTTCACTGGAAGTTTAGCTGACAGCTTTTTGGATGTTATTTTTTAAAATAACAGGTATTTTGTTTTCAGGTGAACATGATGCAATTTGCTTTTTCAAAGTCTGCCTTCCAGTTATGCTTAGTCTGATTCTGGACACATGTGGAAGGAGGAGCAGGTGCCCCAAGTGCATTATCAAAGTATCCAAACTGTAGGCTCTCTGAACTGTTGGAAGTGAGCTACAGCCTACCTTAATAACTCCATTAAAAATTAATGTAATTAATACGCCTCACAGTATAAATAGACATGTCTATATATGTGGGAACTCAGTGCATCACCTCGGATGCTCTGAGTCCCAGGGAGAGCCCCTGGGGGGCTCAGAAGTCCTGGAATGTAGCCAAAAGTACCTGGTGGCTTGATTTTGACCCTTCGAGAGTCATACTATCTCAACATGAGGATTCACAGGTTTCTGAGGTGTAAATGGTGAAGGACAAATACTTTTTTAGACTAGAACATAGGTTTTAGGATTCTGGTACAAGGGGGTATGATGGAGGCAAGATGGAGGATTTAGGCCCGACCTCGTGGTTCTTCTTCTTCTTCTTGTCATCCATCTTCTGTGTGATGTATGCACTTTGGATTGGCTTATGCTAAAGGTGCACTGTTCAACAAAGGTGATGGGAATTGGTGAAAAATTGTAAATATCATATACGTAATTATCAGTATAAGAATGTTCTACCGCCCCAGGGGTGGAGAGTGTGCATGTGGCTGCCTTGCTGGTCGGATCTCAGCTGGGCAGAAGAAAAACCTTTTAGATAAGATAAAATAAACAACCCGAGAAAAAGATCAAAAGAAGAGTCCAGACTCATCTGTTCGCTGCAGGCTGTCTGCGGACCACCCTACGCGTGTCCGACAGAGACAGACAGCCGATCGGACATATATACATAGGTATTAATACAGTTTGTTAAAAGCAGAACTGAGTATGTTTTCTTTCTTAAAGTTTCAGATAAATTATCAAGGTTTTAAAATACACCACTGGCTTTCAAACTACAGCACTAAGATAATTAGTGCTAATTCTACACCAAGATTTCAGTTGTAATAAATTTTTTAAATTATGACTTCCTATTATCATCCTTATTTAACAAATCTTTAGGGATTATCTATGAGGAGTTCCCTGAAGTCTTTGAGAATGGAAGCAATTCTAGGATACTACCTTCAAAAAACATTTATGAGGTTTGACACCTAAACCAGACTTATTAAATGAAGACTTGAATATTCATTTTTAATTTAAATACTGCCACTGAAATGTCATCTGGATGATTTTGCATACCATATTGTCAAATTAATAAGTAAATGAAGGTTTATAAAGATAATACTAACTCATTCTACCTTTTGAATGATGGTCTAAAGCTTCATGAACTCTTATTTGTAAGTAATCTGGTATGAATATGGGAAGCAAGAAAACATCTTAGTGAAGTTATTCACCTGTTCATCAGTGACAAGAAAAACTTCAGATATTTAAAGTGCATTTAATAAGTGCCATCCCACATTTAATAAGTGTCATACCTCATAGATAATGGCCTTGTTGGTGGAATATAGTTGGCCCTTGCAACAGTCACTGTAAGAGGGCCCAAACTGAATTGAATCCTTCTTCTTCTGCCAAAAAGGAGGGTCAGGAATCTGATTTTTTTCTTCCCTGTCCCCAAGTACATTGCTTAAATCAATTTCACTCACTCAAATAAGAAAGGTGACTCTTTAATCTGCATCATCTCCATAAACTGTACTTTTCCTCAGTAGGATAACATCCTTAAGTACACTGAACTTTAGTTTTATTTATGACTGAAAGGAGCCTTCAGTAGTTCAAAGTATAGTAAATGCTGCTCATTTAATAATCTGCTTTATTAAGTTGCACAATCTGAGACACATAAAGCAGGTCATAAATAGAATTAGAGAAGATATTAAAAGAAAAAATAATGAAAAAAAACCAAAGCAAAATGACTAATAAATTATTCATGTAACTGTATATATGAATTATGTACATATATATGCACAAAAACATATGAAAACATATGTATATGCATACACACATATGAGTAACCTTTTTCCACTGAGTTTAATAGCCAAGTGATTTAGCTTCAGTACCCAGGCACAAGTGAAAGTTCTGTCTGTAACTAAAGGTAAGACTACAGCTACTTACAATTTTCTCCAGAGCTCAACAGGTGGGACTGATTCAGGCTAGGGGTTTCAGTTTAGCTAATTGCATACTGTGCACACTGACCATTTGTTAGATTTGAAACTAGTGTTCTACTCCCCAGGTAGTAAGGATCCTGCTCTGAAATTGTGGCTCAGGCTCCATTTGAACTGCCTCATCACAAAAAAACTGACATTGTATCCAGCAAAGAAGTATTTTCAGGAAACATAAAAAATATATACCAATCATATTCTTTTTTTAGCTACACTACAATTCTTCATTTTGTTTCCCATGACACATTGTGTTGTTATTGCTCAAGGCTTTCTGAAGAGTTAAATGGTAGTATGTTTACTTGAGACTAATAGAATAGCTCTTTCAGGGCTCAAAAAGCATTTTTTGTATTTCCAAAGAAGCTTTCAAAATATGGTGGCCAAAATATTTGAAATATGTGTCCCTGTGGTGATGTCATCCTCAAGGGAAACATACTTCTGATATGAAGTATTCCCATTAGGAATTTTGGAGATCTTACATCTGTATTCTTAACCTCTAGAGGTTATCAAATGATAATAGTAATTGTAAAATGGGATGTCATGTAATGGACTGCTGGCAGGCATGTTGGCCAGTAGTTATAGGTCATTGCACAAATATTTGTAAAGGAAGTGAAGGCTTCATTTGGCCTTGACAACCAGACATCTTAGACAAATATTCCTGAAGTGAATAATGTTCAGATTCAGGCAGAACCAGAGCCTTTCTGGTCACTTTGGAAAGCACAGACATACATGCACACCAGAAAGGCAGAAAAGGCCAGTGACTGTTAGACATGAACTCTAACACGTTATTCCTAAACTAGGACCACTGCTGAGCCCTGGATACACTTGGATACACAAGGTTGTCACCTTGACCATTAGACTCACCATCTTTAGAAAATATCAATTCTCCTGTGCAAAGACTTGGCAAGTAGCAGTCTGCAGAAGGAGCCCTGTAAGTGGGGAAGCCTAGCCAAGAGATCATCTCAAAGCCATTCACCTTGAAAAGGCTAAAGAGGAGGACACAGGGATGCACCTCACTCAGCTGAGAAAATCAGATGCTGCCAGGGCAGCTTTGGTCCCCTTGTTGTTTCTCACAGCAGTGGCAGTGACAGGATCTCCTGTTGCAGGGAGTCAGTCTCCCCTCTGGTGCTGCTGCCCCAGCATGGAGACCTGCCTAAGGAGGCAGCTGGCCCCTTGGCTCTGGAAAGAAGTGTTTTAAGTGTTGACTTGCATGGGGAGTAGTCTCTGGTGGCTGACGCTCTCCTGCTCCTTCAGCCTGCAGTGAGGAGCACTCCGTCTCAGCACGTTTTTCTTCTGGAACTCTTAGCAGAGAGAAGTGACAGATGCTATGAGTCAACACCTGCAGGGTTCAGGCATGGAAGGTCTCTTCAGAAAGTTAATCCAAATTAACCAGAGATGCAGAGAGGATTTACCAGCTGTAACAAAGCCTTAATTTTCAAATTTAGCTTAACTGCATTACAAGTGGAATTAAGCTATGCTGAAATCAGGTCACTTTAATTCTGAATAATAAAATGCCCACAAGAGTTTGATGGGGTGTAACTGATCCATTTAAAGCTCATAGATTCCAGGTTTGTCCCCCTGCAGACCAGGCAATGTTGTATTTCACAGTGTTCCTTCAGCTCCAGAGCTGCCTGCAGGGACTGGGTTCCTGCCCCAACACACCTCCTACTTCCCCCTTGCAGCTTAGTGCAGATGGAGGAACTGTGAGTTTGGAGCTGAAGCCAGCCCTAAACACTGTTTTGTGATGAAGCAGACAGGAGCTCTCAGGCCTGCCAGTGGCACTGTCCTCACACCATGCAAAGCACCATGCAAGCAACATGATACAGCTGTGCAGGAGGAATGTGAGCCCACGCTGTGCTTGTGCAGGCTGCAGGTTTGGCTGCGGAGCCTGCTCCTTCCCCTTCACAGGGGGGTGATAATGGCCCCAGGGCCAACAGGATTCCTGGGATGACACCAGAAGTCAGATTCCTGCAATGAGTTGCTTAGAAGACATATCAAATTGGTTCCAATTTTCGTACGGTGCCAGCACTTGACTGAGGCACCTGGCAGAGGAGCTTGTGCGGATGAATTCAGTGCTACCAAAGCTGTCTGCGTGTGGAAAACCATGCCCACTCCAGATTCTGTCGTGTGTGCAGTGTAGAGCTGTGTTTATAAAGTAGCAGGAAAGTTAATCTGGTCTCCAGTCACAAGTTCACAGTGAGCTCCTTTGGCATTTGCTTAGCCTTTCCTTGAGCTCTAACTTCAATTTCAAGGCACAAGAGTTGCACGGTGGATGAGGCCTATGATTTGCCGCACAGTGACAAAACATGAGCTGCTGAGCATGTTTTCTCTGCTGACAGGCACATTTTGAAGCTTATTTTGGGGCAGACTCATCCCTCTGTCTCTCACCTCCTTCCCTGGTGGTCAGCACATGCCTGACCCATTTGCAGCACAGTACTGTGGCCTCCCTCCAGCTCCGTGACATGCGCTGGTGTGCCTGAGTTGCTGTGTGTCCTGCATGGTAATAGCTGCCACAGCATGCAGTTGAGGAAGAGCTCCGTGTCGTAAGGAGCCCTGCTTGGCAGCACCCCCTGGGCAGCTCTGCACCATCATCCCTTCTCACCTTGTGCCCTGTCTGCCCCACACCTGCATGGTGATAAGTGTAGGAAAGGAGCAGTCCCAGCTTTGTGCCAAACCTGTCCATCAAACTGGAGTTTTCCAAGCAGTGGAATCTAGAGACCGAACTAACCAGGTCGGTTAGCTTGTAGCTTTCTGAGCTGAAATCTGCCTGTCATACAGACAACAATACCTTCTCTGCAATATAGCATTTGAAGCATCTTTGTGTCTTTGCTGTGTAGGCTGTGTCAGAAGACGTCCTGGTCTCCTCAGCAATCTCTTCTGCCCTTCTGGAAAGGGAGAGAGGGGGCCAAAGAGAATCAAGAGGAAAACAGGAGTATTTATCTTCTCACCTACATCAGTGTATTGCACATAAGAAATAAAAAGGCAGAAAATACAATGGTTGCAGGATTTTTGGAAAACTTCTTCACATGGGCCTAAAAGAATATAATTTTGAACCCCTAACTGTAAGGAAATTTCTCTATTTTTCCTCACTTCTGAGATTCACACATGGTTTTTCGCCCTCTTGAACAGACACTCTGGTAGACATCAACAATATGCAGAGACTTACCCATGTGAATCCAAGCAAGAGCCTTAGATAAATCACTGTAAAATTGTTTTTCTACACTGTAGACTTTAAATAGCAGTGAAACTTCAAATTTTCAAGACAGCTAAGATGTATCTGTGGTTGATGCATCCAAAAGAACATATAACGACTCAAGCTTGGGCTGTTTATATCCATTAGGAATAGCTTAAATATGTCTCACCATCAGATGCTGTAAATCTCTGCTGGAAGAAGGCCACAGAAATCACAGGTGAGTAATTTTTCTAGTTCTGCACCATCATAGATGCTGAAACATCCACGTGGGTAGCCAAACTGCCATGTGTGATGAGAAATTGACTCACATTCTCCCAGGCATGATCATCCACAAGCTCAGAGCTCAGTCTGTCTTACAAAAACAAAATGGAGAAGATGAGCCTTCCTTTCTCCCAAATGAGCTATAAAAGATGCAGAGAGTCTCCTTTTATTGGGCAGTTCATCTATCTACACAATATGTACAGCTAAAAATAACCTGCAAGTAATATTGTTAATTATTGTCATATTCAATATGTTGAATATTCATATTCACCCCATATTCAATCAGTTGATTTTAGTCATACTTTCACATCAATAACTCCACTGGGAAATCTGCATTTTTTGCCCTCTTAGGACTAGGAAGAAAAATAGAATAAAGCCAAAGGCTCAAGAAAATGTGAGATTTTGGTTCATTGAATTATGTCATTAAAGATCCCTTGTGTACTAAATACACCCCTAGGGGAAACCTTCAGAATCTAATGGGTTTATCACAAGCTCATCCAACTGTTCAGAGGCTGGGAGATTAGGCGCCAGGTTTCACTCAAGGCAGTCCATCCTCTAAATACCAGGTAGGAGAGAGCAGGTGAGGAGCTATTGGATCTGGACCTGTTGGCTCTTGGATCTGTATGTTGGACTGATTTTGTTCTCTACTACTCCCAGCTCCAGTCAGAGTCAGAAAAAAGACAGTGGGCTGAGCAGAGCTGCCTGATATTGACAGAGTGTCTGAGGGGACACCAACAGGACCTTTCTGACCTAGCTAGTACGACCAGGAATCCTTGAAGAACAGAATGTTATAGAATTTTATGGAATTATATAGAAAAGCAATTTACACAAAACCAAACCACCTTCAAAAAGCATAAAACGGGCAGGTCAAAAATCTGTAGCTGGTAAGTGTATCTGTCTGATTTCTATTATCTTTGAGAAAACAGAAAACAAAATGCATTTTGTAGTCACATTCAATAAACCACTGAATTGTCTGAGCTGTTATTCTGTCCAGATTGATTTGTACCTCTCTCGTTGCAGTTTATGTGATAGGTAAGAAGAGTTAGAACTTGATTCACCCTCCTCTTCAGTTCAGATGTTGCTGCCCCCATGTCACTCTCACCTATTCAGAGAAGGAATGTCACGTACAGCATGCTATTATTTTTTGTTCAAGTGAAAGAACATGTTATTTATAAAACATACTCACTTTTCCACACCTAAAGGGCAAAACTGAGCCTTTTGACTTTTCATCTTTCCAGATGTGAAATTCCAGATCAGATACAATCTAGAACAACCTTTTTTTATGAGCCATCTCTTTACCCCTCTTCCATTCCTTTCTGCAGCAAATAAATTGCAGGAAAATCAGTTCTGTCTGTCTGAGGACTCTGTCTCAAAAGAGTGGAGCAAGTCTTGAGTGACCTTTGACTTCTTGGTGTTTCTTGGTCAGAAAGATTCAGCATCAATAAGGAAAGATATAAAAATAAATTAACAGGTAATATTTTTTTCTAATGTATAGAGCAGGATGATACAGAAACAAGTCACTCTGAACAAATCCCACATTGGAACAAATCAGGTTCAATTGACCCAAAATTTCTAATTTGAGATTGGGAATAATTCTACTTATGCCTCAAGCATTTCTACAATGATGAAAGTATTACTCCATCAGCCTACTTAGGTTGTGTTGTCTGGCAGTATAAATCAGTCACGATACTAAAATACCCTTCACCATCTGTGGACATCCTCTAGTATCTGCTTCATGTTGTGGTTAGCTTCAGAGATGTTAGAAATATGCACAGGGTCTACATTCTAATAACAAAAATAATATGTTGAGAGGTGCAAAATAGACAACAGACTCACAATATTTTTATTAGTTATTTAAAGGACATATATCTTCTTAGTTCATTCAGGTTTCTCCTCATAGCCTAACATCTTCTTCGAGATCAGAAGAAATGAAAAGGATTAATATTTTGCATAATCATGTGTATGGATCTTATTTACCTTTGTCCACCTTTCTTTCCCTTGTGCTTTCTCTGTGGTGGTACATGCCCTTATTCTGCATGGCTAGCGCTTTAGGACAGTAATGCAATGAGTTCTGTGAACTCCAGAGAAAGAAATGTCTTTGTATAAGGAAAATAATATACGCTGTCTCAACCTGTCTCCTAAACAGGCCAAAGTTTGCCCTCTGAAAGTCTGAGGTGGCAGTTCTGCTGAGCTCTCTCCTTACTTCTCTGACAATTGAAAACTGTCATTTCATCATCACTACTGGCTAAAGCTGGTTTTGGTGTATAGGTACACAAAATCACAGAGCCTGGGAAAGAATCAGGAAGAGGTAGAGCTCTGTATGTATTTACAAAGCTACAGCATCACTGGAATAACTCAGATGTGGTGGGGTAGGCTCTCATGACAACATGCTCCTCAGGAAAGATGCAGAAGAGGAGTATACCTTGTTCTTTGTGTTAAGGAACAGTCTTAATATATGGGGCTTTTGTACGGGATGGATGATGGGCTGAGTGTGGGATGGGATGGCTGAGAGCTTGTGTGCCAGGGTCAAAGAGCTGAGTAAAGATGCCATTTTGGTAGGATTGTGTTACAGACCACCTGAGCAGGGTAAGAAAGTGGCCAAAACCTTCTTTAAACAACTCAAGAAAGTTCTTGGATTAGAGACTCTGGATTTTATGGGGTATTTCAATCTCCTGACATTTTCTGGAAGAGCAACAAAGAGATGCTACAGTCAGAGAGGTTTCTGGCCAGAATCAGGGATCGCCTCTCAGCAGACTTACTCAATGGACCTATCAGGAATGATGGAAAGCTAGATCTGCTATTTACAAGGAAGAAATGGTTGGCATTGTGAAAAGCAGTATCATCTACTGCTATTTCAGTGTCCATGAGTCTGTGGACTTGAAGATCCTGAGAGGAATGAGGAGGGGGAATAGCTGGGTACAGATCCTGGGCTTTGGCAAACCAGGCTTTGGTTCATTAAGGAAATGGGAAAAGCTCTGAAAGTAAAGAGTTCAGAAAACCTGGAAGGGACAAGATAACAATTAAATTGAATAAAGTAGATTTTCAATGGAGTAAAAGGAGAAACTTTTTCCAATGTGGCCAATCAAGCAGGGGCGCAATTTACCCAAAGAAATTGTACAATCTCCATCCTCAGAGGTTTTCAAGAGCTGACTGAATAAATTCCTGAGGTCTCTGGGCTGACCCAACAGTTGACTATTCTTGGAGCAACAGGCTCAGTCAAAAGCCCTTGAGGTTCCTTCATAAGTGAATTGTCCAGTAATATCATGAACGTGACAGCAGTCTGGTGGAATCAAATGGCCATGAGAAGATTCAACACCAAAAATGTCAGCTCTGTTCTCTCTGACTCCACATATTCATCTTGATTCAGCTTTCTGGCAGAATAATGGTACATAAGTAGTTCAATTTTAAAGATATCTTGCAAATCCTTACAGGAAAAAAAAATTGTAGGAAAGAATTGGCTGGATCTGTCTTCTATTATGGATATTACAAGTGAAATTCAGCACTTGTTTCGTGGGTAGATACTGTGACTGCTTGACTCTTCTCCTAAGGGCTGAGGAGCAGAGTTCATATACACTGCTCCAGGACAAGGTGAACCAGCTACCAGGGAGAAAACTGTATCTCTGGCTTTCATAGTGTTAGGTGTTCATACTCCAGACTGTTACTGTCAGTTTAGCAAGTGACTGTGTTATAAACTGCAAGCATTGAGTCAGGCAGGTTGAGTGTTCAGTTCCAGACCATCTCACCATCACATTTTCATGTATGGAGATTTTCAGATCTTACAGCAACTCAACACCTGTAAAAGCAGACAACCTAATGGGAAAAAAAAAGCAACCCTTGAAATGTTTTTCTCAAAGAAAAGAAAGTTTAAAATACCTGAAGCAGAACTTGGGTTTTTGTTCTGTTAACTCTTTCTTGTGTCATCACAAAGTCATTGTTGAATCACAAGTGGAGCTAGAATAAAGGAATTCAGCATGCTATGTTTCCAAATACCACACCAGAAAGTTAACAGCCATTTTTCCCTGTTGTTGGCTGAAGAGTTACATTGACAGACTGTAATGTAGGGGAAGGAGGGACAAATGCTCGCTGAACTCTGAGCTTAAATGGAAGCTCAAGTTAGCAGTTTCCTGATTTAAACTGAGTTGTGCAACACCCCCATCCTGCAGTTTTAGGGGATAACTTTCTGGTGTCCAGCAGCAAGGCTTCACCTCCAAAGTGGAGATGAAGAAGTATGAAAAGGAAGGAAAGGAGATTCTAGAAAAGCCAGGTTTCTTAGGTGTGTTTCAACAGCATGCAACAAATCAGAACAAAGTTCAACAAATCTTGAAAAAAAGATTCAAAAAAGACAGGGGGAAACATAAAATAGAAGAGAGTACGAAATGGATATAACATAGTGGATCAAACCAGACTGAAGGTGACACCTTCTTCTGTGACATAATGCATATTTAGAAAAATCTTGCAAAATGCTTGTTGTCTGCTACAAAACCACTAGGAGGGAATTTTTTTTTTTGGTACAAATATGTTGTGCACAGTTTTTGTGCTGAAACTGCAAAAAAATCTTTAAACAGAGATAGTAATTGGCAGTGGTATTAAAATTGACTGGAAAGATGTTATTGTCAGAGTACATGAATGATATTTTTGAACTAATATCACAAAATGTTCTCATTAATTGCTTTAACACACAGAGAAATAAGTATATTAGTGGCACTTGCTGATGGTATCAAAATGGGAAGCATCATCAGCTCAGAGGAGGTCTGCAATAGCAGCATGAGGTTAAAATAATACCATTCTCGTGGAAAACCAGAATTTTATGAAAAAAATGCAAGATTTTTCTGTTATGGTATTTCATTACTATAAAACAGCAGAAGGAAGATCAGGGGATAGTGGTCTGCTACAGGGTGCCTGTGTTTCCTCAGCATGATACATATGAAAGAGGTTTATTTGATCTTGGGAGGTGCCAGTAGAGGGAGGGAAAGGTCAAGGCTACTGACAAAGCTTCCAGAAAAAAACTGTGTGTGAGTCCTCTTATCCAGAAGGGATGGCATGGCTGGAAGAGGGAGTGTTTCTTGTGTCGGAAGTTCAGCCGAATTTGGGCAGTTCAGCCTCCTTAGCTCAGCAGAATTAAGAATGAGAAAGGACATAACTAATACATAAAAATACATCTTAGGAACATTAGGGAAAGACTTTGTGTTGGAGGACACTGTTCATGCAATAGCAAGTAGGACTACACTCTATGGGTATAAATATTGGGTGGAAGTCAGTGGAAATTTGTCAGTAATGGGTATTTTTGAACAGACATTTACATAGAAAAAGAGGCAGATTGCTGGTCTAGTTTTATATTTTAGTAAATGTGCTTTTCAGTCAGTGCTATGTGCTCAGGTTAGAGACGTGCACAGATTAGTGGATTTACAGAGCTAATCATGAGTGATAGATGCTTTTCATAACAGCTTTTTTGGCCAGATATATCCACTTCTGTCCCCTATAACTCTGAAAGATTTAAAGTGGTAACATGGAGGTTATTCTCCCAGATCTCAAGTTCAACCTTACTACAGGACTGACTGCTGCAGTTTTTGCCATTTTCTTGCTTTTCATTGTTCTTCTTTTTCAGTTCAGAAGGTCTTATTTTCCGTCTTCTTGAATTTAAAAAAAAAGAGAGACAGAGAGAAAGGAAAAAAAATTTAAATCTCCACTGCAGCAAGGTGGGACTATAGAACTGCTTCCTACCCTGAGAATGGCTACTGCTCTCAGAGAGCTTCAACTCCACATGTTAATGGGATATGGGATCACAGTATTACTCAGGGGGCACAGCATAACCACCATTGCTGAGGTGGGACACCAGGGAATCACACATAGTACTGCTGGCAGAGGCTTCTGGTGGGATTCATTCAGCAACTCTTCCATCTTCTGGTACTAGCATTGCTAGTGCTGGCCTTGGATAATCCTTGCCCATCACAGCCAAGAAAACACCTAGGTAAGGCTAGCGTTTGTTCCAACTGAATCTTGTGGTAAAATATTCTCAGTGACCTATAAGAGTTTGTGAGCTGATGAGAAAAAAATCCACAAGACCTTAGTCCAGAAAAATATGAGTTTACCTTTCAGTAAGCATGAGTTACCCTTTCAGTCAAAATCAGTATCTCATTGAATAACATGCAATATTGAAGAACTTCCTATGAATTTTTCTTTTTTTAAATTTTGATCTCATTTTAAGTATCTTCTAGATAATTTTATAGTAGAAATAGTGTAAAGGAAAAAAAATAATCTTATCCTCAAAATCAGAGAGAGTGAAAAATGAGATCTAGGGATCAGAAGACAAAGCTGAGTCTCTTTTACAAGATACTGAGACTTTGTGAAAATGCACAGAAAGCTCTCACATCTTTCCACTGCCTGACCCATCAACTTACACTTTTACTCATAGCTAGGCTCTGATTTCTCTAGATAATTAAGTTAACTGATTAAAGAAAAAAAA
>VZRH01007746.1:216956-253186 GCA_013397555.1 Urocynchramus pylzowi | reverse complement strand
AAAAAAAAAAAAAAAGATCAGACATCCCTGAGGTAATGTGTAAGGCTCTCAGTATTTCTAAAGCATTTGAAAAAGTTTAAAACTGTTTTAAAATCCATCCATTTAATTTAAATGCCTACACATTATTATGACTGCTTGGCAAATCTAGCCTCTGCTGCAATATTAATACAGAAGGGCATCACAATAAACTGATCATGTAAAAAACTTAGTTTAGGTAAAGTATAAATTCCATCTCAGTTCCACGTCACAAAATAAATTGTGTATAATTTTATGATTCTCATCTCTTCTGGTCCAACATTTGGTCTCTTCTGGTACCACTGCCTGCTGTCCAAGAACACACCACTGAGTTACGGCACTCTGTTACTGACGTTGGTCCAGGATTCCAGTTCAGCTGTAAATTAGTCATCAGCAGAGAGTCATTATGAAATAATCCAGCAAGCATTTGCCCTGGAACATTGCTGAGAAATAAAAAAGCTTCCTGAAAGTCAATCTCCACTTAATAATTTATAGTATCATTTCACTTTTTATATTCCTGTTAGAAGTGCAGATTAATAATGTTTCTACATTCAAATGAACCCACACTGAGGCTAAAGCAGGTAAAATGTAAGGCAATGGGTGCCTGAAAGGAAATATTAATGGTAGCTAGGAAGCAGGAATAATTTGTTAGGAGTGAATCCATGTCAAAGTCACAGATTTCCCCTGGAGAATCACAACCTTTATATTGGCTATATATTTTTATTGCACCCAATTTCAGTTTTCTTGTTAAAAGAAGGTCTCCTTAAGCCCTTGCATTTCTTCTGCTTCATTCCCCATGGTTCACAAGTACAATAGTGAATGTAAGGTACAATAAAAAGGTCATTTTCTTCTTTCAGCAACAGTAACACAAGTGGCTGCATTTCCTGATTCTGGATTAAGTTCAAGATTTCAAATACGACTGGGCTCGTTTCTGATTAGAAAGTTTGATATTTATCACAGACTTACCTGTCTTCCATATCCAGTGTGAGTGAGATTGTAAAAAGGTAAACTGAAAGGAACCATTCTTTTATTCAGCAATTAACCCCATCTGAGTAAATAATACGGTGTTGTGCACTTGAGCCTTCGCTGTTATGCACTGAATTCAGAATTCAAAACGGCTTCAAAGCTGCGTTCGTGAAATGATGACAAGATGCTGCAGAAACAGCTTTTTATGTGGAATATAATGCAAGTATTGTGTTACACAGTACAGTAACAAATAGGGTATAGTTGTAATGATATAGCAGATAAAGTGTCTGGAAGTACTTACCTGAGGGAAACTCAATCTTATTTTACTTCAGGGCCTGAGGGTTATAAACACAGTGTATGGTCTTGAAACTTAAATATTAGAGGAATCACTTTATTGGGGGGAGGAGAAGGTAATGTTTCTTATTACAGGCAAATAAAATCTCTGTGCCCAAATACACAGCAGAAATAGTCCAAATTCCTTCAGGTGGTGTCTCAGCTTGACTGTTTTTTCACAACAGGCTCACAAAGTCTAAGAGAAGTAAAATAATGCCACTTGTGATCTTGGAAGGGCAACAGCCTGGACAGGCACAGGATGCAGTGTCAAGGCATGCAGTAAGGGCTGGATTGAATTGTCTGCTGTGGGGGGCATGGAGATGGATGGGGGTGGAACGAGGGGTCTCTAGGTCCCACCTCGCAGCCTGCATCAGAGCCACAGCACCAGTGGAGATACCCCCACAGCTATAAATATGTGCACTCAATGTGTGAGTGCAGAATAAGCACAACACAGAGCAGCAAGAGTATCTATAGTGATAAATAAAGAAGGACCAGGATACAGACTCACAATGACATGAATCATTTAATTATTTATATTCACCCTTGAGTTGCTTTGGACCTGTTCTGTCCATTTCTGGGCATGGTTCAAGGCTAACTAATGCACCAGTGACCGCTTCAGAGAAGTGCTGTGGGCAGGGCTATGCTGCTTGGGGTGGTTGGATGTACCAGATGTGAGCAAAGATTTCTGGGTTGGTGGCTGGACTTGGTGATCTTAAAGGTCTCTTCCAACCTTGGCAATTCTAAGATCACACAAGTGCTTGTCTATCAGCCACAGAAACCTCACCAGTCTGGTTTATTTAAAAAACCAGGAATGAACCCGAGTGCCATCTTTTCCCTCTCCTGTATTGATTGAGACTTTGTATGAAAGGAAGAAAAAGTAAAACAAATGTGAAAGTGCAAAAGCTATTTCCTATACCTATTTAAAGTCTGAAAAGAAGCAAAAAGGTGCAGCATACTTACTTGGATATTTTCAGAACACCTCTGGAACTGCATGCACTTAATGAGACTGAGAGCCTGGGAGAAAACCCTGCTGGGCTTTCTCCTCTGGCTTTCAGAGTCTGTGAGTCAGGCCCCGGGTTATTTCAGGGTGGCATGTGTCTTGTGGCCCAACTGGAGCTTCTGTCTTTTCTTGCACAGAACAGAATCATAGAATGGTTTGGGCTGTAAGGGACTTTAAAGATCATTTAGTGGCAAACCCCTTACCATGGGCAGGAACACCTTCTAGTACACCCAGTTGTTCAGAGCTCCATTCAACAAAGCCTTGAACACTGCCAGGGAAGGGCATCCACAGCTTCTCTGAGAAATTTGTGCCAATGCCTTACCATCCTCAGGGTAAAGAATTTCTGATCAAAGCACACAACTTAGTAAAAATACACTTTTGTGGGAACAGGCCACACACTAGAACTCAGTCTTGCAGAGGAAACTGTGCCTAGGCAGGTTGACAGGCCAGTCAGGACATCTTTGGTTTCAGCATCAATTGTACGATCCTTCTCCAATTCTGGATGCTATCTGCGGAAACATATATGAAACCATTTTGCTGCAAACTTAGTACTTGAAACTTGGCTACCTATACAGCAAGCTAAGCAAGATCAGTGGCTATTTTTCAAAGCACAAGGTATGTCACGCAAAATACATATAGTTTGGAATGGTTCTCACTGTTTTACAATCCCCTGTGTAAATATCCCCTTAGAGGCAGATACAAGAACACCCCAAATAGAAAAGGATGTGTTGGAGGACTACATAGGAAGCCCAACCAGGTGGAGTTGCACAGGAACACTTTCTCTCCATTGCCAGGTCACTGTCTAACCAGGATCTCCTGAAAACATTTGGAAGAGTACTCTAGCTGTGTATTTATCAGCTTCACCTGAAACAGTGATCTGGCATGCTGACCAGCTTTGGTAGAAACAACAAAGCAGCCTCAAGATAACTTGTATATACACGTGACACAACTTCAGAACACCAAGCGACTCCGGTCTTTGGGTTATCTGATACTGCCAAGTTGTTTGCTGTCATTCCAGATCTCTTGCAAGGGAGGGAGAATTTTGGCAAAATGGACTAGTAGAAGAGCAAGCTGTGGGGGCCAGAGTATTGGTGTAGGTGGAGGAAAGGGATATAACAAAGTGAGATATAACAAAGTTCAATGCACTAATGATTTGCAGAGACATGAGAGCGGGACTGACTGTGCTTAGTTATCCAAATATCATCTTTGTCATCACAAAATCATGGAATTAGTTTAGATAAGACTTAGTGTAGATTTATTAGTAATTAATAGATTAGTTTACACCATAAACTGTGTGTCCATGTGGGATTTGAATGTCTCCACAGAGGGAGAGTCCACAATGTCCCTGGGCAGCCTATTCTGCCACCCTCAATGTAAAGAAGCTCTTCCTCATGTTGAGATGAAACTTCTGGTATTTTAGTTTATGGCCATTGCTCCTTGTCCTGTCACTGGGCACCACTGAAAAGAGTCTGGCATCATCATCTTGGCACCTTTGAGGTATTTATAGGTGTTGTTGAGTTCCCCTCTCAGTCTTCTCCAAACTAAACAGGCCCAGCTCCTCCAGTCTCTCCTCATGAAAGAGATGCTCCAGACCCCTCATCATCTTTGTCCCCCTGCTGACCCTCTCCCATGGCTCCTTGTCTTTCTTGTACTGAGGAGCCCAGAACCGGGCACAGCTCTCCAGATGTGGCCTCACCAGGGCCGAGCAGAGGGGCAGGATCACCTCTCTTGACCTGCTGGCCACACTTTTCCTGGCGCACCCCAGGATGCCATTGGCACTCCTGGCCACAGGGGCACTGCCGGCTCATGGTCAACTTGTCTTCACCAAGACTTCCAGATCCTTCTCTGCAGAGGTGCTCTCTATTGGGTCAGCCCCCAGCCTGTGCTGGTACTTGGGGTTATTCCTCTCCAGGTGCAGTATCTTACACCTGACTTTTCTCAGAAAGGGAGACATTTCTCAGGACCCTGAAATTTGGACTCATCCCCATGCTTTTTAGAGCTCTTAGCATTCTTGAAGAGCTTTCTGCTTCCTCTGCCAACCATGTGGGTTATCTGTCACCTAGGCTGGGCTGGAGAAGGGCTTGGGCATCAAGGCAGGATAGGTGCTCAGCTTTTAGAGGTTGCATCAACTTACATAAATGTCTATAGCAGACTGTGTCTTTCTGTAAGAAGTTAATTGAATTTAAAGCATCTTGGTTTTCAGGAAAATAATGTGGTGTTTTGCTTCTCTGTTATACAATACTTAGCATGTTACGTAAGTGAAGAAAACTGGTGAATAAATATGGCATCTCATTTAGTCCCATTCCTCATTTAAGTTTTTCCAAAGACTAGTCAACCACCATAAATTTTTCAGACAACTGAGAAGTCACAAGCTAAGGTACTAAGTATCCAGTGAAATAGGTGTTTCTCCCTTTGAGTCATTTTCTGGTTTGAAATGTGAGGATTTCTACACCTGGTAGGATTAAGAAAAATATATGTAACACAACTGTAAAGATTCTTAATATCTGTGTAATTACCTGATTGAATCTTTTAATCCTGTTAACTCTTGGCATCTTTGCAATGAAGCAATGTTAGATGTACTGGTGCCTTAGAAAAACTAAGAAAAAGATAGGATAACTTACTTGAATGGAATATTACGTCATGAATGGATCCAAGCAAATAAGACACAAAGTGAAACATACTGGAAGAGCACAGAAAGGGAAATTCCATTACCTAAGACTTCTTGTGAATTTATCTTTTCCCACTGATTTCTTCAAATACTTTATTTTACACTGTAGATTAAATATGAATTCAAGTGTTAAATAGGATTCCTTGTTTGAGATTTGTCATTCATCACATCAAGGTTGTTCTATCCAGGAACACTTGTAATGTGACTTTCCACTTTTGTTTCCTAACGCATTTTTCTATCAACACTTGAGTACTACATTTTTGGCAAAACATATCAGAAAGAAGTGAGTGTATCAAAATAAGACAATTTAAACATGTGAAATGTGTTTAATATAGAAATATGAAGAGAGTATAAACTCATTCTCATGAGTCTCTTAGGATATTGAAGTATGGTTTCATTTTGAAATGAAAAAAATCTATGAGGAAAGTTCTGTGTAATTAATATATTTTGGGTTTCATAACATTAAAAGTTCTGGACTATTTTTAATTTTAAAAAATTAGAAAAAAAGGTCAGAAATTATTGAATCAGAAAATATCAAGCCAGTTGCTTTTATCATTCTTAGCAAAATTTCTTCATTTAATTCCTAATGAAAATTTTGAGAAAGCCCATGTTTCATGTTTTGACAGATCTTCATTTTTCCCATGGCGGCTGTGTCTGCCCATATTTCCTTAAAAGCCCTAACCTGTGCAAGGATTCACAGAGAGAAGCATATTATTATTTTGTTGTCTGATTCCAGGTAGCAAATAAATCAGGCAATTTACTGTCTCTGCCGTAGTCTATTGGTCTGAACATGGCTGGGCCACACGTTTCACATATCTGTTGTAGTCAGTAACCAAGCAAACTTTTTCTCTGAACAGAAGATAAACATTAGGCTCTTTTTTTTTTTTTTTTGGTCCAGGCAACACAGAGCATTTATCCGAGTGCTGACTTAGTGCTATAATCAACTCTGGTCTGAAGGAATGAGAGCATTTTCATTCCATACTTGTTCTCTCCAATGAAGTTATTGAAACGGCATGAAATAGTGACTGTGAGCACTCTCCAAAAGTTGAACAAACATCACCAGGTTTTATTTCCTGCACTCCAGAGACAGTATGCCTGTGAGCCAACAGACAATAATGGCATTAGATCATTTCTAGGCAGAAACAGGCTTCAAGGAAGGACTTCAGTGTAAATTCAATGCTTCTAGCTATCAGTCCTTGAGCCACACAGCCACTGGTATCTGGATCTGTTTTGCAACTTCACTTGATTCTGGGGAGAAGGACTCAGACCTCTCATCCTTCTTAAGTCCAGACGTGTTTAAACAGAAAAATCAAAATAAGATCCTTTGTGTGTATGAAATAATTCTACCCAGATTTCCAAGGTATTTTGGTCATTCTTTTCCCTACTTGACACCCTTGGCCAATATTTTACTTCCCTTTTTTCACTAGTCCAACAGCTGCTGGGGACCCAAAGGAGGTGAAAATACAGAATACCCAGGAGAATGACAGTAAAGCTGGCAGCAGAATGCCTTGAAGATGAAGGCATAGCAAAGTAGAAATGCTGGAAGTTGATGCTAGGTGAATTCAAAGTAAAAATAGGCTGAAAAGCTTTAACAAAATTGGGCAAAAAAGAAGTGAGTTCCACACAGAAGAAATGCACACACTTGTGGGAGATGCTTGTTGGGAGGCAGAACAAGGGAAGACCTACCTCTGCTCCCTACTCAAACAGCCACTTGCTGTGTCAGTTTAAGGAAATAGTTTCTCTGCTCACCTCACAGCATTTACTTCACTCATCCACAGAGACTCTGCTTCCCACCTGCCAGCTGCTGGGGATGGCTTACAGCCCCTTCTGAGGACTAAGCACAGCACAGACAGCGTGGTGTCCCTGCAGCAGGGCTCTGGGCTGGGCTGCCCACAGAAGGATGGTGGCTACCCATGCAAAGACAGGTAGCTAAAAAAACTCCATGAGCTGGATACAAACGCAGGAATTTAGTTTGGGGGTTTGTATCCTTCTGTGAGAGCTTTTCTCTGACTCCTCTGAGGCTAAAATAGTGAAATGCTAGGTTGAGCTACAATAAAATAAGTGTTGGGACTTTAAATTACTGAAGTCTGGGTTTATAAGGGGATAAGCATCTCATTAGGCACTTTGACCCAGCTGTGGAAAATCAGATTAACTAATAGCCATGTAGCATGAAATTGTCATCACACACAAGACAGTGAAATGTATTTTTTTACAGTCAAAGCCAACAACTTTCATGCATGTATTTCATACCTCTTATTCTGCTGAATTTACAAAAGATAGGATTTTTTTTCTATTATTCCCAGTGTTTACTTATTGGTTACTCCTCTTGAGATTAATGTTTCTAGGAACATATATTGTACATTTCTATTAGAATTCATATGTGTACTTCCTCAGACTCAGCTGAATTGAATGAATTCCATGGGAGACAAATTATTACATGCACTGACTCCAACAGGGGGCATCCACCATGCATGCTGGTGAAATGTATGGATATCAAACAGATATTTTTATTGTTATAATTGAAGTGCATGTGAAAAATGCCTATGAATCTGGAGGAGGAAAGATGGGAAATATGTTTCTATCACTACTGCAAGAGTCCACCCACTTTTGATGAGATTACTGCTATATTCCAAGTGAACTGGAAAAACTGGGTAATACTTAAAATACATCTGTTCACAGGCTTTTAGAATCATTAGGAAAAATTAAAAACTATATAACCAGTGCCAAGCAGCATGTACAAATGACAGAAAACTTGCCCAGCTGGGGGCATTGGCAGAGGAGTTGAACAAGATCTGGGAGCAAAAATCTGTCTTTTCTGTAACTTTCTCTTGTATTTAATACCCCTGCTATTGCCATAAACATCCACATTGCTCTGCTATGCTCTGGTAAAGTTGATACTAGCACTGCCAAGTTTTTGCTGAAGCGAGACGGAGGCCTGTCCTGTCTCACAAGAAGTTTCACAGGACAAGGCAAGCATGGGCACACAGGTGGGAAGAAGCAAAAGCAGAGAATGTTTATTATAATTGGCAGCCCTCTTTCCAATATCTTTTGTCATGACTGTCCCTGTAACATTAAAATAACACCATCATTGCTGACAAGTAGTACAGGCAAAGTTAATGCTGCACTAACACAGGACTACAGACTTCAAAAAATACATGTTTTGTCACAGCTTCTTGGAGACTAGCTAGCCTGTGACAGGCTAATGAGTGTGTGAAACCATACTCACCCTCTTTTTGCATTGGCTGTGGGACTTCTCAGTCTTGCTTGTATTTCATTCAAGCTTTTTCCAGCTCAGTGTAAGATAGTTCACAATCTCTGCAAATATATGGGGAAGGGATTTTTCCTCTCAGAGTCCATGGAGATGTTTTGACTTCCCCTGAAGCATGAGAGATCAACTACAGCCAGCAATGGGAATGCAGAAGGGGCACACATGCTTTAAGACAATATTGTAGTTTCTCAGCCTGAGCCCTCATTTATTGCTCATCAGGTTAACACCAAGCCACAAATTTGGGTGAGGAAGGAATTTTCATTTTGAAAGAGGTTCTGTGGGGGGTGAGAAGTTGCCTCAAATTTCTCATGCTGGAGCTTGTTTCCCATATCTCTTGGGTTTGTAGACACTGGGAATCTCAGCCTACCCTATTCTTTGCTTGTAGCTTTGACTGTTAAACTACCTGAAGACTGAAATTTCCTAGATTAATCCGTCTTTGATCCTAAAGAATAGAAACATATTTGTGACATCCTCTAGCTTATGTACTAGCAGAAGTTAGACTCGTTGATCTAACAAATCCTTTTGGACCAAACTTCCAGACAGATCTATTTCAGGGGTTTCTGTTCCATTCCTGTGTGAAGTTAGAGTCCCTGAAAGAATGTATTCCAAATTATATTGCTGTTGAGTGTGTATAGCAGACAGTTACGTAGGGATGGACTGTCCCCATCATCACAGAGAAGGGCCTCCACTTACAGGTGTTCCCTGTGGACTAGAAGGAAGCTGAGCCAGCATCTACCACTTTCTGAAGGTCTGGGGATGCAATAAGGACATCTCACTCACCCCTGGACTTCCTCTGGCTCTGCTCTGGATTTTACTCTTTCTCTCTTCTTCAGCTCTTCCAGTGCCTTCCAGGCTGCAAATTGTAGTGCCTTGCTCTCTTGCCACAGATTAGCCTTCTATGACCTGACTGGAAGGATGAATTTCTTGCCAACTGTTTTGTCTTGTGTCCATGAATGAATCTCAAAACCTTCCAGTGCACATACAGAATGAAAAGACGTACAGACTTGCTCCCAACAATTTGTTTCCTAAAGGAAAGATTGTCTGCTCTGTAATCATAAATGCTGTGGACCGATTTCTTCTTTCTTGACATCACCCTATGTTTATAGCTGTACTTCTCTGTTTGGTTTTAGAACTTCCTGAGGGGTGCCCAACTAGATTAGTCCTGCTTTACTCCAGGAACAGCTCAAACCGTTGGCAGAGTGGAATGTTCAGTGGTCTTAGGGATGTTCTTTGACAAATATGCAGCACTCAGCAACCTGTTCAAGCTCATTGCTATTACTTCCATGAAACATCACCAGGGGACAATGAAGCGGGTTAAATACTAGTTTGATTCTTGGCATGGGAGTTTAATTTTAAGCTGAGCCCGGGCCACTAGTCATTAAAAAGATCTAGCTGAAGGAACAATGATATAATGGTTTTCATTGTGACACTGGCAGGCTATTTGTAAAATAAGGATGATGATAATTCAACCTTTGTAATGCAACAGGGATCTTTGCATGAAATGTAGTTTATATTTAAAAATACAAAGTATTTTTACTGCTAAGATACAGGTTTGTCAAATATAGGAGCAGACTGTTGGAGGTTAGGATTTTTTTTCTTTTTTCTTTCTCTCAGGGAATTTTCTCCCATTTGTTGCCTAAGAGATGGGAATGATAGATACGATGGATACTTAAGAGAGACAAAAGATGTGGCAAAGATGGGGGCAAGAGTGCAGCTGTCTGCAGTCACTTAGCTGCTTTTGGTGTTTTTTTCTTTTGGGAAATGCAAAGATACGGTGGCATTTTGGCTGGGGGGTGAAGGGCTGGGCTCAGCTCTCACTCTTTCTCAGGGTCGGAGATGAGACGGAGTTGTGGTCTTGGTGCCAGGCTGCTGCTGCAGGGTTCAGCCCTTTGCTTCTCCTACCAAGCCCCAGCTTCTCCTACCATGGGTGACCCGTTACTTGTAAGAGCAGCCATTGAAATGGGACCTGTTCAACACCCAATCTCTCTGGAAAGGCCCCTCACCATCTGCTCGTGTGCCTGAGGGGAAAACCTGGGATCCCAACCCCCTCCGCCCACTGCTGAGGGAGCCTCTCCAGGCCGCGTGTGGAGACCTGGCTGCTGCTCTCTGCCACTGCTTCAGGCTTTTCTTGCTACACTTTAACCTGACACCCAGTGGGCTTCAGAGTTTTTGCTACACTTTGTTTGCCACCGCGGGGGTGTCCACCTCCGCTGTTCAAGCTTGCTGCTTCCTAGGCTCCTGCTACAGCCTACTTCGCCATGCAGAGAGGCAGCAGGACCAGCTGCTCCCCCCGAGTTTGTAAAGGACGCGCCTTTACCATCGCCCCCGCCATTGCCCAGGTGGCTGAGGCGGCCGAACTCGCGCCACAGCGCCCCCTGCAGGCGCGGGGGAATCATCGCACGCGCCCTGCCCGGCCGGGAGCCAGCAGCGCCCCTGGCGGCCGTGACCGGAACTGCACCGAAGGGGGAAGAGCCGGCGGCCGGGAGAAGGCAGCGGGCAGCTCCTGCTGGATTTGGGTGTTGCTGCTGCTGCTGCTGTTCGTCTGCCTTGTGCTTTTTATGTATAAGTATATTATAGTAAATAACTGTTATTTCATTTCCCATATCTTTGCCTGAAAGCCCAGTAATTTCAAGGAGGGATAATTATTCAAGGGTAATTAGGAGGGAAGGGGGTCATATTTTCCATTCCAAGGGAGCTTCCCGCTTCCTTGGCAGGCACCTGTCCTTTAAACCAGGACACAGACCATTCTTGTTTTCCTTCTGTGTTGATGGGAAATTGCTGATCTCCAATGGCAGTAGGATGGATGATTATGTGTTTGTTGTACAGGTGAAGTTAATGTGTGGTGTGAAAATAGGAGAATTGCCATGTCACAGACCTTGATTTTTGAAAAGTGAAAATAACAAATTATATTTGAAAAATGCACTACAACAATGGCAAGACCGAACATTTGCTAGTTGTTTTATTATGGTTTGTCATAAAATGAACAGAGAGGCAGAATAATGGGAATAGGCAATGATAAATTCTTCCTCCACAGTGTGGGATCCAGGAGTGTTTCTCCTGCTGGGACAAGACTCAGATGTGCATCATTTCCAGACAATCCTGGCTTGTTCTGCAGAGGAAACCCAGGCTCAAAGTCAAGAGGGAACTTCAAAATGTTCCAGAAGGGCCCCAGAGCAACCTCTCAGGGGACCAAAGCTGTGGAGGACACCTGCCACGTGATACAGGTCCTGCCAATACGACCAAAGAGAAGCTGCATTTGCATTGCTTGGTTTTGGCAAAAATTACATATTCCTTGACTGAAAATATCATTATCTCAAATATAAAAGTATTAATGTTTGGAACATTCCCAAGTGATCGTGCTTAATGACAAACCTTGGCAGTCTCTAGCAGACATAACATTTCAGCAGTGACCCTTGGCTGCTAGGATAGTATAATGAAAGAAACAAAAGGGTTTGTATGATTTTTCTTGAATCTAATGAAAATATTAACTTTCCATTAAGAAAAAGGTGTAAAAAGCAGCTCATTCAGCAATTTCTTACCTGGAACCTTATTCTTTTCCCATGCAAGTAGAAAGCAAAACCCCATTGACTTACGAGGGAGCAGATGATGCACTAATTTCTCCAGGTCACAGGAACTCAGTGCCACCAGCATGAAGGAAATGGCAAGTTATTGCTTATGCAAACAGCCACATTTGGCCAAACAAGGGAAACAAGCTTACAGATTGTTGCAATGTCAATGCAAATTATGGTAGTAATTAAAACCCATTTCCCATGATAAATCACTGTTGGAGATTCTTGTAAGGGTATCAGAACTAGGAAAGAATTTCACAGCCACTGAAATAAATTCTGTTTCTATCTGGGGAGAAAATGACATTCTTCACAGACAGAGGAGTGAAGCACAGTCTTGGCAAGGAATAACTAAGAGATAAAGATATTATGAAGTAATCAGACAGTAATGCTTCAAAGGAATACTAAAAAAAAAAAAAAAAGACATTATTTCCTTTTTATTGGGATTAAATGCTTGTAATAACAGTATTGTTTTAACCTTGCCAATATGCTGTCAGTGTCAATTTTATTTAAAAGAAGGAAAAAAACAAAAGGCTATTATTACAAGGAATTCAGGCTGAAACGGTGAAACTTTATTGCTTATATGATAGCATTTAAAATTAAAGTCTGTATGTCAAATGAAATCCTGGCACATACTCATACATTTAATTGGAGCTTTTGGGCTTGACATATGTACCCCTGTGACAATAATATCATCAAATATTGGAAACTTTGTATATCTATTAGAAAATAGCGATTCGGTAACAAATTTATATAGACTTGTTATAGATTGTCAGAAATAAGAATAATGGACATAGTACAAATCCAAACCATATGTTCCATGAAAGAGTATGTCCTTCCAGCATTTTTCAAAGCTATAAATTATCTATCACACTACCAATAAAGTACTGTAGAGGTAAGGTCACTGACCCCAAAGCACTGACATTTAGTTCAAGAACCAACCCCTGCAGCTTAGCACTTCATCCAAATTTTCAAATGTGGAGTGGATCTCTTTTTTCCTTTTCTTGTGATGTTTTCCCACAGGCTAGTCTGCTTGCTGACATTTCCATGATAATGTTCTTCACATTCCGTCAATTTCCATTTAGTAGCTCTACAGTAACAGGAAACTTTTAGATCATCTCCTCTGTGTATACATAGAGGTGCTGTGTATGCTCTGTGTCCTCATAAGCATTTACTTGGCTGGACCACTGGAAAATTTCCCTACTTTCAACTTGCTAAATGTTGTTAGTTTGAGGGTAATGGTGCCACAGGTCTGGTGGTGAGGAAGAGAGCTGTAAGGAATGGTTTTCTTTCAGCAGAATAAGGGGCAGAGTGGCCTGAGGGTCAGGCTTTGCATCCATGACCCAGGTCCATCAGGAGGCTGAACATCCACAAAAATGTCGCATCAATACCACACAAGCAGGAATGAGCAAAGTCCCCAACCGGGAAAGACAAGCAGAGCAAAAGATAATGGCAATGGAAAAAAACGGGGGGAAACAGAAAAGGAGATGAAAAGAGACTGCAGAAAGCAAGCAAAAGAAAGCAAGCAAAAGAGGCTGTGGTGATTTTGTTACCATTTCTTTTCATTTTTCCTCATCTTGCTACATCTCATTCTGGCCAAATCCACCTGTGAAAGATTACAGATTGCATTCTCAGGTGGGGTAAGTCAGCACAGCTCCATTGGGCCCAGGTGGCAACACTGCTCCCCATAGGTGTTATTACTGTGCCGTATGCCTGTAGTGGGGTCAGCCAGCTCCAAAACACAGAAACTGAGAAATAGAAACTGCTGGTTTCTCCTTACCCTGACTTTAAAATGTCCTGCTTTCTAAATACTTCAGTCTTGCTGTTACAATAACCCTAACTGCTTCCCATTTCAAATATTTCTGCATTATGCATTGCACTGGAACAGGACTGGGCAAACAGGCTGTGGGCTGAACAAGAAACATAAGCAGAGAAGCAGAGAGGAAACACCCAGAAAAATATTGCTTTGAGATTCTGCAGTTAAAGAGACTTTTCTGCACCTCAAGAGGTATCAGTCCCCTTTCTCTCTGCAGGCTTCTTAGTTTACCAATAAACCAGATGACCTACACTATAAGAATTTCCTTGCATATGAAATTTGCAGAAGAGTAGCACACAAGACAACAATTTTTCCTTCTGTTCTTACATTTTTTTATAAACTAGAATCATCTATATGTTCATGGAAACACGGATTTGCAATTCTCACACAGGTACTGATCCAGCACTGTAAGTGAAAGCCCTTCCACTTCAAAAGCAGCTGTCAATTTGTGTCTAAATGTGCATTTGCATTCATTCCTGCTAGACACAGCAAAGCTGTCAACACCATCCAGTTAGTTATTTATTCACAATGTTATATATACATATATAACATGGTAATAAGTGTTCTTTTGCAGGAATTACTTGGTTTTTTCCTCCTGACTATTATTGCACATAATCTTCCCAGTTTGCATTCCAGGTCAGGAATGCTCCACAGGGTTCTTGGGGAATGGCTCTCCAGCTGAATAGCAGAATCATCACTCATATGCGAAAGGCTCTGAAGAGATTTTGCCATTCCTTTATTTTTTCCTTTTGATTAATACAATGTATGGAAGGTTTGTTTGGGGCAACTATAACTCTGTCGGAGAGGTACCTCTTGAGAGCCTTGGAAGCTGAACAAGTTCAACTTCGTTTCTTACTCCTGAAATCCAAATATTCACAAAGGAACTATTTGCACAGTTATGATACCCATCTGTACATTTTTCTTTCTTTAGGTGAGGGTGAAGAAATTTTGAGGTGAGGAGCTGAAGAGAAGGTCAGAGGCAGAGACAGTGAAGAGGACTGAGATGAATAAAGGCTCATCTACCCTGCGCATTGAACCCCTTCATGTAAATTTGGCACATGATTGCTTATATTGTGAGATGTTTTCACCTTGACAAAATGGTAGAAACAGGGATTAGTGTAATATATTTATTTTCACCATATTATTTTAATCTTTCTTTCTTTCTTTCTTTCTTTCTTTCTTTCTTTCTTTCTTTCTTTCTTTCTTTCTTTCTTTCTTTCTTTCTTTCTTTCTTTCTTTCTTTCTTTCTTTCTTTCTTTCTTTCTTTCTTTCTTTTCTTCTTTCTTTTTTCTTTTCTTTCCTCTGTCCCTTCCCTTCCCTTCCCTTCCCCTTCTTATGCTATGAATACATATCCTCTGTAACTCTTTTTCCAAAGAAAAGCATCTTCTATTGCTGTTATGGCTGGGAATTTCCCCTCTGTTTCATAGTAGAATTAAATTCAGGTGCTTAGTATAGTTTGATTTAGTTTGATTTGGGCTGGCATGGAAGCATTAGGATCATCTCAGGATTTTGTAATTCAGATGACAGAGATCAGCAGACATGCCTAAAGCCTTTCAACAAATTTTGAGGGAACTGCAAATTTGACAGTTTTGACACAAACAAGCCAGTAAGTCTGCATTTTCCTTGACCAGTGGTCTCACAGTTGGTGGTGAGGAGTGCTTACAGCTCTCAGCATAGTGAGCTCAGTAGGAACTCAGCACCTCTGTAGTAAGGCCACAAGAAGATAGACACCCAAGTCCTGGTGCTTGCCCAGAGATTTGTTGATGATAAGTTACAGGCAAACAGCTCATACATCCTAACACATAGAAAATTTTATATAAATAAAACAGACCCACATACAGTGAAAATTTTGATGAATAATTTTTGACAATTGCAGCTCTCTCATGCTTGTTTTAGGTTTCAGTGGAGTTGCCAAAAATTCAGTCTTCACAGGAATTCATGGGAACATTTTCCTTGGTTTTGATCTGTGTGAGTTTCAGCCTGGTAAACTTATGAATACAGCAAAAATCACAGAATGAAACTTATTCAGAGCTGTTGAACTCCACTTGTTTTCCAAACTGAAACTGACCGAAGTTGGAAATGTCGTAAATATTTCGGCTAGAAAATAACCTAGGTTCTTCTCAAAGCCTCCAAAGTCTAGGAGAACATTTTAATCATTGTGACCAATTTGTTATGTGTGTTAACAAAAGTTATAGTCTAAAGGATACAAAATAGTGTTAAGGTTTCATGAAACAAGTTCTCTGACTTCATAAAGGAACTGAGTTTCTCAGGAATGGTCTTCTGAACTGTTTTGGCAATCTAGGAATGAAATAATTATTAATTTCTTAAATAAAATTCCTACACTAAACACCTTCTGTGTGATGAGGAACACTTGAGTAATTATCTTTCACTGTCTCAGATACATGCCATTAAATTTTTAAAAATTTGATAAATTACAGGATTTCTGTAGCTATTATTAAGATTTATCTTGAAGATAAGAAGACACAATGATCCTGACTACCCAGAAAAATATTCTTTAAATCATTACTATTGGGTATAGCAGCAGAGTATCTTTTTTTAAAAAAAAATTAATAGCGAATCACCAGTTTGCCTGTAATACAATCTAAGTGACCTATGAATTCTGAAAAAAAAAGTGAAATGCGTGTGTGTGTGTGTGTGTGTGTGTGTGTGTGTGTGTGTGTGCACATGTGTGTTATCAAAATCCTAAAGCAGATCACTGCAGTACCTGAATGGTTTCAATGGAATATTTCACTGATGAAAACACCCCATGAATTCTTTCTTATTAGACTTCAGAACATTTACTTGGACTTGACCTTTACTATATAGAGTGAAAACTGAATAAAAGATTGGAAACAAATGTTAATGGTAAACAGCAATATTTTGAGCTGGAAAAAGTCTGCAGGGATTATAACTGATCCTGATTTTATTTAATTACTTTCTTTACATGATAACACAATTTACACATATATATATGTGTGTGTGTGTGTATGTGTGTGTAAAAGGAGCTTGGTAATGCATTACCAGCTCTCCTGTCCCTCTTTCTCAGAGATCAGTTTCATTTTGCCTAAATACAATCTGCACCATGCATATGAAATAAATGGGACCTGGGAACTGTGAAACTTTTATTTCCTTTCTGGTTCCTGTTTTTCTGGCCCCAGTGATTGCTTAGTCCTCTTCACATGTACATTTCTCCAAAGGGACTTTCAGGGTTAGAAATATGTGCAGGAAATAGCACAATTAAATTCAACTTAGGAAACAACACAAACATATATCTCAGGAAAAAAAAAAAAACATCCTAACTGCATAATCATCAGGAGGGAAATACTTGGAAGCATTTGTATTGCTTGCATAAAGATTTAGGGAAGATAATAGATAAGTAATCAGATGTGACTTAGATCTTGTTATAGCAAAGGTGCAGTTGGGTTTGTAAGCCCAACTGTGTAGACAGTCATTTTATCAGTACTCAGCAAGGTAGTTTTTCCTCTCAAGGAGCTGCAGAAGGTTTTCTTATGGGATTAGACACTCAGTGCAGTTCTGGGCTCGTTGGTTTGTGAGTAAAGTCTCAATCTCAGTGATAAGCCACAGACATAGCTGAGGATATAGAGAGAAACTGTAAAGACTCAGAGAAGTAAATTCATATGTTTTAGCAAATCAAAGACTACATATGATGGAGGTGGGCAGTCAGGGAAGGACATGTGAAGACATTTCAAATACTTGGAGGGTTTACTACAAAGTCAGTCACTTTTTCAACTTGGCTGCCAATCTTGGGATGATTCTCTTTCCTCTCATACCTGTCCTGACCTCCAGTGCTTTGTTTCCTCACAGAGAAAGTGATTGCAGAAATATTCAGAGTAAAGAAGTGGAATGAAGATGGAGATTTCTTATGCCATTATGCCAGTTTATTCCTGACTTACTTACACTGGAATGGGATTTCTCCTAATTGATCAATCTGGCTAGTGTTGGCCACGAACTATGAATAAAGGGGAGGAAATTCTTCACTCTACCAGGAGAAGAGTAACAAATACAGATGTATCAACACCACCCCAGAAAATATCCATGTCTTTTTATTTTTCATGCCAAAATTGTTACAAAACCTGTGCTCTTCCTCAGGCAGCTGGGTTGGAAATAGCAGCAAATGTAACTCAAGTGCTATCTGGAATCAGCTAAAACCACAAGATGAGCAGGGGCTGGGGACACTTCAGAAAATCACTGGTAAAAATATCCTAGCAGTGATGTCTCCTGAAATGATACCTGAAATTGTATTAATATCACTGCATTTCCAAAACAGACTAGAAATGACAAGGACTACAAGAAAAGTAGATGCAGTCAAAGACACATTGAAGTTCATTTGTGTAGATCTGTCCATTGAGAAATCTGGTGGTTAAGAGAAAAATACAAGAAAGGACCCAATGCACTGACATTTGAAAGAGCTGTAATTTCAGGTATTTTATTAATTTTCATGGTGCTAATCTGAGAAATGTTGTAATACAGAAAGTTGCTAACGATATATCACAGACTCACAGAATGGGCTGAATTGGAAGGGAGTCACAAGGATAATTGAGTCCAGCTCCAGGCCCTGCACAGCACCATCCCCAAGAATCACACCATGTGCCGGAGGGCATTGTCCAAATGCATCCTGAACTCTCTCAGGCTTGGTGCTGGGACCACTTCTCTATGTGTTTTATGTTCTGGTCAAACCCAGAGCTAGACAGCACTCAGAATTTCCTAACACCTAATTCTGTTTCTACACTTCACGTTTTCACTGTCACGATGTAACAGAAAAGGAGTCCCCACATGGATATTTGGGCTGGACTGAGTCTCTCTAACATCCTTGGACAGGCCAGAAGTCCTTTTCCAGTTTACATGCTGAGGCTCTGATCTGACATGGAGAGGTGTTCCAGGAGCTGCTCTGCAGAGTCAGTGCCTGTTCTTTTTTAACCCTGAGGTCCTGGAGACAACAGCTGGGAGCAGATAGCATTTTGCTATCTGTTTTGGTATGCATTATGCTATTCAAACCAGAATAACAGCTGGAGGGTTCAGTCAAGGTGGGTTAAGAGTTATATGAACATGTAAAACAGACAGGCAAATGTTAGGCAAAAAGAATTATCACTGTTCCCATTTTCAGGGGAAAACTAGGGGCCAAAATCTCATTTTCAACAAGATGAGGGAGTTTTGCATATGGTATGCTTAGTTTCTTTAGACTCCTTTAAAATTCCAGCTAAAGAGATGGTTTAGATTTCATGGTTAACTTCATCTGAAGGCAGTTGAAGATGCAAGAAAATAGGTTAGAAAATAGGCCTGTTGCAGTCTGCCTGAGTTGCACGGGAACTCTGAATCATGCTATGCGTATTTATCAATAGGCATTTGAACTGGGGTGTGTTTGTTGTGTTGCTTGTGTACAGCACAGCATGCTTCCATGGAGAAACTTCACCCTGCACATTTAAAACATTTGCAGCATCTCTTTGCAATCTCTGAAAAATTGTACTGCTTAAAATAAAGCATTTCAGTTACAAGAAATTACACTGCCAGTTAAACGGCACTATTTTCCTCTACTGACTCTGAGAATATACATTCCTTCAACAGCCAGAGCAAATATGAGTTTCAAGGTGTTTAAACAAATGTACACTTCAGTTGAAAGAAGTTTGCAATAACTAGGTTCAATAAAAAATTCTAATTGTAGGCCTCAGGTTAAGTCCTGAAACACATTTTTTGGTCCCCATGTGTCTTGTTTCCAAGATGGCAGCACCTGGAAAAACATGCAGTTTGACTTTCGTGAAAGATGTGAGCTCCGACAGTCAGGACTTCATCGCACCAGCCTGTTTTAGAAGTGGTGGCAATGTCACTGCAGCTGAAGTGGATGTCTTTTATACTAGGGAATAAGAATGTGTTGGAAACACACGTAAGAAAAACACAGCTCATAAGCAGTTTCCATGGAACGAGCTTAAAAAACCAACAGTCTCTTTCAATAGCCAAGCCAAAACTTTATTAATAATGTTACAGCAAAATGCTGTTGCTTTCTCTAAGGCTGTTTTTGTCTAAATGTCCCTGAAATTGCATATTTTGATTCCTTCAGGGGGAAAATGGGAAAAACGGACAGTGCTTCTTAACACCTTCCCAAGTTTGCTGACATCCTTGTAGAAAAAATTCAATCCTTAAAATAAATTGAAGTTTTAACAAGATTTTACCAATTTCCTTACGAAGGTTGCCTTTTCCTTCACATAATTTCCTGTGGTGAAAATAATCTCAGTGGTCCCTGAACTCTGCTTCCTCATCAGTTAAAGCTTACAGCAAAATCAAGTGCAAAATGTGAGCAGTTAATCCTTACATGTGTAAGCTTATTTGGTCTAGTTTTGTTGGTTTGTTGGGGTTTTTTTTTTCTGTTGAGAGCCATTTTGCATCATTTTGGTTGCTGCTTCCAATGGCAGTAAATGCAAATGGGATGAACCAGGAGCTTCTTCCTGAAGGGCATTTGACAAGCACTGTCCCTGCTGGGGCACAACAGGCTGTGGGAGGCTCACAAGCCATTCCTGCGGTGGGGAGTCTGCAGCTGCCCTCCACAGTAAATTAGTGCATTGCTCGTGTTCTGTTTGTTTCCACATCCCCTTCTAAGCTGAACTAAATGTGATAATTAAATTGGACAATTAATAAATGATGAACATAGGATGACTGGGGGCAGTGCTTCATTGTAAGGAAAAAGAAGCATCAAAAGTGCTGAGAAAAACAAGTAACAGGCAGACCCCAGGCAAGCTTTCCCACAAAGCTCTGCCAATATGCCTCAGTCCTGATTTACAGCACTCCCGTGGCTCCCCTCTGAGCCGTGTCTGCTCCAGAAACTGTCAGTGGTGTGAAACAGCTTTAGGAGTTTTTGCAGGTGGACTCCTCTCTGCTCAGGGCTGCACTGAAGTCTTACATGTCTCTGGACTGTAACATAAAAGGCAGAGTGGGGGAAAGCGAACACATTTCGCAGGAACTGATCCTACTCTCTGCTTTGCCTTAGACTTCCCAAGTGGGTCTGGATAAGGTTTGTCGTCTCGCTGTCTAAATTCCTTCTGTGTAGCTTGGGGATGGTAAGAGCAATATTACCTACCTGCTGCATAGCAGGGAGTGTGCTGGTTAATTACTGAGTGTTTATACAGTGGGGTCAGCAGAGAGAGTGCTATATGATAGCTAAATATTAGTATGAAATCACAGCAGATAACTGCACATATCCTCCCTTGCACAGCATGGTGATATTTTATCTTCTTGTTATTTTGAGTCACATTCTCCAAAAGCTGAAAATACTTAGTGTCTGTTTAAAAGAAATATTTCAAAGAACACATGCTGGTTTGAGTTGTTTCCCACTGTGCATAGCACCTGCACACAACCCACAATGGTGAGCTTTTTGCTTTAATAGAAAAGGTAAAATGAAGTGTTACTTCTCTTTAGGTTCTGTTAAAGGGAACACTATTAAAAATACTTGTTCCCTAGCCAACTTTTCCCCCTTTTTTTTCTGCAGTTGTATCTGCTTTGGTGTACATCTGTGCCTGAATGTGTTCCTCTTATCTTTATGCCCTGACAGACATCTCCCACCAGAGGCAGATTTATGAGACATGTGCCACTTCATTTTCAGAGGGAGACGAAGGTTTCCATAAAAGATGAAGCCAGTTTCACTTGTCACCACAGATGACACAGCGACTCCCTGCAGGCAAGAATGAAGCTGGGGTGGGTGAGTCAAGGTTGGTGGGTCCTCAGCTGACTGTACAGGTCTAGAGGTGATAAACACCTTTTATCACACAGGTGTAGGGTGGAAGGTGGAGCAGTAGCAGCTGCTGCAGCAGCGTCTTCAGTAGTGCCCCCAGCAGTGTGTCACCCATCCCAGGGTGGTAAGACAGTTTTCTCTCCTCAAGCAAGCGTGTTGTTCAAGATGAAGGAGATTGAGAAGTCAAGAGTGGAACCTCTCACTGGGGCTTGGCATCTGGGGCTCAGAGCTGCCAGCTGTAGCATAGTGTAGCACAGACCATCCTGCTTCAGGGGCAGGATCAGTTGGGGAATTTTTCTGCAAGGAGGAAGGTCAAAAGACACTGCTCTTTACTAGTGACCAGGGAGGTAGCTCACAGATCCAAGCCAAATGCACACAGCAACTCTTATATGTATAGAGCCTTGGGGGATAATATTACTTGCAAAACAGAAGGGACAAAACCAAGCTGTTTTCTGTCACAGCCACTAAGGGCACCAGGTGGACCAGCAGCTTGGAGAGGTACAGTGAAGGGGAGGTAAGTGCTACATGCAGTTTTTAGAAAGGACTCGGTATCATTGCCTGTAAACAAGCGGACAGGCCACTGTGCCCTACAGCTGATACAAAGCCAAGGAATTATTATGTCAGTCAGATGAAGACATACTGGAGACACCATGTGGAAATGGTGTCCATGGGAGCTGGTTTCCCACTGATTCCCTTCCCCTGCCTGACATTTTTTCTGTTAAAAAAATATGAAATACCGTTAGAGAGTGAGTTGTCTCAGGATGATCATTCTCCTTATCCAGCGGGGGAAAGACTTGGTGGGACCCAGCCATGTGGGGGTTGTGACATGATACTGAGAAAAGCCCTAGTTTCCTCTTGGTGCTGGAGATTGGGCACCTGCAGGAGGTCCAGGAAGGGTCTTTTGGGTGCTTCAGCAGGTACAGGCACAATCTAGGGTCCTGGTTCCTGTCAAGGTGGAACTGATGTGCACCTCTGGGAGGCAGACATCTTACTGACATGTCCATGAGTAGTGCCACCAAACAGTGCTCTATGTCTCAAAAAATGGCAATTTCCACAGGCAGTCAGTCTGCTGACTTGCCCACAAAGGGCTCCCAGAATACCTCTTCTCCTGGGAAGTTTGCCTTCTCCCACTCATAGAAAGAAGATTTATTCTTTAAGTCTGCATACATGCCAGCCTTCATTCAGACTTGGACTTAACCTCTCCAACACCTCAGTCACCTGGGCAGCAGTCACTGAATATGCAAGGCCTTTTGAAAATTAACAGTGTCCTGTGTGAACTATTTCTGTGTAGAAAGAAGGGCTCAGGATCCCTCCTGGACCCATGCTGTCATCTCAGGAGATAGGCCTGGGAGCTATAAACTATAGCCACTGCTATAAACAAGAAGTCTGTGACTACTCCCTGAGCCCCAGGTTTTGAACTAAAACACAATAGCCACAAATAGACTGCTGAATTTACTCAGAGAAGTATGCAGAGAAGGACTGGGGGCAGGTACCCCAAGAGGTGTAGTACAGCCTTTCCACCAGAACCCATCTGAGATGGAAGATGAACCTTGATTCCATCTTGCTCAGACTCCTTGTGGTTGCTTGCTGCAAGCACAACATTTTCTCGGCGTAGTCTCCAGAAGCAATGTCAAAGTATAAGAGATAAATAAATCAAATTGTGTGATGCTCTCAGCTAATTTCCAAATATCTAGTATGGATGACTGGTTGATCTGGCAAATGGGAGTTTCTTCTTCTGGTGCCCTTCAAGCAAATCAGATGTAGTTCTGAAACCTGTTTTTTAAGGCTTCAGGATCAAGTGTGATAGCAAAATTAAAAGGTTTGTTGTATACAGAAACCAAACTAAATTCTATTGTTGTCTCATCTGACATTGTCTCTTCCTCCACTGGATATGTGAAATAACTTTGTACCTTTTTTATTGAAGGTATTTTAGTGAGGGATAAACTCAGTCACATAATCTTAGAGGTGTAGTAAGGCAAAAATATCTATATAGACTGTTATTGCTAGTAATAAAGTACTGGAACAAAATAATTTCTTGTTCATAATGCCCTCAACAGCAATGACTTGGTTGTGTTTCCCAGAGATCCATGGAAGGGTTAAACCAAGTTGTCTGGGCTGACAGAGCAAGGAGGCTGGCAGAAGAAACCTTCTGCCGGTACTGCTGATGGTGTTCTCACCTCCCCTCTGCAAGCTGAAGCAGAGAGGATTTGACCCAGACTGCAGCTTTGTGCCAGGACAGATGCACCAGTTTAGACTGTGTGATCCCCTCAGACACTAGATAGCGTTCAAATTTGGCCTCACAGGTCAAAATCTGGCCCACCGAAGCCACTCTGCTGAGCTTTAAAGAAGCCAAGAGAAAGTGTCTCATCCCAATCAGGGATGGAATCCAGGATCTAGGAGTCACAAGATCCAGTGTCTAGGAGTAAATAACAGAAGAAGCACACACAGAAAACACCTACCAAAAAGACTTGCTAGGAAATTTATCTTTTACATTTACAGTAGAGAATTTTACTCAGCTGTGAGCAGATGTGTATTAATGGATGGATTTAAAATGACTAAGCTCAGACAGATCACAAATATATTTTGGCAATGTAATCCACCAAGTAATACTTATGACAGAACATGCTCAATAACACTAATATTTCAAGAGGGCTTTAGAAAGAGATAAGATTTACTAGTTGAGAATAAGAAATAAGATTTGATATTTAAATGTACAGGGACTTAAACATTTGGATGAGGAGGTAGGAGTAACACCGTAAAAGGTTTTCAAAGTTCAAACAAAGAATCCTGAAGTCAGCTCTTAGCAGGATATGCTGAAGTGAGTGATGTGCAGTCATACAATTATGGTGATTTCTGTACATGTGCAAGAGTCAAGCTGCTGTATTTGTGAAGTTGTAATCAGTTGTGGCTTTTGCTGGTAGCAAAATTTTTGATTGTTCACAATACCTCATAGACACTGGTTTGAACAATTCTGTGGCCACCATGAAGTTACCTCCACTGGCTGTAAGTAACAATGAGGCTGTCAGTCCCAACAAGGTTCAAGTCCATATGAATTAGTTGGCATCACTAGAGTATCTGCTCACAATCTGAAGAGGCAAAATCTTTAAGCTCCACTACAGGATGCAAGTAGTGCCATCTTTTTGGAGTGATGAGGCCATGTTTAGAAATGGCTGGAGGGCCAAGTCAGGATAAAATCCAGTCACAGAGCTGTGGGGCTGAGTTAAGATTAGAAGAGTTTGTACCAACAGAACAATGCAAGTTGCAATGAGATTTTTAGATGCATTCATGTTTAGTATCATGTAAAATTAATGAACTTATCCTTTAAGATAAATCCAATTAAAAAACTGAGGTATAAACCTCACAAAAAGAGCAACATTGGGTTTTTATATTTTGCTTTGGGTTTAACAAGCCTGAGCAAGTACTGCAAAATGCATTATTCAAAGCACTGTCTGAAATTTCTGCTGTCTTGTTATTATAAACACACACCTCTCTCTGTGCTGCCAGCAGATATGGTATGGTAAAGACTGAGTATCAAGTGCTTTAATGGAAATAATGAATTTTGCTGTGTCTACAGCTACCCAGAAGAATTAGTGTATGTGTTAGGGCCTGGATACATTCCACCAAGATTTAGGCAACTAGCCTGAAGCGTGTCAGTTAAGAGTTCAGTTTCAATAGTTGACATCAGTTCCCAATGAATAAAAGGCTTATTCTAGAAAGCAGTTTATCTTGAATCTGAATGGCTCTGAGCACCTGGTTCTTTCTCACATATGTGAATACAGAAGTTTTCTGAGTAATTGCACAGGAGAAAGGTTTCCTGACTCATGATGGGCCTGGTCCTGCCGCTGCCCAGACCAGGGACTGGCTGGAACACACTTCTGCATACTGGGGAGTGTCTCATGGCAGCAGATCAGGCACCACCAGGGTTTTTAACTTTGGGAGCTTATCTCAATACCCAACACGTGACAGAATGGTGCTTCAGAGGTCCTTACTCCAAAAGCTACCTCCATCCAGATGAGATCATCTTTGCACTTTGTAACCCCATTACAGTTCTGAATTTGGCTGAGTTTACTGCCACAGTAAAACTACCCATGGGCACAGGGGGTACCAAGAGGTGTTCATGGGTCTTAACTGGCAAATAATTTTGATAGTAGCATAGCACATAGGAATTGCTAAGTACAGAAAAGCTGCAAAAAACCATTAGAAGCATACTTCACCTAAGAAGTCACTCACTGCAAACTATTCTCTACCCTCTACACTTCACTGTGCAAAGCTGAGGAGAGCCTCACACTGCAAGCAAGAGGTCCTCAAGTGGAGCAGAAGAGGAATTCCACCCAAAACAAATCCCTTCACAGTGATTTGTCAAAGATTAGAAGCCCTCAAGCTAGGTAGAGTTTGAAGGAATGGGCTTTGGCTAGCTCTCACTATTGAATTTGAAGGAAGGAAGAATCTAAATGACTGATGCCTGATAAATGTAGGTAGGCATTAACATCTGAAGGAACAAGGAAATGTGGGTACAGTGTCTGTCATTAGGAAGAGGCAGCAATAAGCTCTTGTATTCTGCATGGGTGGTCAGGACACCATGTAAACACTTTAAAATTATTCAGTGATGGAACAAAGTTAAAAGTACAACTTTATTACAGATGGCAAATATGGTTTTATGAGATATGGGTTATACTTAATTGAGTGACTTATTATTTTTCAAAATATAGTTACCACATTAACTATGGAAAGGCAGAGATATTTTACAGCTGAATTTCAAAGACATTCAGTAGACTAATTTCTCAGATTATTAAGGAATATTTTGAAAACATTCAGAAGAATGTTCAAGAGAAAACTTGGTCAAAAGAGTAAGTTAAAAATAATAATCGATCTACTTGCTCTGAGTGCCTACAACTTTTCACATTTCAAAACCACAATTCTCTTCACATTTTCAAATTGTTCATATTTTCTCTGAATATAATGTGGGCACATTTTTGATTGTAAATTGATATTTACACAAATTGATATTTATGCAACTAACGTCAGCAGAAAAAGTAGTGTTTCAGAGTGTGCTAGTTGGGAGACACCCCAACTCTGGCTTTTACTGCTGTGCTGAAATGAAACTCCACATATTTAACATGTCCTGGTGCCCCCTTTGCCTCTGATATGTGAACACCAATTAGTCATTGAGCTCTATCTGTGATGAAATAATTCCCCTAGTAGGAAGCTGAGGTCCAAGGAAGAAGTTGTGTTGAGTAGTGCCCAAGTGAGCTTGGCTTTGGACTGTGGTGCAGGCTTTGGCACAGCTGTGAGAAATGGTACAGACATGAGTTACAAAGCTCTGCTTCATTCTTTGCAGAGAAAATTTGATTTAAAAGAACATAGTGCTAATGCAGAAATAGGATGAAATTTTAGCATATGAATATTATTTTTCCCAATCTCAAGTAGATAATTTATCTTAATGCTAAGTGGACATTCAAAAACATTTGTCACTATAAGAATGAAAAAATGAATCAAGACTGTGGAATTTGTTAACAATCACTTTTCCTTGCTTTTACTTTGAAATTTGCCATGAATGGAAGCTACTTTCCAAAGTACTGGGCAGTAAGTTTCCTTCTTTAATTTAATATCTGGTATTCTAAAACTACAGGCTTTTAATATGTAATTCTTCTTTAATCATTCCCCACACAACTGCCATCTTACAACATTTGCTCTCTCAGGCTATTTTGTTGGCTTTTTTGTTTTTATTAAAGAGCTTCTTTGTGAAATCAAAAAGAAATCCTTATGAACGATTGTTGAGTCGTAGAACACAGGAAAAAGGAAAATGGAAAATATAATACTGTTTCCCTAAAATTCTAACAACATTTGGAAAATATTAGGAAATAAAAAATTTGGAAATATAATGCTCCAGACCATGGGAAATAGGTGGATTTGGAACTGATAAAAACTATTGTAGCTCTGTTTAAATTAATCCAAATTTGTGACATATGATGATCTGGCCCAGAGGTAATATCTTCTAAATAATATATTTTCTTATTTTTGACTTTGCTGAATGAAGCCACTGCTCTGAGCCAAAGTATCAGAGTGTTTTGAAATTAATCCTTCATTTCAGGGGAGGATACATTCCTTGTTACATTAGCCCTCCAGATTCCTGAAGAGTATTACACTTTGCATTTCAAATTGAAGGATGGATTTGGATGCTAGCTTGCTGTTTGCCATTTTATTTCACAAGCTCTGCCAGTCTATTATGCTGATCTGACAGGGAACCAAAATTATGAACAATATTTTTATAGGCAGGATGGACTCTGAAGTTCATCTAAAGAGCCACTTCCAGGGAGATACCCCTGGCTGGGAATCTCCCTGCTGTCGGTGCTGGGCTCTTTCCCAGTCTCTGGGAGCCAGATCTGTCTGAGATGGGAGGAGGAAGCACAAACCATCTGGCAAGGCAGCTTTTTGAGCAGAAGGGACTAGTTAATTGAAGAGAAGCAGGAATTTTATCTTTGGGTTCTGAGAACATACAAATTACTTGATTAACCACGGATTATTGGCTGGAAGAGGGCAGCATTTAAGTGGATAGGTTCAGGATATTTTGCCAATAACACTTACAACATGGAGAAGGTGGAATGGGGACAAATCAGACCAAGGTCAGCAGTACAAAATGCATGGTCAGTTACTCAGTGTAAGTAATCTGTGAAAACTGGGACCTCATGATATGGATATAACATCATACCAGGACAGTGTATTAGTTTCAGAATAATTACAATGCTCTGAAGTCGTAACAGCATGAAAAATGTAAAGGTGAGGCATTTGCAGGAGAGGTATGAAATGCTGCTGTACTGCACAGGTGTCTGGCAAGTGCTCACCTGAGAGGACTGACACTGTCCAAGTCATCTATGATAAGGGATGGTGAGTTAAGAGCAAAACAGGAGTAAGGGAAATCTGTAAGAGAGATACAAGAGAAGACCTGGAGAATGTTTTTCAGTTCATTTAAAAAAAAAATTACAATGCCTGAAAGGGGATGGAAAATCATCTACAAAGAGGCATGAAGAATAAAGGAGAGATGCTCATTTGAGTAATAGTCTGTACTGATTTGAGAATGATTGCCTATAAATTGGTTTTGAATGAACAGAGAAGGAATTTGTGAACGTATATAGGCAGGCTGTTTGTAGCCATGAAGGTGGGAAAGCTCTGGAAGAGCCCCTCCACAGCTGTTGTGTGGGTGGTAGCTGTGCTGCTCAGGTGGATGCTGCATTCATGGGAGGGGCCAAGAATGAAACTAACTCAATGGCTCCAGCAGACTCATGTTCCTATTTTCTCAAAGCTAAAAATATCCCTTAGCTGAAATACTACCATGTGTCCATAAAAATTGAAATTTTAGGATACTTAGATTACACAGTACATTGCCAAAGGAAAGCTACTGCTAGAGTACCCAGTCTAATTCATCCTTAGGGCAAATACCTTGTTGCTGCTGGGCTGGACTCTTGACTGTTGCAATACGAAGACTGGCAACTCAGGGATGGCACAAAACTGAGGATCAATTTCCCCTGCGTCCAACAAAAATCCCTAAAATCAAAACAAACAAAACAACAAACTCAAAAAATCCAAAAAAAACCCTCACCATCACATGAGATAACACGGGGACAAAAACCCCTCAACTCACATGGGCTCATCGCTGCCAGCTCTGAACTGCAGGAAATGCATCAAGTGGCATGGATAGGCTCATGACACTTGGCTGATAATGCCTTGAAATAGAGTAGAAGCCAATGACATGTAAGTGGTACAGGCTTTGTTTTTCTTTGCTTTTGTGTTTCCCTTTAAGGTCCACTGATCCTGCCTACTGAAGCTTAACTTAAGAGCAATTTGTCCTTACTTCCATTGAAACTGCTCTACTTTAGTTTTTATCTGTGTAGCTTTGCCATTATTTCTTGTACTTGCCCTGTGAACAGAGGTGGCTGTCTTACATATGAATGAGAAAAAAAAAATTTGAGAAATATAATATATTTTCAGTCCCATATGGGGCTGTTCTAATAGAAGGAAAGATGACACAGTAGTAAAATCCTTCAGACATGAAAAGGTCTAAGACACAAGTCTTCAGATGTGTGAAGATTTATTTGACCTTAATCTGTGTTCAGCTCGTGACACTGTTTGTGAAGCATCATGTTTGAAATCTTTCAGACCAACCTTGCATTAAGTGATATCAGTGTAATTATGTAGTAAATACATTTATTACAGTGGATTTTCTTATTCCAGAGTGATACAGCAATACTTGGGATGACCTGAGATGTCTTTAGAGAAACTTATCATGAGAAAGTCTAATTAAACTGCACCACCTCTTCCTTCAGTAATTTTGAGATGGCCTAAATGACCTGCCATTTTCAAAATGATAAGCAGGTTTTGATAAAACCAGTTGAGATGGTGCTGAATGTTTCAAATCTATCTACCCAAAACGTTTTGCTGTTTTGTATTGTATCCATCCAATTTCTCCAGCCCCACTTTCCTGCTCTTACCAACAGCCATTATATCTCCCGTCAGAAGTCCACTCTGATTTTGATCTTATTTATGCTGTACTCATAACAGCTCAACTCTTGACTCCATGGTGAGATATGGCCATTCACACATTATGCAGCAGATCTATGGACCTGCTTAAGTCCCAGTGGTATCCTGATAGCTGAAGAAAGGAGAGGAATTTTTAAATGTGCTTTCTCAGACAACAAATCTTTTCAATTACCCAGCCACAGCCCCTCTGTGATTCAACAGGGTAACCATTCCCTCTGCTCAGCTTGAGAAGAAGGATCTCCTGCAACACTCAGACATTTTTTTCTTTTTGTTTTTCAATTGTAACATCCCACTTTATCTGTCAAGAAGGAACGTGTCAGTGATATGTTGACATTTCTAGAAAATTGTAGGCAAAGAAAATTCTGTTTTGGCTGAGACACTACTCAAGAATCCTGGTTCTCCCACAGAAATAGAATAGCAATCCAAGATTGGGTGCAATTGTAAGAGTGAGCCTGTAGATTTGGAAAGAGAATTGCACTTCCTTGGCTACACACTCTGCTGTAGACTTTCAGAGCTCTGAAGAGACTGAAGTTTTGCTGAACTGGAAAGCTACACTAATTTAACAGCTGGGACAGGGACAACATTCCCAGGCTTGCTTAGAGGATTTGGTTTGCCTGCAGGGAACAAGGTTTTTATTTTAGCTTGAAGACACACAGAGGGACACTAGCTGTCGCTTCCTTCCACAGTCACTATCTCTGCTGCATATATACAGAAGGGTGACTTTCAAGGCCTGGTGGCATACACTGAGTGGGTTTCTAACTCAATAATACATACTGATGCTTCTCATCTACATCATAACAGGGTGTTGACTGCCACTCTGAGGAGCTTGAGCGTGCTTTTTTTTTTTTTTTTTATCCTATATTGTGTGTTTTTGGAGAACTGTTCTAAATAGGGCAAGGCAATTTTACATGAAGACAGACCAGGCTTTGTTTTGTACCCTCAACAAATTTTCTTTTCCAAGGAATATTATGGCTGAAATGAGTCTGGTTTTCTCCCAAAATCGTGTCCATCTTCAAGCCTTTGCTTCACTAATGCATACAGCTGCAAGCAGTCCATTCCTCCACCTTTGTGCCTGTGGTCAGGGATGAACCTTGAGGGCCATTGTGCTTCTCAAGCAGGATCTTGCTCCAGGCAACAGCTTCCAACTACTTCTGCTCTCTCTGTTCAGGGGCACCTAATTGCTACTTGCATTTAGCCCAAGCAAAAACTAATCTTCATGCCTGGGACTGATCCCTAAAGTTGAACCACATGTTTAACAGCTGCCATTAGTTGCTTTCAGTGTAACAATGGGTTAGTTTTGGCAAGGTCTGGAGAGGGAGCGACTATGCAACAGGGAAAGAAAGAGTGTCCTCAAGTGCCCTTGTACTGATTCACATTAGTCCTATATTGATTCATTTATGAGTTATGCATTTTTAAAAGAGTCCTGCACTGCTGGAAGCTCAGTGCATTGCATTTTTGACAGAAAAAATATTGTGCCTAGGAAAGCTTGTGTTGGGTTCTGCAAGAATATGTTAGCCTGGACCTCTCACTGTCATGCACTTGGGACAGTAATGCTGGGCTCTTGAGCAAGGCTGAGGGCTGGAAAGTTCCTGTCTGCAACAGGTGAGGCTTGCAGTGCTGGCAGCTGCCTGGCCATGCTTCCAGGATGTCTGTGGGCTGGGTGGGAACCTCAGGGATCAATGCAGTGTTAGTGTGTGCTTCCCAGAGCAAAGACCTGGCAAGGCTGTGGTGGGGCTTTCCACCCTAGGGAACCAAGCAGTGCTTGTGCAAGGGCAGCACTGTGGGAAGACTTCCCCTGCTGCAGCTCTCAAAATGTCCATCATGTCATCAGCCCATGAAGGGCAGCTGAGCTGGTCATTCGAGGCAGAAGAGGATAGGGGGATGCCCTAACGCTGCTCTGCAGAGGAGCAGGAGAGGAGCCTTGGAGAGGGCACAGGCTCATGCACCAGTTCCTGCTTCTTGACGAGTGATCCGAGGCTGCGGCGCCCCAGCAGCAGATTGTCTGCACGTTTCTAGTGCCCAGCTAATGCAATGCAATTGAAGTCATCTTTGCTAACAGCTGGAGAGTTCTTGCAAGAAGCCACCTCTCCTTCCCCTTGCCCTGGATTATCCATGAGTCTGTCAGCAGCTCCTGTCACTCAGCTGGTCTGTGGTGACTTGCTGATGTGTGACTCTTGGGTGACTCCGACAATCTCTGTGCTGTGACATTCTGCTTCAGGAGCCACGTGGCACAGTGGGAGCAGCAAGCAAAAGGGAGCAGCAAGCTAGACCTTAAATACAAGCATGTGCATTAATTTATAAATGTAGGTATGCATATATTATTTATGTGCTATATTTATACATATAAATACATATAAGTCCATATTTACATGTAAATGTAGTATATTTACATATAAACAATAAAATGTAATATATTTACATATAAACACCCACACTCACTATGTATATAGATATGGATATGGATATATGTATATGCATGTGTGTATGTGGGTATATAGGAACAGCACATCAACAGCACCTGAACAGCACATCAACTAGGTGTTCAAATTCAGAGTATTTAGACTCAGAGTGCTCATGCTGGAGTTGAATTAGATGAAGATTTATGTTTATCAACTCTTCTTGAGTACCCCTTTGCCAAAGGAATGAGAGCAGAGTTTGGCTAGAACAAGTAGGGTTAACTAAGCTGATAATTCCTCTGAGAAAAACTCAAGCCAAAGAAAGTCAAAAGGGGGTGGAGGGATGGAGGGGAAGATATATGAATGATTGAAGTATCTAAAAGGAAATCAGTAATTTTGAACCCTCAGAGCTGGAAACAATTAGTGGCTGGCTGGCAATTCAGAAGAATCAATAAAAGAAGGATGCGATTCCTAATAACTCAAAAATAAAATCTGCTGATAAGTTAAGAAGAAGCTATAGGGGGAAAAAGAGGTGAATGGGATACTAAATCTGTTAACAATTATTGTCAGTGCCAACACTGGCTTGGAAGAGTCACGTTTGTTCTATCACCTCCACCCAGACAATTATAACAATATGTATTCACCAGGCTCTCATGACAGGAGCACCCACCAATCCCATTAGCGCTAAGGAGCTGCTGGCATTTGTTTTTATTTTAATTTATCACTCAGCTGTTTCAAATCACATAAAGCTAAAACTTGGCTTACAAGTTGTCGTTTCCAATGCTAATCGGTTGTGCTTACTGCATATGTGCCTGTGTAATATGTATATTTTCTGAATAGTAAAACTGGCATGGAAAATTCCCAGTCTGTGTATGAAATGTCCTCTCTGGCCCTTTACTGTAAAGGCTGGACATGTTAAAGCTATTGACATACATTTACTCTCCAGACAGGAGCCTGCCAAGATGAAGCAAACTAGCTGGGTCTAGTTCACCACCACTTTACAATTAACAAGGTAACCCAGAGCAGTAGCTCAGATTGTTTGTATATAGGGTCATCCTATTCCAAGGCAAAGTGATAATATCCATGTGATTTCCTTAATTTCTCTAGTCTGGTGACAAACAGCACAGGCATGTGATAAATTGCATTTATTTTTCACCTTTTGACCTCCTCACTTGTTTCTGCCCACTAATCCATTTCTGCTGGGACCACTTCTGGCATTAGAAACCTCTGAGCAGCACTCAAACAGCCAATGCTCAGAAAAGAGCCCTGTCACAGATGGTTTCCTTCTTCCCTTTGTAAACACAGAGTTTCCCTTTTTGTCCTCCTCTCCCAAATTACACTAGTTCAGAAGAGAGACCAGTGACCACTGCAAGGATATTGTAGCTGGGGGTCTGGCTCATCAGCCAGAACTATGTCCAATGCTGTTTGAGGTCCTACAGTTGGAGGTACAACTATTCTGGTATAAAAAGGCAATACGTTGAGAAGTTCTTCTTCTAGAATGTGGTAGAAACAAGATATATGGTGGTTTGCTCTGGAATAAATATTATGTTACAAAAATCACTCATATCTTCAGTGCTTCAGAGGAATTTTGCTACTTTTGGCCCCAATCCTGTAATATGCTCTTTATGGGCAAGAAGTCCCTCCTCATGGACTAACTGAAAGATTGAAGCTGTATTTGGACAGTACAGTTGAAAGCATTCAGCTGCTTCTCAGCACTGCTGAGTTGCTTTCCATTTCCATCTAACTTAACTGTGCAGGTACCATTGTAACTAAGATGCTGGGAATTTGCATTCTGTTTGCATTAAGACATAAATGTGCAGAGCTGGGGTCCCAGAGCTCAGTGCAGGGCTAGGGATGAACAGACAGTTCCTGGCTTCCTTCTTTCAGTGCCCTACCCTGACTGATTCTCATCCTACCCAACTTGAAGCTGTTTATCTCTTGATCCTGATATAACAAGGAAATCATTGCAGTTATACAAACTTGCAAAAAATCATTTCATGCTCTGCTAGGAAGATAAGGAGTACTAGCAGTACTCTGGTTGCCAGTGGCATTGTAAATTATGGGCACGGATCAGGTCCTGATTCCAGGTGGGAGGCTCTGAGAGAAGGCAATTTGTGCACATCCAATTTGTGTGCTGGTGAAGCAACTGCATCCTTGGTATGCAAGCGTTCAAGAAACTCTGTCAACTGTGCAGCAAACTCAGGCTCTCTTTGACACTCTCAGAGTGTATGAGAGCATCCCAGACTCTGTATGATACTGTCGCAAATAGTATTTTGGCTTTAATTTACATTAAGATTGACTTCACATGGCACAATGTGAGTCTGCACACACTGCAGCCAACACATACAGCCACTCTGCCCATCTCATGCTCAGCTGAGTGAGATTTCTTAAATAAGCTTATAAACTCAATTGTTATAATTTCATACAACCAATTTTTTTATTTTGCAGAATCAGCCTATACTCATCTGTCCAGCAAACACCTGCACAGTCTTTGGAAAGCTTTTTGAAAGAATCACAGGCCAGTCCTTCAGAAGCCCAACAAACAAGCAAAACTCAGCTAAATCACCCTGACCATTTCCTTGCCTCATTTTCCTCCATGCTCCTAAACAGTCTATGGAGTTAGATTTCAGAGTTAATTTTGCCTTTGAACCAGGCAGTTTTCTGCATCCTTCAGCTATTTTCACACTAAAATCAAACCTCTTGCCATGAATGGCTTCAGCCTCATCAGTCATTGTTGACACTGACTTTCTTGTTCTTTGGTTCTGTTCCTGGTTCTCAAGCCATTTTCCTGCAGATATCCTGGACAATGGACATTGCAGACATCCAGCTCAGCTTTTGTCTGAATGGTGGCATCTTATTCCCAGGGATTCTGGCCTGGGGGAGGTATCCCAGAGGCAGTCCTAGCAGTGTAAGGCTGAGTCTACCTATCCATTGTCATACAAAGGAGAAACATTTTTGTAGGAAGAGCTCTTACTCCAAAGAATTTAGGCATGCAGGTTCCCAGCCAGAACAGCAATAATTCTCATTGCATTTCTCATTTAGAGGATGTTTGCATGAGGCTGAAAAATTACAGCATTTTTCTACATACCTATAAACTAGAGCACATTAAAAGGAGGAAATAAATGCATTGACCTATAAGGACTTTGTTTAGCTCTGATTTATTGAAGGTCACCCAGCATGAAATGGTTTAAAATAATCCCATGTCTGAGAAGTGTGTTTGGATTTTTTGAGATATATTAACCCAGCCAGATAGACATAATTTCTGTGGATTTCAGGAATATATTTGGTGCTGTACCACATATCAGTGCATTCTCAGTAAGTCAGAAAGCATTACAGGGATGATGAGGCAGGAACTGTCAAAGTAAATGGTTCAGCAGTAGTTTGGGACACACAAAACCTGCAAAATAAAAGAAAAAGCATGAGATATTCACACATTTCTCTTTTCTTTTCTTTTTTTTTTTTTTTTCTAACTATGGAAATGTTCAAAACCCACCTATTGCCCAAGATTTTGAAAATTAGTTTTGAAAACTTGGACTAAGTGATGTTCTCTTGTATATTTGCATTGTGCTGAGTAAAAGTGTTAGGTGCTGCTTGGCTCCACGCAAATGACTTGTGCTCCTGGAGCTTGTCAGTGTCAGGGGGATGGCAGAGCCTGCTAGCTTTGTCCCTGTGCTGCTCTGGCCTGCCCTGGGGCAGGCAGAGAGCTGCAATACACCAGCCAAGTGGTTTCTCTCTCCCACGCTTCAGAAGGGAAGTATCAGATTGTCAGGCACAGTCCAGTCAGGGCTCTGCTCCTGGGATAGTGCAGCCACATACTGTCCTTATTTGGGCTGGATTGCAGGGTTACAAACCAGTCCTTGGACTTTTTTTTTTTTTTTTTTTTTTTTTTTTTTTTTTTTTTTTTTTTTTTAAATTTTTTTTTTTTGTGG
>VZRH01007746.1:152732-216950 GCA_013397555.1 Urocynchramus pylzowi | reverse complement strand
TTTTTTTTTTTTTTTTTTTTTTTTGCCTTTTAACAAGTTCATTTTGGTGAGACACTTTTTTCCCCCTGTAAGAAAAAACCCCACAAATATTTTTAGAGCTGGTTAAATTATTGTTATGAACAGATTGTCCAATGAATTTTGGCCTTTTCCTGAATATGAGTCACTCACAACCTTATTTCAGTGGATGAATTCGTTATTCATAAATACTGAAGGAATAGTTTATGCAAAGGAACTTCAGTCTCTGGGTTTTTCCAGAACTGCTTGGTTTTTAAAATTAGCATCTGCTTTTCCTGGTCCAACATTGTTTATCTATATTATGAAGCACTGTTTCATGACTGTAAATAGTAATAAAGGACTTTGAACATACGAATTGCAGCTAAAAATACCTTAAAAATTTCTTCAAAAATATTTGAAGCAATAGAAAATAAAAATGCACCACTACTTGTGGTAAAATCCGGTGAACATTTGGCTTCAGATGTTTTTGTGAATATGGCTGTAAACCGTTGCAAACATAGAGCAGTATCATTCAACAGATCACATGAAGAAAAAATGATCAGTATATCTAGGCACAAAACAATTGATTTTTATACCCAGAAAGAGATCTGGACACCCAAAGTTCCTCCAGGAAAAGTGAGTTGAACTCCTGCTGGTTCAGTGAGTACCAAGTATCTGGACTCATTCCAAGTAGCCTTGTTTGGCTTCAAGTTTTCTAGATCATTAAAGTTTTTTTCTTCCTTCTACCCAGACTCAGTTGGGGAATCTTGGTGCTTGCTCCTGGCATAAACTGGATCAGCAATTAAAGTTAAGGTATGATTTAGGATTTGAACATCTGAGTCTAGTAGACCAAGTTAACTGCTGGACCATAGAAAGACCTCAAGGATAGGATGAAGATGCGTCAACTCCCACTATCAATACAGACTTGAGATGAAGGAATCAAGAGCAGCCCTGCAGAGAAGGACTTGGCAATATTGGTGGATGAAAAGTTGAATGTGAGCTGGTAATGTGTGCTCATAGCCCAGAAAGACAGCTGTAGCCTGGGCTGCATCAGAAGTGTGACCTGCAAGTCAAGGAAGGGGATTCTGCCCCTCTACTCCCCTGTGGTGAGACCCACCTGGTATGTTGTATCCAGCTCTGGGTTCTTCAGCACAGAAGGATAGGAATCTGGTGGAACAAGTCCAGAAAAGGGTCACAAAAATGATCAGAAGAATGGGACATCTCTTCTATGAGGAAACACTGAAAGAACTGTGGTTGTTCAGCCTGAAGAAGTGAAGGCTCTGGAAGACCTCATTGTGACCTTTTATATGGGGGACAAAGGTGGGGACAAACTCTTTAGCAGAGACTGTTGTATTGGATAAGGGGTAACACCTTAAATCTAAAAGGGGCTAGATTCAGACTAGATAAATAGAAGGAATTTTTTTATGGTGAGTGCTGAAACCCTTCCACAGATTGCCCAGAACGGTGGTAGATGACCTATCCCTGGAAACATTCAAGGTTAGGTGGGATGGGGCACTGAGAAACCTGACCAAGTCGAAGATGTCCCTGTTCATTGCATGGGAGCCAAATTAGATGACCTTTAAAGGTTCCTTCCAACCCAAACTACTGATTCTGTGATTCTATGATTCTATGTTGGCAAAGGCAAACAGCTGTAATTTTACAAAGTGTTGGTGGGTTATGGTTACAGATACTGTTTGGGTCATTGACAGATGCAGGCCTACTTTATGTGCCAGAGCCTACATGAAGAGGGGGGAGCTACAGCAATGACCATATTTCCATAGCCAAAAATGCCCTTACTCACCCTCATCTAAATTACATGCTAATGATCCCAAACTGACCTCTGTTGGCAGACACTTTGCAGAGGCTGAGGGCTTTTGCAGTAAAACTATCTCTTTGGTGCTAAGTGTCACAAATTCTATTTTAATTCCCAATCCTGATCTTAATCCAGAGCAGCCCTAGCAGTCCCGTGAATCACACTCACCACTTCAGACAGCAGGTTTAAAATAAGCTTTGTGAACACTCTACAAGTAGCATTTACCTAAGCTTTTGAGATCCTGCTTCCATGAACCCTACCCAGAAACTCTTGGATTGCCTGCTTCACCTGAAAAAAGGTCACTTGAAACTTACTTCAGGGTAGCTGAGTGAACAGGCAAGATCCATCTACACATGTGGTCGTGGTTTTAATATCCTCCAACAACACTTCACTGCAAATAATGTCAAAATTATTTTAAGTTAATACCCTTGAAAACTATCCTCTAGCATGGACAAGGCATATCTTCTATGTGCTAATTAAATTACCACCTGTGTTCACTCTTTCAAGCTGTTTTCCTTGCTCAAGGAGACTTTCAGTCAATTTGCAGCCAACACCATGTTGGATGGGAATGTTGATCAGCTGGAGGTAAGAAGGGTCTGCAGAGGGATCTTCACAGGCTGGATTGATGCTCTGGGGACAACAGCAAGAATTTCAATAAGGCTATACTTCATCCTGAACTTAGGTCACAATAAACCCAGGCATGGGGAAGAGTGTCTTGAAGGTGGCCAGTAGGAAAAGGATCTGGTGGCGGTGGTGGACATGAGCCAGTGTGTGCCCAGGTGGCCAAGAAGGCCAATGGCATCCTGGCCTGGATCAGCAATAGTGTGGCCAGCAGGACCAGGGCAGGGATTGTCCCCCTGTACTTGGCACTGGTGAGGCCACACCTCGAGTGCTGTGTCCAGTTCTGGGCCCCTCAGTACAAGAAGGACATTGAGGGGCTGGAGCGTGTCCAGAGAAGGGAAACAGAGCTGGGGAAGGGGCTGGAGCACAAGACCAGTGAGGAGAGGCTGAGGGAGCTGGGGGTGTTTAGCCTGGAGAAAAGGAGGCTCAGGCAGGAGTGACCATATTGCTCTCCACAATGACCTGAAAGGAGGTTGGAACCAGGTGGGGGTTGGACTCTTCTGTCATGTCTAAAGTGAAAAGTACAAGAGCAAATGGTCAGAGAAGATTAAGGTTAGATATTACAAATATTTTTTTCTCTGAAAGAGAGGTTAAGCATTGAAATGGGCTCCCCAGGGAGATGGTGGAGTCACCATCTCTGGAAGTGTTGAATGGCCTCAGAACGTGGCAGTTGGAAGTATGATTTAGGGATGATTATGGTGGTGCTAGGATGATGGTTACACTAGATGATCTTAAAGGTATCTTCCAACCTTAATGATTCTGTCATATATTCTATACAGTTAAAAAATAACAACAAAATAAAAGGCTGTATTTATATAGGGGGTTCTATCCTAAAAGGTTTTATAATAATGTATGCATTGATTTCAATAGATTAAACTTGACTTATTAGCTTATACATTATGTGTTCTTCCTTTCCAAAGAGTTAGGCATAGAGGATTTCAGCAAGGATGTAACTGATTTGGGTGTTTTCATCTGTTGGTCCTATATTCAACCAGGTCCCATACTTCTCTCTCTTATGATTAAGTTTTTTTTTTTTTTTATTTGGTAGCTCAGAGAAGGCAAATACTAAAAATAAGATGGAAAGAGTGTGACTTCATAGTTTTGAGAAATAGCCAGAAAACCAGCTTAGATGAAGAAAAAATACAATGGAGATTGGCCTAATCTTTAGGCCACCTAGTAGGCATAAGAAGCTGAAAGCATCAATCAAAGTGCACCTAATATTCCAATTAGGAAATTGTCATCTATGAGTTATTGTTAAACTTTAATAGCATTATAATGTTATTGATGCCGTCCTAATAGTGCCCTTAAGGCACAGTGTTTTGCCCTAATCATTTCAAGGAAACATAGGGAGAAACTGAACCAAAAGACTTTAGAAAAACAGTAGGCTAGCAAAAGAGCTGACAAAAAAATCTTCACTGGCAATGAAGCGATGGCAATTCTTCTGATATTTGGAGTCTGCCAAGCCAATTCTCACCTCCTCTGGGTCCTGGGAGTTTAGCACTGCAATTAAGGAAAAAGTAATGCAGTTTATCATTACATTTGTTCATATGAAGGTTTGTATTGCATACAACCTCAAATTTTCTTCTTTTGCCAGTCTTCTTGCCATGTTGTCCAGTCCAGATGAGTGATATCCTTCACCATCACAATTAAAGTCTAGGTTTTTTTATGTTTTCTGTTTCCTTATTTTGCTTCTCCACACTGCTGCCCACAGCAGGCTACCTGTGACAACTCTTTGAGATGAGACCTTGTTCATAAAACGTGGAATGTTCTTTCTCAGGAGATTATTCTTAATCAGTCTTTTCTCTTAGCACTGTTAAACATCTTTTTGCAAGAATCCATTTAATAAAGAAGATCTGTAGTGTTTCATCTTACATGTTGGCATTTAATCATGTATCAGATACAAATGTCATGTACCACATTGGCTGGTGCTTCATCCTGCCAGAAATACATTGCCTGACTTCTCTAAACCAAGCAGATGGATTCTTAATATTTACCATTTTATGTCTCACTTTAACAAGTACCAGTAACAGTCAGATCTTCAGTACTCCCTCGGCAATATTATTTGTGTATATCACAAGTGGGCAGGTGCCAGAACAAAGATAGGTGCACAAGTCAAATTATCTGACATACCCATAGCCTCTGACATGCTTATCTTATGACATAATTGCAGGTCTGAAATTCTGCTGAACCCACTGCTACACCAAATAAATCTTCAGTGCTGTGAGTAATATCATTACTACACATCTTGCTCCTTATATCTAGAAATTTGTGACTGACTGCTTTAAGGAAGAGCTTGGATGTTTTCCAGGTGACCTGCATACTTCTATATATATGTATATGTCTCTTTAAAGAGTACCTTACACTGTGAAGCTGACCAGAGAATCTGTGAAAATGTTAAATTTATTAAGAGTGCGTTGACTGCTTTCTTTAGCTATGTGAAACTTTTATGGATGATCCTTCAAATCTGGCTGCTGGTTGGATTCCAGATATTATATGTACCTATGTATGGCTATGATAATACAGCTACAGGATTTGCTGTAGGAGATATGAGGGGAGTTGCACATGACTGCACACACGTCTCAAGCCTGCAGCAGTATGGAGGGCCAAAATCAGACCCAAATTCTAAACCAGATCTCAGCTACATTAGCTGTAAAACTGCAGTTTCACAGATTCAATGCAAAATGCAACAGCCTGGTAGGTGGTTTTTAGGGTTTTTTTCCATTCAATAATCTTAAATCACTTAAAAGTACTGAAGTAATTACAGCTCTTCTGACTGAAGGTTTTATGAAGCAGACTAACACCAGTAGTCCCAGAATATACACCTTGGAAAGCAATGTACAGAAAACACAAAGATCCTACCACTGTCTGGAAGGAAGAAACACATCAGCTTAGGGCAAGATCTAGAATATGTCATGTACATCTGCAAGTTCTGGTGAGTTAAGTAGAAAGACAGTACTAAAATCACCTCCGCCCAAGAGGTTGCTGCCAACCTGATTGCATACAACAACTCGTGTGACCAGCAATGTTAAAAAGAAAGTACAACTAGTATTTTCTAATTTTCATTATCTTGTGAGCATTGAGTCCCTATGTATGCTGCATTCAGGCTAGAACCAAACCTGTATATTTATATTATTTCTTTATGAATGTAAACTGTGATGTTATACAAAAAAACATATTTCTTGGTCATGAGGTATTTTATTTTATTTGGGGATAAAAGGGATTCTTTTCATCTGTATCCTAACTAACTATAATGCTTAGACATTGCTCAGTTTTCCCTATCTACTTGTCTTAATAAAATTATGAACCAATTTCAATAATTTCTTGAAGAAGTACTTCAAGGTCATTACATCGCAGAGCAGAAATTAAAAACATTTTGGTATCATGAGGTACTGAAATGAAGTAGTGAAACTTTCTGAAAGGTTAATATTAAGTTCTGGAATAATAGGGAGTAACTAACAGGAGCAGAATGGAAGCAGTAGGACAACAACTTCTGCTGTTGAAGTAATTTGAAAGTCAAAATGCAAAAGTAAAGAAGTGAAAATTTGAGTTTAGGTAAGTTTTTACTAGAAAATAAAATAAAATAAAATAAAATAAAAGCTTGCACAATACTCTTAGGCGCTTGGTGTGACTCTTGGGGATGGTCGTGTGCAGTGCCAGGCGTGACGTGATGATCCTTGTGGGTCCCTTCCAGCTGACCTTATTCTGTGATTCTGTAATAAAGAGACAATCCGAGAAAGATGTTGCTCCTACTTACAAAATTCCTCACTTACCTTAGCTCTGGTCTTCAAAATAGACATGACAAGAGGCAAAAGAGTGCTTCTGCCTTGTGTTATGAGAAATTCCAAATTTGAAATGCAGAATATTTTCTTTGCCCAAGAGCACAATTCACATAACAGAAAATGTTGACTGGGTGTTCCTGGTGATCCCTCCTAGTCCTACTTTGAAGCATGTCCAGCTTGAAAGATTGGAATGCTGGACACAAATTTCTGAAGAGCAGCACGTGTGGAGATACTCTATAGCTTAGACAAAGAACCTTAATTAATTGCAATCACATAGTGAAAATCTTAGGTAAAAGCTTCACTACTCCTTCTAAATAATCTAAGACAAGTAGGAGGCAAAAAAAAAAAAGAAAATGAAAGAAATATTTTAGCTAGTATTTTTGTCATTAAATTACTAAATAAATGTTATGTTACTGCATAACCTTAACCCTATCAGTTTCAGAAATAATGTGTATTCAGAGTTTTTGTGAAGCTTAAGAAGCTCTTTCTCCCTCACACACATCATGCAAAGCAGAGCTGTTCCTACTCTGCTTCAAACCCATTTTTCTTCCCTATAGTTTTTGGTTACACTGAATATTCTGTCTGGAGAGACCAAAGTGAGCAAATTTTTCATTCTTGTTTTCCTAAATTGAATTCCCACAACCTAGTGTTTGTGGTGGAAACATGAAAAGGCAAAAAACATACACTTCTGGTTAAAGAGGATTTTACGTTAAGCAAGGAGTGAATCAGCATTAATTAACCTTTGTGTTGGGGTTTTGTTTGCAGCTCCTGAGGTGAGTTTGATACCACCAGCACCATGGCTCCAACAAGGTGCTACTGGAGAGGGGAACAGCCTCCATCTCTTGGACCCAATCCCTAAGGAGATCAGAACTGCAGCGTGTGGTCTGTGGTCTCCTCTCTGCTGACATGCACAAGGAATATCAGGCTGTGCTCAAATGCTTTTTAAATAAGCTGTCATAACTTGAAGCAAACTCATGTACACTGGAGGACAGGACTGGGGCATTCCAGGACTGGAGCTTTAGTCTGAAAAAGTCCGGATGTTACCAAATGTACTATTGTAAGATACTTTAAAAAGGGTAGCATTATCAGATGCTTTTATAAGATAAGACAACTTACTGCTGAAATGCCTTTGGGGATCTACTGGCTTGTGTCCAACTGTAATGAACTTTTGGTTGTAGTGGATTGCAGGCTTCCTGCTGGTCAGCCACACACTGAGACTAAGAAGAAGATGCTTAGCTTTCTTAGAAGATGCTAAGCTTTCTTCCTGCTCTATCAGCAGAACCTCTGCTGGACTGCTGCTTCCCATTGTGTTGCCATGCTTTGAGGCAGGTGTGAATCAACCAGAAACCCTTAATACAGAGAATGATGAGGTCTGGAGAACAGGTCAGGGAAAGAAGACTCAGTAAGTTTGAGTCACTGAACTGGAAGGAGGAAAACTTGAGACTGAAAATATGCCAGCAATATCCAAGATAAAAAAGGCTCCTGTTGACCACAAGGGAGTAACTTCTTTCTGTCTGTTGTGATTAGGACAAGTAATGGACTTAAATTGCAGAAGAAAAGTTTTGGTTAGAAAGAACAAAATGTTTCTATCTGCAAGGCAATGAAGGCTTGTAACAGATCAGCTGGGACAGCTACAGAATGTCCCTTTGGGGAGGGGAAATTAAGGAATCTGCCAAATCAAAATCCATCAGGCTGGCAAAGGTAGGTACTTTGTCCTGTATTGAAACTTTGGACTGAAGTCCATTCCATCTGGAAGAACTTTCCAGCCTCCTGTGACACTGGAACACTGTGACACTGGAACACTGCCCACTGTGACACTGCACAGGAGGGCAGAGACCTCTGAGTGCACACAGGGTTTTGTGGGTTTTCCATCTGGCTGCTGTGGGAGCTGTGACACTGGCAGAGGGCATTGCACAGGGCACTTGTGCTGGCCAGCCTGGCCTTGATCCCTCTAGCTCTTCTCCCAGACCTGTTTCTCAGTATTGCTCTGCTCAAACATCCAGTATGGCATTTCTGCTAGAAGCAGAGAGTCTCAGGGTCAAATTCCCAGCAGTCAAGGCCAAGGAGCTGCTCTCACTCTTTAGCTGTAGCAGATGGACAAGTTCTCTCCTGACCAGCAGCACAGCTGGGGCATGGGAGATGGTGCAGGCTTGCCATGCCATGACCCAGCCTCCCCTGTGAGAAGGAGGAGGTCTGAACCTTGATGTTCTCCAGCTGCTGATGGAATTAAACCTTGGGCTCCCCCTTGTTGGATGAATTCTCTAAATGCTGTTCTAGGTCACCAGACCATTTTTTCTCTCAGTAGCTTTGATGAATTCAGACATATGACAATAGTTATAAAACCTTTAGCACAATATACAAATGTCTAATTTTCTTAGAATACATTTGGAAATGTTGGAATGTCTATGTCAATGATTATAAAAACCTATAGCACAAATGTCTAATTTTCTTAGAAAACATTTCTATTAAGTAAGCCTATGTCATTTGCAGCTATATGTAAATAAACCTTCAAAAGAGTTCCCAGGTTGCCTTTCTATCCATAAATTGAGGGCATCATGGGGCAGGTTAGGGGTCTGGCCTTGGTACCTGTGGTTTCTCTTCTTCCTAGGCAGTTTGAGTTCTGTACTGCCCAGCCTTGAGGATTTATGGGTAAGCAGCTTAGATGTCTAAGTAATGTATGGATCAGTGTGCAAGGCCTTTTATGTAGGGTCTGTGTTGCAGGCAACAGTAGCAGTCTAATGCAGGCATTCAGGAATTCTGGGTTTGCTCATGTCTGCTGCTTTGCTTGTTGCCTTTATGTGATTGTGTGGCTTTTTCCTTGGCAGGGAGCACTGTCTTAGAGATGATGTATTAGCAATGATGCAATTTCTTCAATCATTTGAAAAAAATCCTGAAATTCTTGCCCTTATCTAGTATAGCACACAGTACATTTCAGCAAAGAGCTCCTGTAAGAGGGGCTGGGAGCATTTGTGGCTGGGTGATGGCCTGTTTCCAAGGGCAAGCATCCAAGGCATTCTTCCCCCCCCCAACTGCACAGAGACACGTCAAAGGAGTCCCTTAATTCTGGCCTCAGGTCAAGAGGCCTCTTGAATACATATCTCAGTGTAACAAAATTCCTAGATTTTTGTCCCAAATCTGTATGGAATTGTTATTTAATGCTAAAAACGTGGTCACGAATATCAGGAAAGTTTATCTGGGAAGAATGTTCAGTCCTCCCATACATCCACATATTTCACTGTGGGTGTATTTCCTGGACCCAACATTTTCCTCAGTCAAACTTCACTTCAGAAGTTAGTAACTATTGAAACTGTTCACCTTTCCTCCATCCTTTTTCATGAGGCAGTGAATTCCTATGGCTAATTTTTTCCTTACTTTTCATTCTGAAGTATGATTTATTCCAATATTTTTACATTAAGTCATGGGTCCAAATTCCATCTATTACTGCAAAAATGAAGTGGGTGAGAGTACAGGGGGAAGTTAACCAATGAGGTGAGTAAATACACTTTAGTGGTGATGCTCATGATGCTTTTACAAAGAGAAAACATGAGTCAAGAGGATGACTGTGTATCTGAGCTTAAAGACTGTTGCTAAAATGTCTTGTTTGAAAACAGATGATGCTTACTACAAATATGGGATGTGATAGAGTGGCAAAAGTGATATAGGACTATCTTTTCCAAGTCCATGGAAAGTGGAGGTTACTAAGATATGTGTGTTTTTAGAGTAATTAATGGCCTTTATTATTCTCTGTAGCTATGATTATTAACCAGGTCAATTAGAAATACTTTATTTGTATTTTTCACTGTTTGACAGCAAGATACAGAAGAGAATGCAAGGACAGAAAAGTAAAGCAGCCATTTAGAAATCTAAATGCAAACACATGGGAGGTTTTTTTTTGCTGTCTTGAGGTCAGCTACTCAAAATCAGTTTTACTATAAAGAAGCACTGAGGGAGAGGGGCATGTGTTTGTGAGTATATAATCTCATCTCCAACATCTTTTCATCTGTGAAATATGAAGCTGAAACAAATGACAACCTCCTGACTTCTGATTCATCATACCACACTTGCAGTGTTATCAATGAAGAGGGGGAGGTAAGAATGTTAATACATAACAGAAAGACCAAGGTAGGTAGTGAAACCTATTTAGTGTACCCATCAGAAGCAAGCGTAATAGCTGGCTTAGTTTTAAACCCACAAACTTAGAAAAATGAGTCATGACAGTTTTAACAATGAATGTAAGATGCCCTTTCATGGTAAGAAAAAATATATAAAATACTTAAAATACTTACATGCAGTAACACAGTCTATCGTCTTGATTTGTAAGTTTGGCCATATAACTTGAGCTTGCCTCTGGATATACAAAGGAAGTGTCAGTGGCTGACACAAGAGAAATGGCAGCAACAAGAGGCAGAGCCCCAGGGTTACAGGAGAGAAATGCACTTCCCAATGAGCTGCACGTTATTCCAGTAAGGTAAACTGACAATCAGTCCCCACATTTTATAGTACATTTAAAACACAGGACTCCCACCACTACACTTTGCAGAAGCCCCTCACTGGCTACATGCCAGTTTTTGGGCCAGGGTTAATATCTTCTCCAGTAATGGCTGAAACCAATGAATGTATTTCAGCAGATCCACTCTTCAGTTCAGTTTTGCTGTCTAAACAAAAGGCTCCTGTATCTCGGGAGATTCTGCTGCCTTTGTAATCACATCTGCTTTTATCTGTTCCTTGAAGAGTAAACTCTGCCCCAGGACTAATTTGGGATTTTGGTGGTTCAGAGGTAACAAAGAGTGGTTTGGTCAAATGCCTCCATCTGAGAGTCTTGGAGGCTGAAGGGTTCACCATTACCTGTGTCTGGCTGGCTCAGGAGGTGTTCAGGAAGTGTGGAAAGGTTATACTTCAAAGACCTGGTTAAAAATCCATAATTTGCACACTGCCTCCTTTTCTTCATTTGCATGTATGAGCTGTAGCATTATGCACTCGTAGAAAACAGTGACTTCCACAGTCTTTTGTAGAGTGGATCCCTATTACACAAGTATCTGGAACACCAGTGGGTCGCAGACTGGCACACCTCTCTGGACCTACCAGCACATCTGGAATGCACAAAGCTCTGTGACAGCTTTGTGACAGCTCTTTAAAATGTACATCTTAAATTAGAAAATGTAAAACTCTAGATATAAACAGTGTAACAGTTTATTATATGTAAATTTTAAAGAGCATGAGATTACTAACTTAACCCAAAGACTTTTCACAGTAAAATGGCAAAGCATTTCGCAGTATTTAATTGTACCCATTGTTCTGTCTTCTGAATTCTTTTTTTTTTTTAATTAAAGGAACACTTTAATTCAAGCCCTTAAAATGTATTTATTGTGATTGATAATCAATACAAGATGACATTTTCAAGAAGGAAAAAACACTTCCCATCTGGTGTGAGGAGAAAAATACATTGTTAGACTAAAATATATCTTGTAGTCACACCCATAGACATGTATCCAGTAAAACAGAAGAAAACACTCCCTAATGGAAGTAAGAATTCTGGCTAGAAGTGATTTCAAGTGCATATACCTCCAGCAAACATGTTCTTGATTTATAGACTATAGACCACACTTATTAATATTGCCAAGTTCAATAAATTGTAAGGGATTACATGTCAATTTGTTAAATGTAACATATTTTAAATAGCGCTTAATGATATTTTTATTTATGCAAGGCTGAATGAAATGGAGATCTGGTTCTCCTTTTGGCTGCAGCAGTCTCAGCAAGAGTCAGAGGCATGCATACAAATCAACAGCAGAGAAACCACTGATGGGGTGCTTTCCTGGCTGAAAATGGGAATCTGTTCATGCTTATAAGAGTCAAATTAAAGTAATAGCACATTGAAGTTTGGCCACAAGCACAGATGCACCATGAGTGTGTTTTTGGGTTCCTGTTTACAGTTCAGGAATGATCCAGTGATATGCCAGAGGGCTTGCTGGAGTCTGAGCTAGAGGTTTCTTGGGCTGAGCCATACTGGGCAGCATGGGGCAAAAGAGAAAAATTAACAGGATTTTAATTAGTTTTTAATATATTTGGACAGATGTGGAGGCATTGAAGTTGTGGAAGTACTGCTGCTTTTCAATACTTAGGATGCAGAAATTAAGGAGAAGGTGTTAAGAATTTAATTTTCACTTTTATTCGGTGTAAGAAAGATAGTGTTTCCTTTGGTTTTTTGAATGATCATAACAAGAAAGCAGCCCTTAAAAACCCTCAGAGGTGCAGCAAGAATAGCTTCAAGATAAAATGTTATTTCAAGCCTGGTTTTAGGACACATCAAAAAACAGAAGTAACATCAAATGTGTCTCGACTTCTTTTCACTAACATATTTTAAATTGAAAATACATATGAATAGCTGTGATCTTCTTCAGAATATGTTACATTCTCCTGTATGTGACACGTTTTACGGGGTCAAGGATGCTGTACACCTTCTGCACAGTGGATGATTCCCAGACTTTCTGGTTGCACCCTCAAAGAGACTCTGTGTGACTCTATTGAGCAATGTGAATGGAAACCAGCACAGATCAGGTTAGGGTTATGGGAAACATTTTGCAATAGCCACAACCAGGAAATCATGCTTTATTTTCAAAGCTGTTGTCAAATTAAGACTACTTCTAAATGGCATTTCCAAACGGGGCTGACAGTGGTGGATTTCTGCTAGCATAGAGATTAGCAATGACTCCTTAGTTCAGTGATAAAAGTGTGAAGCTGCAGTCATGTCCTAATAAGATGAAACCATGTTTGCCACTCTTATTTGAACACAGCTGCAACTAGTATCCATAATTCAAATTAAGTGCTATTTAGGAGAGTGTTTGGAAACACTCAGATTAGTGTTCCAGGACTGAGATTTATTGTTTCCAGATTGGTGGTGACTTTTCCTTTATAGTTTTAACGATTTAGGGAAATTGAGACAAAATGTCAAGTGGAGAATTTAGTATTTAAAAATGTCTGAATAGAACAAGCAAGAAAACTCAGATTTACTTGGCTAAGCCTGACTTTGCAAGTTCACCTATTTATCAACTTTGCAAGTTGGTTTTTTTGCAGAGTAATGGCAAGTGGCCAGATTTCCTCAGGGGACTCAAACATACACCTCTCTGCAGAATGACTGACAAACCAGAACACAGTTTGCCACAGTGAGTGTCCAATTCAGACATGGTCTGTCCTGGTGTCATGGTGGCCTTTCACACACACCTCTTGTCCAACTGTGAGCAAGTCAGGAGGAGCAGGAATCATCTTACCTTTTTTACCTGATCTAGAAGGTAGTCTTAACTGGACCCCAAAAAGAGGCAGGTAGTTCCTTGAAAATATTTGTGCCATCCTCAGGTATCTGTCTGAGACAGTCACGATGAATCACTCTTGAGACACCTGTTAAATGAGCCAAATCTAATTTACACCAGATTTCACTCTCTGAAAGAGCTAAAGACCAGCTGTAAATCTTGATTTTCCCACATGGTGCAAGAAGACCAGCTGTCTATTGCACAGGTTCAATCAACTCTTTGACAAAAAAAGAGTGCTCTGCTCTTGAGTCTTACTGCATCTGCTCTGAAAAGCTATTGTGGCTTGAACCTCTGTGTAGGATAAATGAGTGGGAATGCAGACAGTGAGAATGAAATTACTTTCTGAAAACAAATTGTTTGTGTAAAAGGCATAGAAAATCAAGTGGCAATTGTCAAATCTACGTAGGTAATGCAAGGTCTTTGCTGAGGAGCCAGAGGGAAGTCCTTATGGTGTCACTTGTGGTGTATGGGCAATGGATGGAGCCATATTCATACACACACACATGGTGTGGGTACCAGAAAAAAAATGGGAGTGAGGCTCCAGGCATAGATCTAGATGCTTCAAAATGAGAAGCTCTAAAATGGTCTTCCAGCAGTAAAATCCTCTGTGCATTGACTGAGGGTAAAGTGTCCTGATGAAGCATAAGGCAGCAAACAGACATGTAAGGAAGAAAAGCTATTGTATATTCCAAGGGAAACAATTAGCAGAGGTCCCTACTGCAGCCAGAAACAGGAAATTAATCTTTCTGGTATCTGTGTTTGGTTATCTGGGCAAGATGAAAAAATATGGAAATATTCAAGACGGCAAGTTTGGATGAAAATGTATCTGGAAATCCACTTCCCCTGGCTGCATTGGAGATGAATTATAATTGCAAAATCTGTATTTTTGTGGTTTACTCCTTGCCCTCTTTGAAAATAATTCAGAAAGTGAATGTGCTGTAATTTCTAAAGAAGAAGACACAAGCAGAAGATGTTTATAAAAATTTACTGTGTTGTTTTTTCCACAGTGACCTTGGGCTGAAACGGTCAATGACATTGTATAAATATTTGTTTGTCGGATTAACATCTTCATCTGATTTGCAGCCTCATCTGATAGGAGAGGAGAGGAGTCTCAGCAGGCTCTCCAGCACCATTTGCCCAGGGAACAAAGCCCTTTGTTCTGTCAGGGATTATTCATTAGCAGATACTGATGGCTGGCTGGTGTTCACCAGTCAAAGATGTGAGAAGAAGACTTTATTGTGGAGCTGCATTTGCCTGTGAGCATGTGTGGGAGACTGGGCCAGGGTGAGGTGGCCAAGAGGGAGGCATTGCTTTCCACGTGTCTTCGTTGCCTCATGCACAGCTGTGGCCAGCTTTCCAAAATCTTTACTTGTGAGTGTGCTGGAGAGAGCACACACAATGCAAGCCTGATGCTGCTGAACTGCCACTTCCACCTCTCATGGCTAAGGTGCTGTTGTGGACATTTGAATATTTCCTGGTTTACTTTCCAGAGTATGCTGAGGTCTTCCTAAGTAACAGGCAACTGCCCAGTTTTGCTCTCTGCCTGTGTGATTGAAGCTTAAAACTGAAGGGGAGAGGGCACAGCCTGGCATAGAGAGCTCTCTCTGCAAGTATCTGTGTGCAGGAGTGCACACATTCACATCTTCAGCAATCATTCCCCACTTATCTGTGAAAATAGAAACCTTTGGCACAAGTGTTTATGAAAGCAAATAAAGAAGCTAAATTATACTTAAGCAAAGTGGCTTTAAGTGTGGTGACAGAACTGGAAGGGACCTTACTGGATTACTGAGTTGAGTCTCTTCAAGGTCAATGGCAACTGTTTGTTATAATTCCTTTCTCAGTTTATGAAGTTCCGTTTTGAAAGGCTGCATTTATAATCCTCCTCTATGCCTGCTAGAAGTGCTCTTCAGAGCCTCTCTGCTCATACCACGAGCAATGGTTGTGCTCTCTAGGATTTTTCAAGCACTGCTAAGGAGTTATTTGAAAAATGGTTACTTTAAATATGTTTTCTTACTTGAACAGATTGTATTTCCTCCTGTTCTTCAAGTAAGATTCCCCACTGATTTTGGCTTCACTGCTTCTGTAATGATAACAGAATTGAGTTATTTTAGGCCGGACATAATCTTTCCTCTTTGAAGGAATTCCTTTCCACTGCAGAAGAGACTTGTTCCCCATGTTGGAATGGCTAGCAGTCGTGCCAGCTGCAATTTCCCCTGGAAACAAAACCACACAAAATCTTCTACCTCTGTAAGGAAACTTTACTTATTTGCTAGCATGGGAGATACTTTTGCAACCAGGAATTGAAATGATTGTTTAAAATGGTTGTGACGCAAGTAGTGAGGATGGCTCTCAGAAGGGTCAGTAGTATGAGGGGATGCTCAAGGTCTTTTGTATGTGCTGCTTGGAAGGGACTGCATTCCTTGCACCATCTCACTTACCCATAAATCTAGGAACAGGGCTGTTGAAACAATGTTATTGCTGCAGACTGAATTTAGCTCTAATTTGTATGCACATTTCACTAGTTAGCCTAGCTAAAATGACTTCTTGGTAAATATTTCAAGGACTAGATCACAGACGAAAGAAAGCTAAAGGCATATTTGAATTTATAAAGCTGCATGATTTTCCATCACTTAATGAGTATCTTCATTATCTCACAACCTTTGTTGTTCATCAATTCATGACATTATTTACTGGAAAGTAATGGCACCATTTACCATAAAGGAAGTTTAATCTGCTACTCACTGTTTTCATCCATTTTATAAAATTGACCTTTAATCTTTAATCTTTAGCATTGTGCCTTTCATGAAGCCTTGCCAGAGGAACAAGAATTCTCGCATCACACAGCTGTGGGGCATCTGATATAAGTAAAGGATGGTACTATCACCACCATCATTTATCCAGTGATAAATTGTCCATTTAAGAAAAACACAGAGCTGGTGCTGCTTGCATGATGCTAGCAGCAGAGGAATGAAAGAGGGAGGCTCATGTCCTGGCTTGGAGTTCATTTAGGAACTAGTTTATTCTGTATCTGTCAAGGGTGATAGGGAAATATTGAAGGGCAGTGCAATAAAATACATAAATCTGAAGTTTGTACTGGAGACTTCAAATATGATTGCAGATATGCAGATAGGTATTGCCCAATAAAAAAATCTGAGCATTCTGGGACATGTCCATCCTCTTGGATGAACCCAAATCAACAGATCAAGCTGTCCACCATTGTTTTCTGAAGCTGAGGCAAACAGAGAAAGTGGGAGAAACTGCCAGATGAGCAAATGCAGCTTTTATAATCATCTGGCATAGCAGGGTGGCTGTCCCCATCGCCTGGAGGACAATGTTGTTTGGTAAAATGAGAAGGCAGGCTTTACTTTCCTTCTTTCCCACAGCTAAATTCATGTTAACACATGAACTGCAATTTCCATGTGGCATGAGGTAAGCAGGACCTTCAACTGATGAATCACCCTACAAACAAGGAGCAGGAGAAGAAATGGCAGGGATGCAAAGAGGCTGATCCCAGCCCTGAGGAAGTTTGTGAAAGGGTCTGTAATTTCCAGGCTGTGGATCCACCTACCTGGGGGCAGGCCTTCATTAAATTTTGGACTTGATGACCTTAGAGGTCTTTTTTGACCTAATAATTCTGAGATTCTGTAAATTATCCAAGAATCTTGGCAGCTGCCTCATTAGGACTGTTAAGGGAAAACTTCATTGCTTTTACATTTTCTTTTGGCTTAGTTTTTGTCTGAGTTTAACTAAATTTCAAGTATTACCAATTTCCATCTACAGCATGAGTTTGAATAGTTCTGCAAGTTGAGGAGTGTACCCAGTCCAGTTGCTGGGAACCCAAAATTTGGGTTTAGCAGCAGCTGCAAAAAATCCAAAACCTAAAGGTAGGAAATAATTATGGTAAATTCAATCAAAAATTTAATATCTTAAAAGATATGAGTATATCAAACCACAATTTGGCATGTCACTTGTCCTACACTTAGCTTCCACATCTATATAACACAGGAGACATACCAAATAGGTGGGTCATCCATTACCTGTCTTACATTGGATCTCAACATTGAATTGCTGATGCAAATCAGAAAAAACTAGTCTAATATCAAACACAATCATTTGAATTGCAATTGTAACCTGCAGGTTACCACATCCCACCACATCCAGGTGAGATGCAGAAGCTGTACAGCTCCAGGGGCACTGCCCCCCCACATCACACAGGCCATGTCTCAGAGCAAACAGGTGCAACGGGGCTGGGGAGGAGGGGATAATCCGGAAAGCCCTTTCCAGACTGAAGTGATAGATGATTTTCTTACAATTAGAAACAGAATCTGTCCTGTACATGGACTATATAGTGCTAGTGACTCCAAGAGTTTATAAAGAACTTGCTGTCTCAAGGATAAAGATCTTCCAATATTTCTCTCTGGATAAAAAATACTTATTAAATATCTAGAATGGTACAAAGTCTCATTTTTCAGAATTTACATTCATGTGTTATTTCAACTTTTGTTACAAGCCTAAGTAAATATTGTATTAGACCTTAAGTTCACACCTGAGAATTTGACATTTTGGTTTTCATTGGGAAATGCAAAATAATTATTTTTACAACTGGCTAGAGAGATAAAGTACAACTATTACTGTTCAGGGAGCCATTTTTATAATGTTGGTTTCCTTACTGAAATCAGTGTAGTTATTTTTTGTGGGGCATTTTTGGACTCTTAATCAAAGCAGTTAGCTTTGTGTGATATAAAGCACTTGTAATGGAAACAGTATTTGCACACAACATAGAGCACAATGGGTGCAAATTTTAGAGGACCTAATTTTTGAAGTATTAACATGTGAAGTGCATGCACAAGTATTGACTGCTTGTACTTTGTATACTTTTAAAAGCCATAATTACAATACTTGCTTCATCTATTCCAGCTTGCATTTTCAAATTTTGTATGCAAATGTAATCCAGTTAGACAGTTCTGAATAAAAGAATAAGTCAAGATGGCATATACATTCACTATGGCTTATGTTTTAAAATACCTTAAAGTTCTTAAAAAGTGTTGTTTTCATCAAAGAGTCATGGTTCCTGGTTTTGGGCTCATTCACTGAGCATTTCATTCTTTAGTGCATCTTTATGTAGAAATTTAAATATTAAATTTAATTAATTTAATGTATCTACATTAAATTGTACTCAATATAGATATTTTTAAAATATTACCCTGCCACACCATAATTTTCCAGGTCATCAGGATAATTTTCCTACCCATCCTTTGAAGGATGGAATGCAACTACTACTGCTGCTGCATTGGTGAGGGCTGCTAGTTGACATAGAGTCTGTAAATTATCTCTAGAAATAAAGGCAATCAGGAGTTATTCAGGCTCTTGCATGGACTTGCCCTCTGCATCAGGTAAAAGACAAATCCAGAAAAGTCAAAGGTGTGTATGACAGGTCTCCATCAGCAAAAGATCTTGTGCTATTCAAACACATTTTTTCCTTATGTTGATAAATGTGTCAACCAATGAAGCATACAATAAAGATCAGAAAAGATCAAATATCAACCAATCCTACAGATCTAAGAAAAAAAAATCCTGAAAACACCTAAAGTAAAATCCAAATATTCATTCACTTTTAAAGTCTGTCTAAGCTTTGAATATAGCCACTGGAATCAAGTTTGGGACGAGAAAGTGGTAATCCCCAGACACTTTTGATCAGATACTCAAGCACAGATAGGTGGTGGTGTGGATTGTCTTTCTGAAATATGAGACTATTAACTAAGGGCAGGAATTATGTCTTTTACCCTCTGCTGGCTGGTGGTGCCAGCAAGTATTTCCAAACCAAAGCCTGCATCTGAGTGAAAGCAGTAATGGTCAGGAAGAGCAGGTCTAACTGTGTGTGTTCCTGGGACTTCTCTGGAGCTTTTAGTCCAACCAGCTGCTTGCTTGAGTACAGCTACTTGAAAACAATTCATATGGATTTGGTCTGAGAATTACATGTTATCCCTGGTGCTAGGCAGAATAACAGGTTTCTTACAGTCCTCTAGGACACAGATCCAAGTGGAAATTGGCTCGACATTCACTCGGATCACATAATGAATTATGTTTTGAAACTGCATTTAAAAACATGCAAACTACTCTGAGGGTGGGAGTACTTACAGACTCATACTTTAATATATTAATTACATTCATTTGTCATCACTTGAACCTAAATACCCTGTACTACATTAAAGTTGCCAAAATCCCGTTTGACTCTCACAGCTGAATATCCAGAAGTAATCTCTTTAAAGGAAGATGAAGTGGGAGTCTTCCAGAGTCCCACAAGATCCTGGGGCAACAAAGGTGAAGAGGGGGAGAGACTGCAATAGGTCTTTGATGCATGAGACTGCTGCACTGCTGCAGGAACAGGAAGAGTAGAGTTAGACTTAGATGCACTGTTCCTGTCTTCAGGAAAGCAGTGGCAGTCAGTGAGACCATCCCTGCTAAACTCCTGCAAGGCACTGTGCATGGGGCAACAGGCTCTTGTGATGCTAAAACTGTTTCCCAGAGCACACACACAAGATTCCTCATCGGCTTTTATTTGAATAATTTACCACAGGATACATTGCCTTTATCTATTATCTTTATGCCTTCTCTGACCCTAATATTTTCCATCTCTGGCCCTGCAAAAGTGTCTAATACTGGGCTAACTTGCCACGTACACAAAACTGAGGAATCTACCCTGCCACTGCCCTTAGTGTGGCATTGTGGGAGGGAAACTCAGCCAAACTACTGCTTTGCCACTTAGTAAATATGTGAAGCAAAGTTCAGAAACATACTTCTTTCTTCTCATGTCTCTTAGTAAATGCATGTTATAAAGTAGCACACTGTTTGATAGAGTGCATTAGAATCCAGTTGATTATTTCTTTGCTGATTCTTTTTATTCTTTTACAAAGGTTTTTTTGTTTTGTTTTTTTTTTTTTCCTCCCTTCTTTCTGGCTTACTTGAGAAAAATGAAGTCATAAACTGTATTGCAGATAATGACTCCATAAAGTCAGAAGCTGGTCAATTCTGAGTTAGTATGTCCTATGTGGGAATCAGGAGGCAGTTATAAAATGACATAATTTGGAAGCTTTGTTCTTTTATACCTGAACCTTCTGTTGACTGACATTAGATGATCCAGAAGCAGATACTGCAGCAGCTATTTTAGTAAATAAGCCACCTGGGGTAAGCCATTTCCACAGCTTTCTTTGGAAGCTCTCTGCCCATGTTTGAATGGAAGGCTTTGGTGCAAAAATCAGGCGTCTGGCCACGTGAATGTACATCTGTGTTTCACTCCTTGCCCCTGTTCCTGGCACTGAAACCCAGCACACTGCTGGGAGGCCCCTGCACAGGCTGGTTTCTGTGAGAGACCATCTCATTCCCAGCAACCTCCCCCTTCTCTCACAGGCCACCTTAATCTCCATCACTCCCAGGAAAGTTCCCAGGGTAGATCCCTTCTCATGTCTCCATGCCTGCAGCCCGGTAAATTTGTGTTCTTCCATAAGTCCAACAGTGTAATATCTACCAGTTTTTCTGAGTATTTTTTATGGCTTTAGCACTGGCCTCAGGCTCCCAGCTGAGCTGGAAGAGCAAAACTCCTGCACTCCTGTGGGTTATCTGTAGGAGTTCAGCAAGGCTTACAGAAGGGGTAATTCTGATAAGGCTCCTCTGATAAGGTGCTTTGCACTGCTGCCTCTTACACACATTTGAATGTGCTGCATGTACACAGGCCTCAGGCTTCCAGGGAAGCACCTTCCCATCTGTGCTGTCTCTGTCCCTCTTTGTTCAATCAAGTATCCAGCAAAGAGTATCCTATAAATAGGCCTGTTAACCATCATGTTGCTCAGCTCACATTTGATGATACATATACTTATGCTATATTCATGTTGCATATGTATCATCCTAATTGTTTCATAATGTTGTATAAACTGGCCAGTGTAATCAGGAATGCTGGATTGCATTAAGCAAAGACTTTTTGACATGTACTGAAATATTAGTTCCATATGATAAAATTCATAAAATACAACCTAGATGCCAATGAGATTAGGAAAATGGGCTCTTTTCCACTTACCTAAATACTGGAATGATACACAAGTTGTTAGCTTTATATGAAACTAATGATCCCTTGAGGCTCTGGCGAAGGATTAAGGAAGGGGGGTAAAAATTAATAAATAGTATATAAAGAGACACAGTCTCACCTCCCACCCTTGCACTCTCCTTATTATACAAACACACCCTCTGAAGAGTGCTGAAACTTTCTGAGGTCAAGGCACAGTGACCCCGTGAAGCACAGGGTGCATTAGCACTGTGGCTGTTCATTGCACAGTGAAGCCTGCACTGGCACCCACAGCCTGGGGTGCTCCCAGATTCAGGAGCTGCTCAGCTGCACAGTTTTGCAGTATAATTCTGAAATTTCAAACATTCAGCTAGGAGGGGGAATTGAGGCAATATGTAAGGGAAGAGTGGCAAGAAAAAGAAATTAACTTATTCCTAATGCATCTGGTCCTGATGCAATGATGAAAAGCACCTGGCCAAAAGAGTCCTAAAAGGCACAGGTCATGTTTGACAACGTCAATTCTCAACCCTCCCACGGGGACAGTGGAAGAACAGGTTCGTGCCTCACATACACATGAACCAAGCAGCAGATCTGGATGGAAGCATTAAAAAGCATATGAGATCCAAAGGCAAAATGCCCATTTTCCTGCACGTCCTAGGGTGGCAAAATGAACCCTACCAACCAGACTTGATTTCCTTGCATCCTGAGCAAACACTCCTCTAGCCATTACAGAAGAACACAAGAGTAATAACTGAGGACTTTATGGATTATGATTGATGGGTATTTTAGCTCTGGAACCCAAGAACCTGTCTGCATATTCTGAAAGAGACAAAACTGATACTTCTTATAAAGCTCTGTAAGCTGGCTTGGCTAGCAAGAGAATGCCACTATTGCTTTTGTTAAAAAAAGTTAGATATTAATAGGCTTGCATTATAAATAGGGAATTGTATAAGCAGCTTCCTCATAGTGGAAGAGGGAGACTGAGAGAATTCAACTGGTGGAGAAAAGTTTTAAAAGGGAAGTCAGGGGGAAAGTTTTACAGTAGAGATTTGTTGAGAAACATGTAAATTTCAGGAAACTTTCCCAAAAGAATCTTTTTCATTTCATTCAAAATCAATAACGCTGAGGAGAAATCGATTGCAGCCCCATCTCTCCAACCTGCCTTAGTTCTCCCACAATGGCAGGAATAAAAAGCTATTTTTTACCTTAATCCACAGAAATGAGTCAGTGCATTCAAAGAATAGGTCTAATGAGGAATCCTGGGCTAATTTTACACTGTTGAATCTTAGAGCAAAACTGATTATTATTAGAAAGTCAGTGTTATTCCAGTATCAAATAACAGAGATCACCTTGAAGGAAAATTTAGTTAGGAGAAACAAAATGCCACTTTTTTCTTTTTCTTTAACTCTGAACCACTTAGAGCAAACTGTGTAGTGTAAATGTTCCATCTTCAAGGGATTCTCAGGTTCTAGAATACAATCAGGACCAACTTCAATATTGATCCTTGGGCTGATTTTTAAAAAGTATAAATACATATTAAATAGATTTCAAGTCTTTCCACTGTTGCAAATATAATTTCTTTTTAGATGAGAAATATAATTAGTGTTGCTAGCCCTGCTGGTCTATCAGAATAGAATATGAGCTGCATATAGATAATTCCATGAAAACACCACTGGAAATTCAAATACTTATCTAATCTTTATGTCTGGCAACCTACACTACATTACTGATTGTTGGTACCAGTGAAGCATAGTATAGCATTTACTTCCAAAGGAAATTAAGCCAAGAAAAAGAGTGCCATTTAGTTCAGAGGAAAGATGTTCATACATTTTTATACTTCAAATGACTCCATTTGAGAGCTTGGAAAATTAAAAGGGCACTCAGCCAAAAATAGCTTAATGTAACTCTACTGAATGCAAGCTAAATAAGGATCAGCCTTATCTAACTTCTCAGAGGTACATTAACCAGAGACACTGTATAAAGTTCCAGAACTATCATATGCCTAAAAGGGATTAGGGGATAACCAAAGTGAAGAAAACCAATTTATTCATAATGTGAAACAACAGGTCATAGAAACTAGCTCAAGATAGTTCCAAGAGAGAGAGCAAGAGCAAAACAAGAGTAGTGTCCATTTGTTTAAAAAGGGATGAAATAGCTTTATGTTGAATCACTGGACAAAACGCTCTGCTTTAAGCTGAAACTATTTTCAGGTGTATAATTTGCATAGGGAAAGGAAATTCTAATAATCTGCTTATAGTAAGGCAAAAACAGGGAGCTGTTATCTATTCCCTTATGACTAACAACCTACTCAGAGGGGGAGCTTAGTGTCACACATTAATGGTTTTTGTCCCCAGAGCAAGGACAGGGAACTCAGCTGGAGCAGAGTTCAGCAGGTCACTCTCCAGCCTGCCTGTTTCCTTCTCACACTGGCACCTCTGAATTGTTCTCAGTCCTCTTACCTCTCATCTCACCCCTTGGACGAGCTGTTCCTTTGCCATCACTTGCCACAGAATTCATAACTTTACTGATCTTTACTTGTGGTTCCTCTTCAGAACAGAAGGCAATGAGTTATTTTGTTGAGTTGTATAAAATTCAGCTTCTGCATAGATGAAAACTTTCTGTGAAAAGGAGCAGTTTATTTGATATTTTCATTTCTACTGATTTAATGTTCATTTGCCACCTTGGGAAAATTGTTACGTTTATACTGACAACGAGAACATGCTACTGTCCTTACATTTTCTTTTGTGAAAAACATTTTTTCCTCCAAAAGGAGCAAGATTTTACTTGCTTGGACTTTTCGACCAACCCACTGCCACACAAAAAAATTATCTGGTTTAAATAATAAAGAAATAATTAGAGAGCCCTTTGTTGAGTTACAACAAAATAGAGAAGCAAGGGAAGTGTGATAAGCATCACATTTCCTAATGCATAAACAGCACTCTACTAAGTTCTTTGTGAAAGGTCAGATATTTAAAGGTAAAAGGATACTCCATGGGCAAAAAAGTTTATTTTATAGAAAAAAAGGGTCAAAATGAAGATTCAGAAACACTTCCATGAGTCATTAACATACAGAATATGACTCCCAATTTTGACAATAATTTATGTTAAAACAATACAAAGTCACTAGGGCTAACTTTTCAACCATGTTTGCAGTATTTTTCCTCATCCCTGCAGCACTGTGATCAAAAAATAGAACATGTGAGTGTTAACAGAGCATGGCAGCTCTGTAAATGCAATAAATTTTAAAAGTTTATACATTTTTCTTATATAATACATAGGCTGACAATCAAGAAAGTAATTTTTGTGGTTTCTAGTGATTAGAAATATAGCAAGAGTTAACCGTGAAGTAATGATTTTGTTTAGGAAAAAAATTGCAAATTTTAGAATCAGAAGCATTTGCAGTATTTAGTCTGATCTATGTATGCCTGGAGGTCTGAGAAAGTCAATGTATCATTTCAGAAAACAACAAAATCTTGGATACAAAAAGATGGGTCTTTTATTAATATGCTTTTATTTAAAGACTTGCAGAAAACTCCATCATGTTCCTAGTTCAGTGTTAGTAACTCCTTGTCATCCCTTTTTTAAAATGTCACTTTTTTTTATGTTTGACTGTGTCTAGACCAGTTTCCAATAAACTGATTATTTAGCATGGAAAATCACATCTCCACTTGGTGGTTGCAAACTATGTAGGTTCTTTGTTCAGTCATGTCATGGTCACATTTGATCCTCTAGCTACAGCTCATATGCAATAATTTACTTGATCCTTTTTTTTTCCCCTGGTATCAGTGAAATATCATCAGATGTAGTTTAACATTAAACAATGCAAAATACACATTATAAAGAGGAAGGGATCTTTCCCTTCCTCTTTATGCAATCTTCACTTCTAAACAGAATAAGAGGTTTGCCACCAATTTCAATGAAGCAGAATTTAAATCAAAGTGGGGTTTACACTCTAGGCTGCAGAGGAGGACTCTGTGAGTAAGGCTAGGCACATATTTGCTGGGATCCAATGGTTGCAGCATTCTGCCAACCATAGCAAATGCCATAACTCTGTGTTCCTTGTGGTCCAAAGCCTTGGTGCCCTTGGTTAACACAACACAGCTGAGTCACCGCAATGAAGAAATAAGTGAAGATTTTTGTGATTCCAAGGCCAACAGACCAGTGAAGAACTGTGAAAGTAACTGCAACCCTTTCAGATTATGGTGCTATGATTCTCCCAAAGACTCAGGAAGCACTTGGGGTTATGATGACAATGATGATGCAAGCAGGCTTTGCCTGATAAGAAATCATCTGAATACAAGATGGAACTAGCTGGGTTCACATGGTTCTTCAACATAGGACTGAAAGTGTTCATAGGGCTGTCAAAAAATCATTAGACTTTTTTCTCTGTAATTAACTAGAGTAATATATTAGGAGGAATATGTTTTCTCTGGAACAGTGACTACCACCAATAGTGAATCTTCAGTGAACGAAGATTTTTTCCTGAGCCAAATCTACCTGCTCTTGAATCAGGAAAACTATGTAACCTTGGGGTCTCTGCAGTGTCTTCAATGTGCTTTACTAGATCATGAAACCTAAGGACTCCAAGTAAATTTTACTTCCATAAAAATGAAATTGAAATAATATTCTTCCATTTCTTCCAGAAATGTTTTCTGATTCTTTCCTAGTCAAAATGGACCTAAACTGGGTTGGGTGAATAGGGCCCATTTGGCTTAGAGAGGGCTAGAGGAAATTAAGGAGAAGAGGGAAGAAGCAGGACACATGGAGCCAGCTCCTGCCAAGCCAAAGTAAAGCACACAGCAGGAAGGAGGACAGCAGCTGGCAAAGCTAATTGAAAAATCAGTCATCTGAGATTAACTTTATATGCATCCCTTGACTTCAAAGAAAAAGTTCTAGCTCCTTTGGAAACGGTAAAACCTGTTTTTTAAATTCTTTTAGACTTTCTTTAAAGGCAACATTTCAAATATAAAATATTTTTTCTGAAACCAAATATTTCATTTTACAAATATTGCAACCAAGTAAAATATTGTGATGTTCTCAAACCCACTCTTCTTTTTTTTAATCCAAAAAAGAACCACTCACGAAATTCAACCAAATTCACAAATAGATGAGTACTTCCTAACTTATTCTTCAGCAAAAAACCTGCTTCATTTTAACCAAGCATTCTAGTGCCATGTAACCTGGAAGAAGGGGTCAGTTGTTCTCCTGCCCTGTTCATCAGAAGAAAAGCAAGAGGAAAACTGGTTTTGCTGTTGCAGGGCTTGTGAAAGAGACGTCTTTTCTCACTCTACATAAATAGGTTCTGATCCCTCCAGGGAGGCTGGAATTTGCAGGAGTTTGTTAGTTTATTGGTTGTAACCATACTCCTGGCTGATTAGGATTTGGATGCAGCTCACTATCACCACTCACCACTCACTAGATACATCATTTACAGTGTGAATGAAAGACAAGCCAAGAATATTCCTTCCTGGCATTCCCAAATTTACATGGGGTTTTCTGTTCAAGGGAATAAAATTCCTCCTTCTTTGGTGTCAGATCTCAGCTGGAGCAGCTGTTTTGGCATAAACAGTCAGCTTCCCGAGTGACAGAGCAGGTGAGCAGTTGGAGACTCCAGGTAGGGAAAAGGAGGGAACATCAACCATGGTCATGGAGGATCACAGTGTCACGGGACAGAAAACATACAGTAGGCCATCAAAACCAGCCTGCTGTGAGGGCAAAATACAGTCACTTGCAGAATGGACTCCAGAAGGTCTTCTTTGAGATCCATCTGCCTCTGTAGCCATCTTCTCCACAATGTCAGAGGAGCAGCTGGATGAACAGAGGCCACATTTCTAGGAAATCTGTACAGACATTAAGTCAATTCAATGAGCACTGTCATCAGTCCTTCTTCAACACAAGTATTGAGCAAGCTCAGACTCCCTTTTGGTTATCTTGTGCTGGTGCAGACTGTTGCCAGACATAACCACTCCCAGCTCCAGGTGCCATGGGGGAAAGCGTTGCCCTGCCCCTCATTGTTCATCAGGTGGTGGAAGCTGCCCCCACAGCTCTGCTGGTATGCAGATGAGTATGAAACCTAGGCCAACACTAATATTCCAGTGAGCTCTGTGTAAGGCAAACTTCCTGCTTTTCCCAGGAGTGTGAACTTTTTCCTTCAAGCTGTTCTTCCCAGGAGCAGTGAGGAACAGCTGAGCAGCAGCAGAGCCTCCAGTGAGCAACTGTCTACCAAGGGAACATCTGTCCATGACCACAGACATGCATGGACAGGTGTGATCCAGCAGGGAGCCCAGGAGGGCTGATTTCTCTCCTCTTCCTCCCCTTCCACTTTGCTCTACTTGACTCTTCCACTGCCAGGTGATACGGTCCCTGTGCAGTGTCCAGCGTCCCTCTCTGATGCCCCCACAGTCTGCACAGCACCCTAGCACTTTTCAAGTCTCATCCTGCAAAATTCTAAGCAGGAGAGAAAAGAGGCTTATTCTGCATGCACCTGTGCTCCCCTCTGAGCTTCAGGCACCTGTGTTTAAGCCACATGTATTATACCCAGCCCTACTATAATTTAAAATACTAATGATAGTTCTCAAACACAGTAGGGGCACCTGTGTCCTTTGTGAGTTTTGCCCAGTCATCATCCCTGGTCCACAAACATTCAGCCCTGGAAACCTTTTAGGGACAAACCAAAGCTGCATCAAGAAGTCAATATTACTCAAGAAATTGTTGATTTCTGAGACTATCCTATGATAGTATCCAGTTGCTCTTGCCTGATGCAGGAGTGCCACCAGATGGGATGCTCCCACTCCACTGGCTGCCAGCATCTGATGAGAGACCAAAGGTCCCAGCTGCAGTGGTAAGTGAAAGGATCCAATATGAAAAGTAGGTAAACATGCAGAAGTATTTGTTCTGCACATCACCATTTGATATTCTTAGCTGGATTTCAGCCTCTAATTAATATTTTTCCAGTGTCTTCAGTTTGAAATTGTCCTTATAGAGAATCACAGAATCATTAAGGTCTGCAAAGACCTCCAAGATCATCATGTACAACCTTTGACTAAAGACCACCAGGCCAACTAACCATAGCACTAAATGCCATGTCTAGTCATTTCTTGAACACTTCCAAAGATGGTTTCTCCACCAGCTCCCCGAGCTGTCTGTTCCAAAGCTTAACCACCCTTACAATGGCAAAATTCTGCCTGATGCCCCACCAGAACCCTTGCTGGCACAGTTTGAGGCTGTTTCCTCTTGCACTGTTACTTGTTGCCAGGAAGAAGAGGCTGACCCTCACCTGACTCAAACCTCCTTTCAGGTATTTGTAGAGAGCTATGTGGTCACCCCTGAGCCTCCTTTTCTCCAGGCTAAACACCCCCAGCTCCCTCAGCCTCTCCTCACAGGACTTGTGCTCCAGCCCCTTCCCCAGCTCTGTTTCCCTTCTCTGGACACACTCCAGCCCCTCAATGTCCTTCTTGTACTGAGGGGCCCAGAACTGGACACAGCACTCGAGGTGTGGCCTCACCAGTGCCCAGTACAGGGGGACAATCCCTGCTCTGGTCTTGCTGGCCACACTATTGCTGATCCAGGCCAGGATGCCATTGGCCTTCTTGGCCACCTGGGCACACACTGGCTCATATTCAGCTGCTGTCCACCAACAACCCCAGGTCCTTCGCTGCTGGGCTGCTTTCCAGCCCCTCTTCCCCAAAAGGAAAGGAGAAGAGTTCTTAAAACATACCCCAGATCAGAAACAGCTGCATTTCAGGTACTCAACCTGCTTCTCAGATCTCATTATATTAAATAAGAATTTAACATAATGAGAAGTATAGCAAAGTGTTCAGACAACTGGTTTATCTGATAACCTGCACAAAGGGAAATACTGTCTTCTGCCCTCATCTGAGAAGGAAAAGCCCACTCCATGTCAGTGGGAAAGGCTCCACTTCACACACTTGTTCTCACATTACTTGTGCTGCAGGACAGCATGTATTGCTGCTGAAGTAATTGTTTCTGATAGGTAGACTGCAAACTCTGCCTGTGAAAGTGTGGTATCGTATTTCTGTTCAGCACGGCCACTAACATCCTTCCTGACAAAAACAGTGATCAAACCCTCAGCATTCAGATGAGCTGAGGCATCCCTTTCCCTGTTAAACTGCCAAACAGTTCCTGTACCAGCACAAGCTACACGAAAAGCACCTCTTCTGTCTTCACTCACATTATGATGTACAACTTCAGCATCTTATGAAGCCAGAGATCAGGCACTCCTCAGGCAGACTATGATACTGCCTCCACCTTAGCTCTATCACTAGGACTGCTCAGAAATCCTTGCTGAGTTGCTAAAAATCTTCAGTATCAGAGGCGTGATGGGGAAGGGAAAGTGGTAAATTGGAACTTCACAAATGATGAAGATCACCTTGCACTGGATGGACATAGTTTTAGTAGAGTAAAAGTCTGAAAACTAAACTCTTACCACCTCTGAAGCAGGAAAAGACACCTTGTGAAGGTGTCATGTCTTCCTTGTGCTCAGGTTTCCATGGCTTTACATATCCATAGTACCTGTTTAACAGCCAGCCACATACAGACTCATGGCAATGCTCAGAGCCAATTCTGAACTACAAATGGGGAGCTGGGCACTGAGGAAGTCTGTGTGCCAACCTGTGGAAGACTCACTTACTGTTCTGGCATTTCTGTAGCTGCAAACCCTATAAAAATACATCAGAGGGGGAAAGGCAAAAACGACAGATCAAAACTTAGTACAAGACAGTTGCTGGTGGTCCCTGTGGTCCCTGACAACACATGAGGTTGAAAATGGTTTTTAGTGGGGGGTTTATTTTCTTAATGCTTTGAGGGCTACAGCTGAAAGCCACTACATTTAATGTTAACATTGAGGGTAGAGAATCCATATTGTAGTGATTAGTAGCAGGAACTTCAGAGATGGTAGCGTGCAAGCCAGAGGGAACATGTAGATGGAGTGTAAGGAGACTGCAAGAATCACAGGTCAGCTCTAAGTAATGGAATTTGGGTTTTTAAAATGCATTTCCTCTCTGGTTAGTTTCTGAAATACAAACAAAATCTCACAGGATTTAGGCTCTCTCCTTCCTTGGATTTTGGCTCATGAAACTCTTCTGCTCTCCTTGACTGGTCTAAATTGGATTATATACAATACATAATCCAAAGTGGGAAGCAATGTCAACCACACTGATGCCTTGGTTTTGCTTGTTTAAAAATTGCATTTCCATTCTCAGGGTTCAGTTTACAATCCTCTCTCACGCAAATTCCCCTTGTCTCCAGGGAACCATGTCCAAGTGAGGAAGACACTCAAGAAGTCTTGTAGGACTGGGCCCCTAGTTGCTTAGGTTTCTTGTGGAAACAGGGCAAATTCCTAAATATTTAGCAGACTTTTTTCCTCTTGTAAAAGAAAACTAGACCAAGAGAAACATATCAGTCAAAGTAAATTTCAGTGCTATTTTTTTGCCAAACCCTAAGGAATCTGTGTTGAAAAAAGAGAAACATACTAAAGACAGACACAGGACTGAACTCAGATATCCCCGCTTGGTCTGTTAGTTCATACTTTGAAATAAAATTGTTGTTATCAAAATTTGTATAAGGAAGGCAACAGTGGTAAGAAGAATAGGCAAGATAGTATGCCTACATGCCTTTTTCCCAGAAAGAGATTTAGATTTTGAAAATATAGCTATTTCTGAGTTCATAATAAGAGAAAGAACACATAGACATTTTGGGGTAGTAGTCCTTTCTGTAGCTGCCTTTATCCCAACACAATATTTTTTCCCACTATTTTGAGGCCTCACATAATGTAAAAGAAAGCATAATGTGTATATCTCTAAATTGGAGAGATGCAGGTTTGATGTATGGCCCCTTCCAAAGGGTTACATTCAATGGCTCAATGTCCAGGTGAACATCAGTTACAAGGGGTGTCACTCAAAGGCTCACACTGGACCATAAAAATTATCAAAGGGATGAAACATCTCTCCTATGAAGAAAGAGTGAGAGAGCTGGAGTTTTTCAGCCTGGAGAATGCAAGGCTCCAGGGAGACCATACTGCAGCTCTTTAGTACTTGAAGAGGACAAACTTCTTATCAGGGTCTGTGGGAATGGAAAAGGACAACTGTTTTACACTGAAAGAGGGTAGATTTAGACTGGATGCGTAATGAAGACTTATTTTTGTAGTGGGGGTGGTGAGGAACAGGCTGCTCAGAGAAATTGTGAATGTCCTATCTTTGATAGAATTCAAGGTCAAGATAGATGGAGCTTTGAACAACCTGATTTAGTTAATGATGTTCCTGCCAATCATTCCATTATTCTACAAATGTGTAGCTCTGTATTTCAGTAGGATGATCAGCCAGAATTGCTCACCTACTGCGCAGCCCCAGAGATGCCTGAAGTTCATACATGCCTTACTTGGAATAAATCAGGATTTCTAGGTGCCAAAACATCCATTCCTATGAGTGTCCAGGACTGCTCCTCTTTGCAAAGTCCAAGAAAATCTTATGCAAATACTATCCCCAGATATCTGGGATGGTTCAAATCTCTTGGCCATCTCCTAATGCTCATTGACTGGGACAAACTGCTCAGAAGGGAGGACACCCACCCCAAGCAGTGGATAAGGAACAGCAGCTATGTGAGGCACAGGTCTCATGAGCAGGAAACCTACTCAGGCTATGCAGAGCCACAGTGAACAAGATCAGGGTATGTAAGAGTTTTGGGAGCTGGAGAGGGACATGCATGTCTGAGCTTCAGGACTGTGTCCTCTGAACCAACAGGAACACAATGGAGTGTGAAATGTGACTCTGATAGTGTTATACTGCTTAGAGAATTTTCTGAAAAAAATGGGGGGAAATCATGTTGTAAATCATGCAAAGGACTGTTTATGTGAAACAAAACAGGGGTTGCATGCCTTGGTATTGGCATGGCATGGCCCACTTCCCCAGGCATTGGCAGGAGAAAGGGATCCCTGCCAGATCCAAAACCAAGGTTATAACACCTTCCTGCAGGAGACTCAGGATGGCAGCTGGCTCCTCCTTACAGCCACATGAATGGGGCCAGGTTTGTGACACACATCTACCCTTCACTTTTCATCCTGGCCAACTCCTGGCAGCTTTTTGCTAAGAAAGTCCATTTTAAAGCTGCTCCCTAAGCAGTGATCCTGGATCATGCTTTGCTGCAGCCAGCTGCACACAGAGCCTAGAGGTGTAAGAGGGGCTGCATTTCATCCTGTGAGTCAAGGGTACAAATCATCTTGTCATAGAAAGAAGTCAGCAGCAATATTAGGTGACCCTCCACAAATTGATAGGATCTTTAAACATCTGATTCTCTGATCCATCAATACTGCTAGTTAAAGTATTTGACAGACTGATCATTAGACTTGATATTAACAGTGCTGCAGGCTTTTTTGTTTTGACAAAAGATATGCCTGAAAATCACTGTGCCTTAATTGAAGATGTTAATGCATAAGTGAGCTGGTGGACAACTAACCCTGTCACACCACACCTGATCTCTACAGACATAATCTTAAGCAATTTTAACCTTCTTTTTTAAATGTTTTGTCAACCATTATAAACTACCTAAACCATACTATGTTTACCCCATTATCATCTGTAAGGATTCTTTTTTAGCATATAACCATCACGGGTTGTGTATGCTCAGGTGAAAATGTTCCCTGCAGGCATTGATAGAAGATTAGTCACTCTCATGGACAGTTGTTTTGTAAGCCCAAGTGCCAAGAATTGGTCTTTGATTTTTTCCAACAAATTCAGAAAATCACAAATCTTTGTCAAATTACTGTTTTACTAAACTGAAGTGGTTTAATCAAGATGCCTTTGTGGATTCACCCACAAGCCACTTCAGGTCCCACTTCTGCAGCTGGAGCTGTGGTTGTGGTCAGTGGACACTGAAGTCCCATTGGTACCAATTAAGCAGAAGTTACAGGCAGGCTTGTGTTCAGAGAAAGTGTCAGAAAAAAACTGGCTGAATTCTGTCTCTCTCAGAAATTCTCTAACTACCTCAAGTGGGGCAGGAAGCAACCAAACAGACCCATGCTTTCCCTTTTATTGAAAGGAAGCCAGATGGACAATCTGCTTCAGGGTAATGTACACAGGTAATTCAAGAAGTGACTTTGTAAAACTAGCCATAGCAGGAATTCCATGGGAACTACCATGTATGGCAAAGATTTACAAATGTCTTTTGGTGACCAGATATGGAGTTGTGCACTCTCTCCCCAGCTCCTGAAAATGCGATACTCTGTACAGAAATACTGAAAGCCCTCATGACTTCAGAGGAGGTGGTACTTTTCTCAAATGCCTAAGCTCTGAAATCAGAGGTAGTAGAAGATTCTCAGTCTTTGCTTAGAGGAAAAACATAGCATCAATATGGCAGAAAAAGAGTTTTAGAAGTGAATCACCACAGCCTGCACACCAGAAAACCAAGAGAAACAAACTTTTTTTTTATTCTAAATCAGACCAGTTTCATAACTATTTGAGTTATATGCCTTGGCATTTAACGCTGTCTACCCATGAGTATGTGGTTTCTGAGCTTGGCTCTACTCTTCCAGCTGAGGACAAACCCTGTGGCCATCAGCACAACCGTGGTGGACACAGGGGACACAGATCCTTGGTTACTGGAGGAGGTGAGTCAGTGGGAGCTGCTCCAGCCAGCTGTGCAAAGGCTCCCTAGGATGAGGAGGTGCATCAAGCCCAGCCTCATCTAAAAGCACAAATATGGGAGGTTGGTTCTCATCTCTTACTTGTGAATCATTCCCAGATTTCAACATTCCCTAGGACCTCTGAGGCGTGTGCTAGATCTTTTGGGACTCTCTACCACATAGGGATTTTGATACATGGCTCCTGCTAACAAGAAAGCTCTGGTGATAGTTAAAATAGATTTATTATCAGGCCAAATGTTTATGAAAAATGAAGGGAACAGGAATGAACCTGAACTACTGTTTGAACTTTCTTCATACACCATAGTGGAAAAAAGAATATACAAGGCTGTATAACCCCCTTCAAGGCCATTTTAACAACTCCCTAGTGTGAGCACAGCTACCAGCTCTTTGATAGATTACTGAAAACTTACTGCAAGCGCCCTTTCTAAGTTTGTCTGTTTTGTTAATGTTTACTGTTACCACAGTGCTCTCCATGACTTACTCGTGTCAGCTTATGTTCTGCTGTCTTTTCAAGGTTTTTTTGACCTTTCTCCACTTTTAATACAGCAGTGACATACTATATGCAAATGACAGTGCCATGTGTTCTGTGTATCTTTACTGTATACAACTTAGCCAACAGCTGTTTCTAAACCACAGTGTGCAGTGTATATTCAATTCATGCAAAAGAACCCTGCAATCATTCTTTGTTTTGATTCAGAAATTGCTAGTGTTTGAATTGTGTAATCGCTGTTTTGGGAAGATCTCCCAGCTACTAAATAGCTGGTATTACTGTGGACAAGTAGGAAATGTCTAGATTACCTTAGAATAGATGGCTAACAGTGACAGCATTAAAATAAAGTGGGATCAGTGGCGCTGTAGACCAAGTATCTTGCAGTAAACATGATCAGCTATTAGTGTAAGTAACCCATACTTGCATTCCACTTCTGAAAGAATTACTAAATTTTTTTTGACCTGTAGTTATTCAAAACACAAGGAGACAAGAAAAGGTAAAGAGACCCTTCTTGGAAAGCTAAAGAAAGGAATCTAGCCAACAAGGATGGAAAAACAACTGCTGAATCAAGCAGAGATATTGCTTGCTTCAAAAAAATAAATGTAAAAGTTACTGAAGGTCTCTGTAGTAGAGAATTTATGACTACTTTGGATTTGTGGATGCTATGAAATTGAAGAAGCTGACTCTGCATGACCACTGAGGCACACCACCAGTCCTTGGTCCCAGCTTTCTGTTGAGTGCTGTAATTCTGTCAGAGGAGACTTCTGCTTTGCTCCACATAGGTGTGTGTATATGCCATGTAGAGCAGGATATGCCTGTCTGAGGATAGACTTCTTTTGGCTGGGTTGCTAACTCTGGACTGCCCTGCACCCCACAAGTTATCCCTTAGCTGACACCAGGACGATTCAATATTTTAAAGTTAATAGAGGGAGGCATCCCTGAACAAAGTGCCCTGAATCATCCTGCAAAAGACCTTTTGATCCTATGTGTGACTTAGCAACTTCAGTGTTTAGGTTAGTAACAGGCACAGATTTACTGTCAGGAAGATGAGGAGTCTTGGTCCTCCCTTGAGCCCCTTCATCACCCACTGCAGACTGGAGCATCCCACTGGGTCTGCTCCAGGCACAGGCAAGTGTGTCTGCTGTGGTTTGTTGCTAGAGCAGAGGCAAGGCTCCAGATGTTGGTGGTGACTGGAGGAGGAGGACCTGCATCCATCCTGTAATGAATATAAGCAGGCAAGACTTCAGCCTCTCCACCTGTATCATGGCTGCACAGCACAAGAAAGGATTCGTTAGAAAAATGTGTGTGCAGCAGTGTGCACAAGCTTGCATGATATGTACAAACACAGGGCAGAGCATCAATACAGAAGCAACTTCAATTCTAGTGTTTCCTAACTTTCAGAATGGCATTCCAGTTTTGATATTGTTCTTCTGAACCATTTTAGCTCAAGTCCAGATACAGCAAAGATGGAGCTTTCATCTGCATGGATGTGCAGTTCCAGAAAAAGTACAAGTTTCAGAAAAGTCTAAATTAATTTCATGGAAGAATCAGTCTCAGGGCAGCATGGACTCCAGTTTAGCTGAATTAGCAGCCATTTTGCCCTGGTTTCCTTTAACCTGGTAATTTAATCTATAAGACTTAGATATCCTATAAACATTTGCTTATTATTGTATTTGCAAATGTATTTCTTCGCTTCTAATTGGATTCAGTTTTATTGCTGTAAGAAAAAAGCCTCAACACTTAGCAGCAGTCAAACAGAATTCGTTTTCCAGTAACGCAGAACACTCTCTTTGAAGGTGAGCTTGCTTTGCCAAATCTTTGAACTTTGCCATATGTACTAATCCCCACTGCCAATGAAGTGATATTATTACAGACACACAACTTTGGCAAATTTTCACTAAGAGTTTGTCTTGATCAGAGATGTCTAAAGCTTGCCAGAAGAATGTAGAAACATGTAGACAACTAATGGGTTGAGCTCTTAATAGGTGGACTGGGAATTATTTGAGAATGCATATTTCCAAAGTAAGAAATAGGATTCTTTTCATTTAGTCTTAAATAGCAGAAGTCAATCCTGACATTGCATACTGATCTAGCATCACTGGATTCTCATATCTCTTCCTAAAGCTGGTTCTTCAGCATTCTCTCATTCCCAGCAACATCAGTCTGTTCCCAGCAGGCATTTACAACAGTGACCATGTCAGGAAGAACTTCTTCCTAAATTCCCTAATTTCACCTACATGAAAATGCCCATGTACCCTGTTGATTTAAGAGCTTAGATACTGGCTGTGAAAACATATTGTTTGTGGGTTTGACTGGTTTTGAGACAGAATTTGTTACTTAAACAAAATTCACTTCAATAAAATCTGGTTGGTTGGTTGCCTTGAAGCTGCTCTGGGGCAAAGTCCACCTAGGACAGGTGGACTGTCCCAGGGCTGAGGGCCCACGTGAAACATGAGCTGTCCTCCCTAGCCCAGGGGAAGGGAACCAGCTAACCAGGTCTGCCCAGCTGAGCCATCCATGTCTCTGGCACTCAGGTACCATGGGCATGCTCAATCCCAGTAAACTCCTGCCTGTGCCAGGCCATAAGTAGAAGACACTGGAGTTTGCAGGATACCAGGCTGAAAACAGAGGCTGCACTCTGGCCTGTCTCTGTATCCCTGTCTCTAAATGAGACTGGTGACACTTTTCAGGAGGTAGAGTGCTCAGGGTCCTCCATGCTGCTATGACCTGCTGAGATATTTACACATGTGGTTATTTCTTTCATTTCAGATCACATTTTTTATAACAATGTCAATGAAAAAGAAAAAAAACCCCAGCTGTTAGCTAGTAAATTCCATTAATCTGCATAGGGTGAAAGGGACTACATTTTGTTATTACTGTGCAGATGCCATGTGTGAAAGGAAGAAAACTGCTAGACTTTGTGCACAAGGCAAGTGTTTAATTTTATTGGCCTTGTATTTCTACTAGTGTCTCCTGTCCAGGACAAATATTCCTCTTTTCAGGCTGGCTTATTCACCTCCTCTCTTAATTCCCTGAGGAAGAAGAGCAAAACTTTCTGCCATGAGGTTTGCATCTCTCCTTGGCAGTCAAACCAGAGCAGAAGAAGATGATTCTTCTGTCAATCTCCCCTCCTGCCTGGCAGGAAAATGAAGATGGATCTTGCCACCTTAGAGGCCTTGCAAGTGTGAGCAGCAGCCTCAACTAGCAAGGCACCCTCAGTGGTCAGCACATGCACCAGATGCGTGAGGCACAGCTTGAGTCATGGGCTTCAAGCCAAGGATTTTTGCTCCAAAAGGGTCATATGTCAGCAGTGCTGCAGAAACCCAAGCTTCTGACCTGCTTACCTTGGAGCTAATAGTCCTGATGTGCTGGATTATGGGAATTACTCCTTACAGCAGCTGGAGCCTGGCAGGAATGAAAACTCAGCAGGAATTGCAGGTGCCTGTGCAGATCTGGGCCAGCTCACAGCAGCCCTGTAGAGCCGACAGCTGCAGCAAGGGCTGGCTCTAGGAGGAATTGTCACAGATTAAATATTTTGGGGACTCTCTCTCCAGAGTCTAAGAGGATAAAGAAAAGACAGGTGACCCAATCTGGACAGAGGAAAATACTAGTTTTACTGTGTTAGCTGGTTGTTTATCTCCAGCTTATGGCCATACAAAGTACTGTATTTTCTCTAGTGCCACAATTTAAAAAGTTTGACAGTTCTTGGGTCAAGTATGAGAAGTTAGGGCTCATTCAGTCTTAGGTGGCCATCTCCAGAAGCACAGCCCTGGGCTTGCCATCCTTCTCATTTGGTGGGTATCTGAAGTCAGTCGTGGGTCTACTAAAGTCCTTTTTGGGGATGCAATTCATCTCCTTGGGTTTTGCCTTAAGTCTCTTCTATGTATCTGTACACTTCTAAGGAGAGATTGCTGAAAAGTGAATGCGCTTAGCTGCAAAATCCAGCTTGGACAGTTTCTAGTTGGTGAGCTCCATGTGAACCATTCTTCTGGCACAGGCATCAGTCCATCATGTTTCCTCCCAGGGAAGCATTGGGATATGCTGCCTAGCCATGGTGACCTTGCAGGGAATGCAAGGAAACTGTTTCCCAAGTCTGCCTGAACTGAGGGGTTGAGTGAAAAATGTACCTTCTGACCCAGCAGAGGTCAGAAGTGCAGCCTGGCCAGTTGTGTCACTGCTCCATTCTGCCCATGAACATAGCTTCATTTCTGCATCCTGTGACTGGGGAGAATCCAGGTCTTTGGTTGATGCAGAGGTGGGAGAAAACCAAGATCTAGCTGGTCCACCAGTTTAAATATGACCTAATCTTGGAGAACAGAAGTCAGATGGGATACATAGAGTTTTCAAGGATAAGCACGACTGCTGCAGAGTCAGCCAGTCAGCTTTTACATTTAAAGCAATAAGGTGTTTGATTAGATAGTGCCAAAGGTTGAAAGCTCATACAAGCACACACCCTGTTGGTCACTGTTTGCCTCTGGGAGCACAAAGGTGCAGGGGAGGCATGACCCAGAGCCCTGTCAGTTCTCCAGTCCACCAGGACACTGAGGGGTTCCCATGGTCTGACGGTCTGATCCTCACCCATTGCAACCTGCCTGCTTCAGCAGTCCCCAGGCAACCCTTGGCACACTTCTCCCCAAACTCAGGTTTGTCAAAAAGATCACCAGTACTGAGCACTTTATCAGTCATAAGGTGACCAGAAAAAAGCATCACCAGATGAAGAAATTGAATTTTTTTCTTGCTGCGCTTGACTTTCTCCTGGTGGGTGATTTTTGGAGGCTTCTTATATCTTTAAGGAAGTAAGACTGAATCAAAAAACTAGGTTCTACTCTTGCCAGCTAAATTTTCTCTCAGAATTGTCCATTCAAAAGCCATCTAAATTACTCTCAAGCCAGGAGTTTTCCCAGACATACTTTAGAGCTAAAAGGACAGAAAACCGTTCTCCCATTGCAAGCCTTATTTAGTCATTTACCTCTGAATTTTTGAATTGTTTTCCTTTCTTTTTCTATAGCATTAGTAAGTCATATTTCACAGCACTCACTATGATGAAAGCAGACTGGCAATAGTTTGACACCAGACCAAACCCCATTTTTAACCATCTGAGAGTGTTTAAACCATCTGACACTCAGTGGTTCATAATGTGCAGCAGAATCCAGCATTGTGAAGCAATGAACTCTGAAGTTTTGGGTGATACTGGGAAAATTTATAGAAGCAGATTATTTCAGTACCAAGACTTCATATTAGCCTGGGAGGGAAGAGAGGAGTGGAAGATGAAAGAAGCAGAGAGTACAATCTAACCTAGATCTAGATCTAGATTAGCTTGCCTCTGTCCATCCTGCTTCCTAAAACATCAACTGAAAAGTTGGAGGTAGCTGAACACCTCGATGCTTCAGACATTTCTTCTTCCCTTCTCCAGCATGGCTGACTCTAATCAGGGTGAGAGCAGGTTCAGTAGGGCTAGGAGCATCAGAAGCTGACTGCAGCAGGGTCTCTGGGGTATTTCTGGGCTACCTGATCATTACAAAGGGGTAAGAGAGCAGATGAGAGCATGCAGTCCCACAGTGTGCAGTGTAACCCATCCTCCACGCTAGACTGGTATTTTGGCTGAAGGGCTGGTAAACCCCAACCACTTTAATCTGAGAATGAGGTAAAGGCATCAAGTCTGAACAGCAACACAATGTAAACTGGTTCCCAGCAGATATTTTCAAACTAATTTTCAATCAGCTGAGCTTCCAAAAATGCTGTGTTTTTCTTTCTGTACATCCAGTCATTTAAAATATTATAATAGGAGACACTTTTGGATTACAGCTCCTTTTGGAAGTGAATCAAACCTCTTTGCTATTTCAAAATAAATGCTGAGTTGTTTCAAAGACATTAATAATATTATGTCCAGTGGAGATGTACTACACTTTTCAGGATGCCTAGTTTGTACTGACAACAGTTCAAATATATTTATGTTGTCCCATCAAAAACTCAGTAGTTTCAACTTTCAAGAGGATGTTTTTTAAACATCTCGGGTAAATGAAGAATTTGACTTTCTGCCCAGGACACCCTGAGAGCTGCTCCTTACAAAAAAAAAGGAGAGAAAAAAAGCAACTAATAGGATAATAAATCCCAACATTTTTTTCTAAACAAGAGTTGTTTTAGTTAAACTAGCATTCACTTCATTTATAACAGCTCCCTACATTTCTTTAGGCTATTGTATTTAATAAAAATCTCTGGACTCATCCATCATTATGCACACTTTACTGATTTCACTTTAAACATTGCTGACTAAAACTTCCATTTATCAAGCCTGTTTTGCCTAGCAGTTGTGGGCTAATTTATTTTAACTTTGAAAGATTTGGTATCTTTGCAACGAGCCCGGGTGAAATCAGTGTGTCCACCCTGCACACAATAACACAAGCTGCCATCTCTCAGGAGCCACCAAAGGTGAAGGAGGAAGCCTGGCAGGGATCTGAGTTGGAGGTGTAATGAAGCTTTGTGCCTGGGCTGCAGCAGGGGTAACAGAGGCAGGCTATGGTTCCCAGGGGATACAGGAATGCACAAGGAGAGTTGGGGAAGTCTCAAATCTGGCATTCAAGGGTTGTGAGGAACAAAATGAAGCATGTGTAAGTGTCAAAGGTTTATAATTTTGGAATTTGGCAGTCTTATAAAACCAGAAATTCAAGATACAAAAATATAAGCCAGATTTAGCTAACCAGGCCAGCAAAGAGCAAGGAAATGTTTTTCTGAGCACAGAGAGATTTGGGGCTCCTTCTAGCCTGAAAGATGCAGTTTCTCCCACGTGGGTGTCTGGGGTCATTCTCCACTTTTGCCTCTACAATGTGATTTCTACAGCACCAGACAACATAATCTCCACTGCAAAAACATGTGAAAGGAAGGAATCTCAGAAAGCCTCTTCCATGTTTGTACTGTCAAAGCAGGACATGGGCCAAAAAGACATCCCTGCCTTTGGCAGCTGAGTGAGCAGAGCCCTGCACTCACTTCTTCCTACACTGGGAGGAGAAAGCACATGATGACCAAAACCACAGCTCTGCTGGGGTGGATGCAGGAGCAGGAATGGGAAGTAGGCTGTACTACAGTGACAGAGCAAGGGATTAGTTTGCTTTTCCCTACTATACTGAAGGGGCTGAGATGTACATCTTCAGCCCTTACCAATACAATCAGCAGCATCTGCTGTGTAGCCTTTGCAAGTTGTCTACTGCTGGCTGAAAAACTTCAGTAATTTCATTTGACTCAGCACTGTAAAGAAAGGCTGCATTTTGTATAAAGCCAGTATTGTCTCATTTATAACTCTACGTTACCCCAAAATTATTACTTCTCACAGGGCTTTTTTCATATACATTTGAATTAGGTTGACCAATAATTTAAAACATCTTCTGAAAAACACAGGATGGTTACATGTGAGAAGAAACCAGCTCAGCATTAACCAGGCAGTTCACCTTTGCTCTTCCTTTGGGTTGCTGCATGTGATGGTGAGAAGGGGGGTTTGCTAGAAATCCTTTGTTAAAACCAGTAATGCTTAGCAACACCAGCAGCCACTTACCTGATTTCTTACCAATGTAAGACATTCCTCCAGAAGCTTGTTTTTCTTTCATTTTCTTTCAGAAATTTCCAAGCTGACACTTGCAGGCACACTGAATGTCAAAAGGTAGTTATAAATATCCTACAAATCCTAGGGAAGAAACTGGCCAGTCTTAAAGAGCTCGTATTTTCTTCTTGTAGTTGGAGTGGGGATTTCCCTGCACTACCCCGTGGTCTGAAGGTGCCCCCCACCAAGGCCTCAGGCATTGTTCAGCCCTCTGTAGAGCAGCAATGCCAGCACAGCCCTCGGGGCTGTCCTGCAGAGCAGTGGTGTAAGCTCTGGGAAACACACCAGAGGTGGAAGGTACTCTCTGCTGGCCAGGTATGTCTGGGTGCCCTTTTCACCATCATCAGTTCAGTGGAGCCAGGACAGCACAGAACCTGGACCCTGCTTAGTGCAGGTCTGAGGACAGAGATATCTTTTCTGACACAGCATAAGAGAGGTGAAGAAAAGAAGAGAATTATACAATCATAGAATAGTTTTGGTTGAAGGAGACCTTTAAGACCATCCATTTCTACCCCCTGGCAGTGAGCAGCGACACCTTCAACCAGATTAGGATGCTCAGAGCCCCATCCAACCTGATCTTGTATGTTTCCACTTCAGCTGGGCTGTCAGTCATATCACCACAAGAGAGGAAATGTGGAGAAAGGTCAGTGTCCCTGCTCCAGTGATTCAGGGGTTTAGGTACATTTCCATGGCTCATGGCTGCTTTCTGATGCATGGAGGGAACATGCAAACAAACAGGCCAGAATGTCTGTGTACAGAGGATGTTGTCCAATGCAGTTATTTTTTCCACCAGGAGAAGTCCTCTCCATGGAGGAAGGAAGGCACACAGCAAATGCTGGATTTGAACAATCCAACAGTTTGTTATGGGGTTGTTAGGCAGCCTCTGGTTGGTAGATTCTTACAGACAGATGCATAGGACTGCAATCAGCAAGTATAGGAAAAAACCCTGACCACTCTATTCCAAGGAAAAGAATCTTTCCCCTTTCTCAAGTGCTGGGTTATGCACAGAAATATGAAGCCATCTGTTTCTAGCACAGGAGCAAATATTAAGCAGTATACTATATTAAGCAGTTTGGGTAATGCCAAGTATCCACATCAGTGTGTAGTATTTAATTATTTTTTCAAATTCCACAAATTTTGGAGCAATGAGACCTAAAGTTTAAAGAAGCTTATAATTAAAAAGCAAAGATTTAGCTGGGTTAGCCTTCAATATAATGGGGTAGTACACAACAATTGGCTCAACTTTTGGCAAGTTTCCTGGAGGACCCCTTTCTGTTTTGTTCAGTGATAAAAAAGCTAAAAAGGGGTACATGATGGTTTTTTTCCCCATCATCATTTACATCTCTAGTAGGTCACATTTTATTCTCTTTCTTTTATTTTTTTCTTTTCTTTTGATAATCGAATAGCCACAAACCTTTAAAATCTCTCTGTTTCTTGTGTTTCCATTATTCTTTTCAACTACATCTGCCATCTGGCAGAAGAAGGGGTGACCAGAAATGAATGTGAAATTCTACACTCTTGGTTCAGTTATGGTTTAATACTTCATCTTTTTTTTTCCATTACCTTCCTTTTATATCCTAACATTTTGTTTGGATTCCTGCACTTCTGCTTCCTGCAAAACAGAGGTGTTCATTGAGCTGTCCACAATGGTTGCTACAATTTTATTATAGTTTTTTTGAGTGGTTGCACTTGATTTAGGAGCTTGTTGTGGACCTGTAAAGTTTAAGGTATTTATCTCCAGCATGTGTTGTTCTGCCTCTGTCTGCCTTGAGTTTCATCTCCCACTGAACTGACCGACGACTGAGCATTGCAGCTTCTCCCCAGATATCAGCCAGATAGATATAACAATGGTCATCTGCCAGGTTTACCCTTTTACATTTCCCCTTTTTCCAAGGCACTGATGAATCCAACAAATTGTCCAGCCAACTTGTCAGCCCAGTTTGGCAAAGCAGTTAAATGTGTGCTTGTTTGCTCTGTTCAGAGAGATGTTTGAATGCCTGTGTGGCTCAGGGCCAATTCATACATTGGGACTTCAGCACATGCTTAACCTTAAGTACATGCTGAAGTGTTAAGCAGAAATGGGATGGGAGTCAATAGCAAGAACCCTTTTTGTTGTCCATCTTCCCAATATATTAACAACCCAGCTTTTATCTTTGTTTCATTGCTTCGTATGAACTTCCAAAGAGGCAACGGTGTTTAGATAGTAAAACTGCTAAATTTCCATAACAACAACTTTTACAGGAAGTTTTCAGCAGGAAATATCCTCTAATCTTTGCTTGTTTTCTAACCTTTTACTTCTAACCTTCATTTTGAAATTAAGTCCAAAGTAACAGAGAGTGGCAGGAAGCTGAGTGCATGTGAAGCCACAAGCAACAAACCCAAACAACTGAAAATGGAAAAGTTTGTTGATCAAGTCACCTGTATTTCAAATGTTTCCCAAAGAGTGTGTTTCATCCCAGTTTCTAATGAATTAATTATTTTAAAATTATTTTTAGCTCCAAAAAAGAGCACTTTTTTGGGATAACTTCTATGCATACCAAGGTATCCCCAGATTTGACATAGCTGATTCGACTTCAGCTGACACTTCACAGTGTTATTTTACCTTTCTAAGGTAAAATAACTAAGAATATATGAGAATCACCTCTTTGAGAGGGATCTTTCTGTGTGGCTTTAGATTTTATTAAACCCCACAATAGCATAACTCAAATTTCCATTTAATCCTTTGCTAACCAATGTATTTGCTCTTGAGAAACTCATTCATTTTTTAATTACCTTCTCCCATCTGTAAGATTTAGTGTATCTAAATCTATAAGACTGTAGAGGTGTAATTTCTGAAAATATATCAGCATGAAGCTAATGCTTTCAAGCTCCTTCTCTTGAGAATGCCTGGCTGTGGTTCCTGTGCACACAAACACAGTCATGCTGGTAACATCAGGGTCCTGCCTGAGGTTGGCAGCTTGTCTAAGTCTTCTCTGCTGGGTTGGTGTTGTCTGGTTTTCACCCTGTGATTGTGATGACAACAATGAAAGAAAATGTTTGCAGGCTTTTAGCTAAATCCAAAAGGCAATGCTTGCATGGGCCTTTTGGTCAAGCCTGGAGGGACTCTAGCTGGAGCTGTTTATTGTGTGTGACTTGGGTAGTTACAGATTCGTGACTGCAAAACAGAAATGGTGGTTTTTTGTATGGGGGAATTCCTCCTGAATTGTATCGAGGGTTGATACAAGAGGAGCTGCTCAGAAAAGAGAGATTTCTACATCTGGCAATATTGGATTTCATGTCTGCAAAGCAAAAACGAAATTATGCACATAACAAAACATAAACACGTTGTAAAATGCATTCAGACCAGATTCCAAACACATTGAACACTGCATGATTTAATGATGGATAAACTCAGAAAAATACCCCATTGGGGGGAAACTACAGACTCCAAAATGACAGCTGCTATCATTCCAAAACAAGTAATTGTTTATAAATGAATATTTTTCATGATAAATTATTGAATTACATGAAAATCAGATGACTGCCTTCTGCCAAATTTGTTTTCAGTTTCACAAGACAGAATGGAATGTGCTGCAGATGGTGAGTGAAATTAAAAGCTGCTGGTCTTTTCCCACTAAGGGCTGATATTTTCCCTTAGACATTTCCAGTATCTCATAAACCTGCTAAATAGTGGTCCCGGGGAATGGGTATCTAGCTAGATATACAAAATATTTTAGATATATAGGATTTCAGGGAATCTCTGCCTAATCTGAGCCAGTTGTAGTGTAAGTTAGTATTTCATATTCACTTCATGTTGATTTCTCTTTCAAACCCACAAAGCCCCAGCATGAGAACCTCTAATTCTTCCAGGGACTTTCAAGATTTTGGTGTTTTTGAAGTTCTCCTCTATATTCTGTCTTGTTTGCATTTGAAACATTTGAAAATACACTTTTCTTTATATGTTTTTGTCTAGTTTCAGTTGAGTCCTTGTCTTCCCTCCACATTTTGAACAGGGTGACAATAACCTGAAGTAGCTGTTTCAGCTGAATCACATCTTAGACTAAGCTCCAAGTGAAGTTTCCAGCACAAATAGTGCTGGAAATAGTTTTTTTGTGAGAGGATGGTCAAGACCACAGAATTTTCAATTCTGGAAAGTCCTTCCCTTCCTCAGCTGCTCCATTCACAGGGGTGAGTTAACATTGGTGGCACAAACACTCTGCTGGGAACAAAATGCCACATGTAATCTATCTTATCCCAGAGAGCCACTGGGGCAGCTGAGCTAAATCCTGTAATAGCAGCCTTGGCATCAGATCAGAATTTTAAAAGACAGCACATCTGTATCACATTTCTTTACACTGCTTCACATAGCTTCCTGATTGCTGTAGAACTGGATCTTCACTGCATCCTGCTGTCAGGTGAGCATAGCAAAAACACACCATAAGCACAACCCTGCTTCCCCAGAAGAGAAACATAACTGGTCCCCATCCCAGAGTGGGCAACAGCAGGGGTGAGGGTATAACAACAAGAAAGTGAGCAATTGTAATTTCCCTGATAAAACCTTTCTGTTGCCCTCCAACTGTGTCTCAGAGATCACCTAAACTGTAAATTGTACCTTTGTGGTCAAAAGAATCCTTGTATTTTCTGCCTCTTATTTTTCTAGCAATTTTTAGCCCATTGGTATACTGGTCAGAAGTTCCTTGCTTTAACTACACTTTGTGTAAAGAAAAGGATGCTGTTGGATTTGAATCTGTAAGCAGATGTCTATGGTTACACATATAAGTGCATGATTTTATATACATGCACATATATTCACATGTACTCGCACAATTTGTGTATCACACATCTTTTAAAGGTTGATTTGTTTGTCTGTGTCATTTGACAGAAAAATAACTGCCAAATTTAATCAAATTAAGACAGTTTTAAGAAGAAAAGCTTCTCTGTTGTTTCCCCCACCTGAACTTTGCCTACATATTCTTCTGTACACTAAACTCTAGATTCACTTCCCTCTACTCTATTTGTAAAAGATCTAAATCATTGTGGTGGTGCTGCAGACAGCATGATGAAGAATGGAAAACCAGGTCAGGTAGTAATAGGTACTAACTTGAATGTCCACAAGCTCATTATGAAGAGATCAAAAATCCCCATCTTGACATAAGACTAGCTATCACAGAAGCAAACATCAAATATGTTGAAAGCTTACGAATGTACATGAGGGTGCATACAGACTTCCTCAGCTTTTAGTTCTAAAGACTAAAAGCTGAGGGGCATTTCTCTGCCCCTTCTTTCCCCTCTTTTCTTCCTATTTTTCTCAATTTTTTTCTACATTATATTGCATTGAAGATCACTTCCTCGAGCATGCTCATGCCATAAGTGAATTCTGATGTCATTACGTGATACAAATCTCTTCACAAGTCAAGCATTCACCACTTAAATAGTTTTGCTTGGTGAAAGCTTGTATGAGATGACCCCGGCTGTCAGTTGCTTCTGGATATGGCATTCTGTTTCTTTTGATGTTTTTTCTCAGAGCCATTTGAACAGATCACCTTCAGACTTGGGCAAACCCACTGACTTTCACCAGTAACAGCAGCAGGCCCCAAGCAAAGAGACTCCTGCCAGACTGTGCAGGGCAAGGTTGGATAAAGAGGGATTAGCTTCTCCACTGGAAGGGAGAAGCTAAGGGAAGTGAAGGACAGAAGTGGATTGGGGCTTTTAGTCTTTTTGATCCAGAGTTAAATCCTCACAAAGCCTAGTTAAGGTTATCCACCTTGCATTACAAAGGAAAAAAGAACATCTTGAGATCCATAAATAATCAGTCCCAAGGATAGCATTGAAGCAATTGATGACTAGCAGAAACTGCTGTTATTAAGCTGCAATGGAACAAGTGCTATAGAAGTTGTACATTTGGCATTCAACTGCTTTCACCTTTTCATGACTATGCATGGTTCAGCCAAACCATGTTGTGGAATGTTAAGTTGTGCTGCATCAATAGTAATGGACCAGGAATTATGACATGTTTTATGTTATCATTCATTTAAAACAGATAGTTTAGATTTCAGCCACAAGCAAAAGTTTATATATAATATATTTATTACAAACAACAGTGAACACTTAAGAGCTATTATTTTAAATCTAAATGACATTGTGTTTAGTATCCATTTCCTCCAGCTCTGCAATGTGCAGCCTGTGGTGTCTGTCATCTTTCCCTGGAGTTCTCCTAGATACGAAGTGACAACTTCTCACAAGTTACCAGAAATAGGAGAAAATGTGGAGCCCTGCTCCAATGAGCTGTTTCACATTACAAGAATTTACAATGAACATCTGACAGAAGAAAAGCAGTGGAGCTTGAGAGGGGAATATCATGCAGTAAATCGCTTGCCATTATCTATGTTGACAATATGGGGTGGGGAGAACAGTATTTAAGCAAAAAACACATAAGGAAACACATTGAATTGGTGAGTGGGCTCCTTGTGTACAAACACTAAATGGTGCTTCTTGCCAACATCCATTTTATAGACAATACTGGGTCTGGACATACAGCTTGTGCAGAGAGCAGTAGATGGCTGTGGAGGAGAAAGGCACTGTGTGTCCTCTCCTGCCGCCACCAGCACCCACAGACAATCTCTGGGTCAGCCCATCCAGGTGCTGCTTCTCCAGCCTTTCCCATGGCTGAGCACACGCAAGTGCAGAGCATTCCAAGCCACCCTGTCCCCACGTGCAGGCAGGGAACCCTGTCTGCAGCCCTGGAACAGCCACGCTGGGCGAGGCCACCATCGCCTGCCCTCGGCAAAGGTATGGAATGGAACCCCGTGCCCCATCCTGTCCTCTCACTGCTATCTGCCTTTCCCACGACAGAAGACCTGACCAAAAGCTTCCAGCTGACCTGCTCTTTCTCCCTCCTTGCTGTACGCAGACAGCCCGACCTCCACAGCCAAAACAGGGGCCACAGGTGCTAACCAGAGAGGAATGGGTTACCTAGACCCACCTTAAAAATGCCTGACCAGTGAAACCAAAACCTACCATTCTGAATTATTCTTGGCTTAATGATTTCTTTGAACAAAGGCAGTAGTGGGCTGTCCCCACCCGTGTGATGGAGATGTGGCACTAGGCAAATCTGAGCAGTCCTTGCCCCCTCGGTGTTCACAACGTGAAGTGCAGATGAACTGCAATACAATAGGTCTCAGGACGCTGCTTCAAGTGGAAATAAAGCAAGCAATTTAGAGAGTTCTCAGGTGCTTTGCATTTTCATTTTTGACTATCTACACAAATAAAAAGGCTTAAACTATTATTCAGTCTCCACTCAAAGTATAATTTTGACATTTGGAAATCTGATTTTGTGATCAGAAACACATGTAGAATAGAATTTAGAAGTCAGCAAAGACTCCAAGCATGATTTTATTGGGAGCTTGGGTATGCCCTTCAGAGTAATTGGGATGTGGAATGTGGAAGTAGTTTTTACAGGAAAATAGGGATAAGGCCTCCTGTAGCCAGCCCCAGGCAATGGAGCGAGTAAAATATAAGAAGAATTCACATTCAACTTGATAATAAGGTTTCCTAGCATGTTAATTAAATGAAGTCTCACATCCCCAGCCCTGTTGTTTTAAACATTTTAAGGCATTAACATTGCACAATAGAAACACAATTTCCCCTCTCTCCAGATGTCTATACTAATTTGATTTTCCTAGTTGTTAGCTTTAAACTTTCTATGAACATGAAAACGTATCCTTTCAGCAGTGCTGTTGTATTTTCCCCCTTCATTCTTCCTTAATACTCATTTTGGGTACTAATTGGCAACAGTGTTTTTTAAAAATAAATTCTTCAAATGGGAAAGCTTTGCTGTTTATCCTATACTGAGGCACTGTTTTCCACAGTTTGACTTTGAAAGAAAGCAGTGGGAAAACAACATCCATTTGGTCCTGAGGGTCTGAGCCTTCACAGATAACATGAAGGAGATTTAGGGAGTGAGGTAAAGCCAGAGGAAACCTCATAAATCATATCCCATCTTTCTGCCCTTTAAAGTATTGGCTTAACTGGGAATAAGTTGCTAAAATCCCTTTGGGAGTGCAAATGCACACACCTCCTTTGAGCTCTGTGCAGTGACTGGGGTGGACTGAGAGGCAGTGACTCACCAAAACAATTGAGTGTATGGGACACAGGTATGTGTATGTGCTGGCAAAATGCTCTTCTGTACAAATGGAAGAACTGGAGCTGTGGTTGTATTTATACTGAGAGAAAGCTCTGCAGCTGGTGAGGAAGGCACCAAGATCTCCTGCACTCAGCCATTTTACTCAGGCATTTCTCCAGCACATGGACGGGGACAATGATCCTGAAGATCACTGTCACAGGTTCAGGGTTCATTTCAAAGCCAGAAGCTGAAAAATCCTACCATCAGTTTATTGCCAGGAGAAACTTTTAACATTGGAGACAAAGGAAAACCTTTCACTGGCAAAACCCACAGCTTTTTTAGTTAAAAATTAAATTCAAAAATACAATTTAAAGACTAGAAGCATAGATAGTCTTCTCTCTTGATTGGTCCAGAGTATCTTGGTTCTCTTGTAGGAACCATTCTAGTGGCAGACAGGCCAACAACCCTAGACTAGGCTTGGTTGGGATAGAATTAATTTTCTTCATAATATCTTATGTGGGACTATGTTTGGGATTTGTGATGAAAACAGTGCTGACAATACATGCATGCATTAGTTATTGCTGAACAATGCTTGCACAGCATCAATATGTTTCTGCTGCCTCACACTGCCCTGCCAGAGAGTCGATTGGGGGTCTACATGCAGTTGGGAGGGCATACAGCCGAGGCAGCTGACCCCAGATGACCAAGGGGACATCCCAGAATATATTATGTCATGTTTAGTTCTAATTCTGGGATGGTGGAAGTTGGTGGGAACCGCTGTTGCTCAGGAGCTGGCATTGGTCTGTTGGTGCTGAGAAGTTGCGTTCATTTGCATCACTTTTTTTTCATGGGTTTGTTTGCTTTTTCCTCTCTTAGTTAGTTTTTTCCTCCTTTTTAATTTTTTTTAAATTATTATTATTAAGCTGTTCATATCTCAATTACTTTTCTCACTTTTATCCTTCTTCCCCTCATCCCACTATGGGGCAGTGAGCAAGCAGCTGTGGGGTGCTTAGCTGCCTACCAAGTTGAAACCACAATGGTCCCCAAATTTAAACTATATTAACAAAAGAAACCAGAAGCTTGACTTTGACCCCTGCTGCTTAGTTCTCTGCATTCTCCCTGGTGCGATTTTGGACCACACTACACCATTTCAGTGAGAAAGCATTTTCCTGTACAGATGTGAGCCATTCCACATGGCTGTCCTCAGAAGCAAAACCAGGTTCCCAAACCATACTATTTGTTTCAGTAGTTTTAGCTACAGATTCAGTCCCAAATTCACTCCCAACCCAGAACAGTGGGACCTCAAAAACTTCACTGTCACCTTCATCCTGTGCATTCTTCTGGAGCTTACTGTTCCCTTCACTCTTCAAGTGAAGCTGAGGAAAAGCAACACTCTATATCAAGGGTCCCCTCTCCTCCTAATTCTTTCTAAACTTTGGACAGAAAACCTGACCAAAGTTTCCCTTTGAGTTTTGCATATGGCCTAACATAAACCAAACTCTACAATGAGCTGTCTGTCTGCAGCTTTCAATGGCTCTTGTGCAGGCTCAGGACCTGAAGTGCCTATGATCTGTCACTGATTTGTTGTGGGACAAAAGTATTTTATCTATATCTCTCTTCCAAATTTTTAATCCTAATTATAAGAGGAGCCCTGTTTTCTTCATTTCTAAACCACCCCATAATGGAAGAAATACACCAGAATTTTCATGGAGGAGTTCCTCTGAGCTTTTCAGTCATGCTACATAAGGTGAAGGCATATTTTACTTCCAAATGTTAATATGGAAAGGTAGTTACATGGGAGACCCTGTTCTACTCCCCTGAAGTAAGGGTTAAAATCCTCTGTAATATATAAGGATTCAGGTTTGATTATACTTTATTTGGAAAGGCTTTGTAAGCAAGCCACTGAAGTGATTTGTCTCATTATAGAATCAGGTCAGTAGCAAAACCTCAACCCATTCCCTTGGGTTTCAAAATTTTTCAGTCACCTCCTCAAATGGGCTTAGACTTTAATGGCCAGTCTGAAATCATATGGGATCATATAAATAATTTTTTTCCTGCCTGGGCAAACACTTCAAAGAGAGCTCAGCAACAAGAGATCACACTTGTCGCATTCAAAAGGGTACTGAGCTCAGATGTGAAGTATGGAAAATCAGATTTCTGAGAGACTTGTTGATAAAATAAATTATAATGGGAAAACACAGTTAATGATAGTGCTGTCATTAGAAGGGTTAGATATTTTTTTAAATAGTATACAGTACTATAGGCATAATCTTATTAGCATTTTTAAGCCCATAAATCTGACTGGTCTCGGTGAAATTGAGGAAATCCCTTCCACTGTGGTGGTAAATGTTTTATTAAATGGATTAAAAAAGTCAAAGCCCATTGACAATTGGAACTGGTGAGGGATGTAATGGGCAGCAAGAAGAGCTTCTGCAGGCATATCAACAGCAAAGGAAGACTAGGGAAAAGCTAGGCTCCATGCAGAATGGTGATTGGGAGACACCAAACATGGAGAAATCTGGAGAGCTCAGAGGTTTCTTCACCTTAGTCTTTATGGGTAAGAACATTCTTCAGGAATCCCATGTTCCCACGGCCAGCCAGAAAGCCTGAAGCAAGGAAGACTTACCCTCAGTAAAGGTCAATCAGGTTAAGGAACATTTTAGGAAACTGAACCTAGACAGAGCTGTGTGAACTGATGGATGTATCTGTGACTGGTGAGCGAGTTGGCTGACATCTTTTTAAGGCCATTCTTGATTATGTTTGAGAGGCCATGGCATACAGAGTGATGCCTTGAGAGGCTACCTAGAACAGAGGCTAGACAGTGTTAAAGGAATAAAGTAGGTATTTATTAAAAAGGCCTTCAAAGGGTACACCTTGGGCAGTACAAGAGCCTGGCCAAGGCTACACCAAGATGGACACTGGGTCATGAGTTTTCACACTTTTATAAGTTTTGGTCCATTTACATGCTGGGGTTAATTGTCCAATTACAGCTTCAGGTTATGAAGTCCCATCCTCCCAGTTTGCTCTCCTCAGTTTGCTGTTGTTTATACTTTTTGGGCCTAAAGCTGCAACAGTGTCCTTGGTTCTCAGGCTGGAAAAGGATTTGTCTAACCAAACTGTGAGGAGAACTTGCTAACATTTATATCAAGTTCAATTATATAATAATCCAGTACAGAATCTGGATAATATGAAAGCTGAAACTTAAGGCATCTTAAGGAGAAACTTAAGGAGAGGTTCCTACGAAATGAAAAAGACCAAATATAACTCTATGTTGGAGAAAGAAAGGCAAGATAGAGGATCCAGAGAACCCTGGATCAGGCATCCACACCTCAGTCATTGGGAAGGTGATGGAGCAACAAATTCTGGAAGTCATGTCCAAGCACAGAGAGGACAAGAAGGTGGTTTGGAGTCATCAGCATAGATTTACAAGGGGTAAATCCTGCCTGACTGAACCAACAATGTTTTATGATGGAATTACTGGCTTGGTGGATGAGAGGAGAGCAACAGTTGTTGTCAGCACTGTGTCCTATAACATCCCTATAGACAAATGGAGTAAGTACAAGCTAGATAGACAGTGATGATTGCAAACCATCACCAGTTGAACTGTGGAGCTCAAAGGGCTGTGGTTAGCAACATAAAGTCCAGTTGGAGGCCAGTCACTAGTGGTGTACCCCAGAACGGATCTAGGCCCTACACTGTTAATTATTTTCATTATCAACTGGGTGATAAGGCAGAGGGCACATGCAGAAAGTTTTTGGAAGATAAGAAACTGGGAGGAGTGGTTGATAAACCAGAGGGTTGTGCTGACGTTCATGGGGTAGGGACAGGCAGGAGAACTGAGCCAACAGGAGACTCATGGAATTCAAGAAAGTGTGAATTCCTGAGCAGGAACAACTCCCATGCACCAGAGCATACTGGAAGTTAACCCAGTGGAAAGCAGCTTTGCAGAAGAGTGTCTTGAGAGTCTGGATGGACACCAACTTCACCATGAGCCAGCAATGCACCCTGTAAAAAAAAAAAAAAAAAAAAAAAAAAGGGCCAGCAGCCTCCTGCATGGCATTAGGAAGAAAGTTGGCAGCAGATTGAAGAAGTCAATTCTTCCCCTCTGTTAAGCACTGGTAAGACACACCTAGATGCTCCACTCACATCTTCACATATAGGGTCCCCAGTACAAGAAAGACATGGACACGTGGGAACAAGTTTGCTAAGGTGTGTAAGGAACTGCTCAGCTGTCACACAAGTGGCTGAGAGAGCTGGGGCTGTTTACCATGGAGAAGAGAAGGCTTGGTGGTAATCTCACAAAGCTGATGGGACACAACAGAGCTTTTCCACATTGCTTAAGTTTGCTGCTCTGCAGAACACTGCATCATGTGGAACAAACCTACCCTATATCATGGGTAGACCTTCTCAGCTGAAGAGATCCTGGTTTCTGAAAAGGAGTCCTTTGATCATGGGGAATGCCACGTGTATCTTGTCTGTAGGTGCTTCTTGATATGTATGTTGAGACACTAACCCTAAGAATACAGCACAAAATATGGCAATGCCATAATACAGAATATAGAAAAAACCTGTTAATTTCCATTTGTAGTTTTGGTTTCCTCCTTTTAGAAGAATGAAAAGAACTAACTTCAGCAGCCATATGCAACTGTATTATTCCTCATGACAGTATAAAATAGTGAGATATCTTCACAAACTAGACTAAGAATCATGTTTTATATTGGTGCCTAAAATTCCTGAAATTGTATAGAAATCTTTATTATGGATCATAAGTTATTTTAAAAACTCCAAGCTATTTTTTTCTCACACTGTCTGTTTAAGCTACTGGGCAAGTTGTTACAGGAATAAATGCATTTCCTTCCTCTGAAAATGTAATATTAAGTGCTGTGTTATTGTTATAAAATACAAGTTGATTAGATACAGAGATAATTATTCTGACAATGGTGTTCACAAGAGTATCATTGTACACTGAATTTTAGTGTGTAATATGGTATTGTGGTAATATGGCAATATGTAATGGGCACAGACTGAAATACAGGAAGTTCCATTTAAACATAAGACAGGGATTTACTTGTTGTGAGGATGTTTGAACACTGGCACAGGTTGTCCAAAGTGTTTAAGGAGTCTGTCCTTGGAGATACTCAAAACAAAAGTGGACTCAGCCATGAGCAACCTGTTACAGCTGACCCTGCTTTGAGCACAAATTTGGACTGGATAACCTCCAGAGGTTCCTTTCAACCTCAGCAATTTTGTGATCCAAAGGTTCCTTTCAACCTCAGCAATTTTGTTATTCTGTGAAATGCTGTGATTAGATTACACAACATCTGAAAGGAGAAGTGGCTTGCAAACCTGTGTGCTCCAACCACCCAGAGCCAGCAGTGAACCAAGACTCAGACTGCTGAGAAAGACTTCAAGACTCTTTGAAACTGAGGAGCCTCAAAGAGTTTCTGAACTGCTGTGGCTGGAAATGCTGCCTTGGCTTCAGCAGCAAGGGACATAGGACACAGTCCAAAGGTGAACCACAGCTTGGCCCAGTGAGTGGTTACCTGGAGAAATTAAAGAACCAGGTCTCTGGGGACATGTAGCAGAGTGTGGGGGCACCTACAGAGTCCAATTGCATCCCATTGCTCTGAATGTCCCTTCTGGACTGCCACAATCATCTGTGTGCCATTCAGCATGGCATTATTAGGCCAGGGGTGAGAAAAGACACAGAGTGAGAACAGTTCAGCTTCCATTCCTAGAAGTTTTCAACTGATTCAGACTGTATAAAGCCCTGAGCAACCTGGCCTGACCTCAGAGTTTACCCTTCTTTGAGCAAAATATTAGTCTAGAGACCCTCTGAGATCCCTTCCAACCTGAGTTACCTTGAGTCCTACACACTCACATTTCCCTGAGATGCTGGATGAATTTCAGGGCTACCCAGTTCTGCCCAGCAGTGTCCCCAGCTGCTCCCCTGGGCAAAAGACAGCAGTGTGTTCAAGCCATGACACTGGCACTCACCTCTCAGGTTCCCCTCTGGGATTTGGGGCATGCTAGCAGAGACATTTACCCTGTGGGGAGCCAGGCTGAATGTCCAAGAACTAAATACTTATTGCTTTTCAGTGACACTGTTCAGACCAAACTGTTAATGACTCGCTGGATTGTTTGGCACACCAAAGGGTGGGTGTGGATGTGAACCCCCCACCCCAGGTCTGAGAATAGTGCTGCTCAGCAGGTCCTCCCCAAAGAATGTTTTACTGAGGTGGCTGTTTCCTGCCAGCTTGTCTGGGCCTGTGAAGTGAGTCCTCCTGACCTGCTCTTACTCACAAAGGCCTTTCTCTGATTATTTTTTGTCTGGGAAAGTTACTTCTATTGTCTCAGCTTATTTATTTGTATCTGCCAAATGAGCATTTCACTTTCAGTTCTGGTCAGAAGTCAGAAAGGAAGTGTCTTGGCTTTTCCCACCAAAAAATCTTGGGCTGCATTCCATGGTGGATGACAGAAGACAGCTTTCTAAAAATTTAACCCATTTTAAATTAGTTAAATTAATGTTATTATGTGAATCTCTCTCACTCCACTGCCTGCTCTGTTCTTTTACAAGAGCAGATAGTGTTGTGTGTTCAGAACAAGCCGTAGTAAAAGGTTATATCGCTATTATCACCATCCTTCTTCCTAGGACTTTATCAGGACCCAGAGTTTATGTATTTTTTCCTCATTCAAAGTCTTTCCTTAAACCCTCAAGACTTTTGTGTGAACAAAATCAAATCTTAAAGATTCTGAAGTAAATAGTTTCATTTACACATGGTTGTGTGTATCTGTAATAAGATCTTTTAAAACTGGTTTGAGATACCGGACAAAATGTTCCTCGCTAATAGCTGGTCTTACACAGCAGAGTTTTCTTTTGAAGTATCAAGCATGGATACATGATCCTATTTAATGGCAGCACTTTAAATTACAGGCTGGTTAATTCTATGTGAATTCTTCTCATCTGTTTCATATTTCTCATACACATTACTGTAAAACAAGCTGTACCCATTTCTGTCAGTGAAACCACTGTCCTAACCTACCATTTTTCTTAGAATCTGATAATAATGGTTGACTTTACCTCAAGAGAAAAACCTACAGGCAAACATGTCACACATAGCACAGTTTGACTAAGAACAGATACATGCCACTGGTCATAAAGGGTAAACACTTAAGACATTTAACCCAGCTGAGCAGTACTAAATGGAAGGCAGTGGTCATCTGGCTTTTGAATCACCTAATTGACATGTCAGAAAATAAGCATTTTATTGACAGAAGGTGATTGCAGAGAAAAGTAATTTTTCATTTAAATAGCCAGATACTTCCCTTCCTCTTTCCCTTTGTATTTGCAGTGCAGGGGAACATTTTGTTAAGAAAGCAAAACCACCAAAACCAGACCCTTTGTTAAATTATTTTTGCCTAAACAGCTACCTTCTGATAATGGTTTTCCTGACTGCAATCATCTATAGAGGATTCCCACATGGAATAGTTTCTAAATTATGTTTGCTCTCAACTTTTCTAAATTTGGATGCCTTTTGAACCATGTTAGGATCCAACTATCCCTGAGAAACCCCTCAAATCTCATGCAATGCAGTGGTAATTCTTGTGCAATTAAATCACCCAGTCTTACCCCAGTGTAATTCCACTGAAGCTGCCCTTCCAGCTTCTCTTTGCTACCAGCTGGTAGCTGGTGATAGGTAATGGGGAGAAGAGGATTTCAAAGTAATCCTGTGATTCTTATCCCAGTCCCCAAAACAGTTTCAAGAATATTCCAGTGCAGGGCTGTGAGTTTCTTGTTTGGGCTGTATGCACCACATTTTCCTGCCTTAGTTCTCCTCAGCCATGGCCACACCCTCAGCTCTGACAGGGTATCCTGCAAGGGCTGACTGCCAGTCAGCAGAACCAGCTGCTGTACCAACATGGGCAACCCTCCCCGTGCCAGAAAGCCACTTGACTTGATCTTCAGCTGGATTACTGTGAGGGCAGGTAAGGATGACTGCAAAGGGGCAAAAGCTGTCACCATGGTTTTCCAGTGCTTGTCTCAAGACCCAGATTCACACCACACCACCCCAGGCACCTAGCCCTGTATCTGCTCAAAGGAGAAAGAAACTCCCCCAGTGACCATTAGGGCTGTCCTTGTCTTGTCTGACCCAGCTGGGTTCTGCCATGTCACTGCCTCCCCCATCACCAGGGTCTAGGGCTGCACTGTATCTTGCCAGACTTGCCAGATACTTTCCCTGTTGCTTGCCCCACCAGCACAGGCTTCCCTGCAGACACCTATGCCACACAGGATACCTCCACCTGTGCTGGTGACAAGTATCCTTTGGAGGAGAGCTAGATCCAGGGTAAGCCAAACAATGTTTTTGTCTCAGAAGCCTTCTGTGACTCCACCCAGGGAGAGCACAAAGAGCAGCAGGTACTATGGAAGAGGGTTGAAGGTGAGGACAAGGAATGAGGGTGATGACTGAGAGGAACATCTCACCTCTGTCCTGGTGGAAGGTAGCTGGAGATGCTGTCAGTGCAGCCCTCTACAGCCCAGGGATCTAATGCTGTCTAACTGCAGTCCTCTGTACAGCCCCCCTTCTCCACAACAGCACAGCTACAGCTGTTTACAAGCCCTGTTTTTATGAGGTTGAAGGCACAGAGATATAAGTTAATGCAGTCTGGGGGAGCACTATGCAGTGCTGTCAGCCTGGAGACTAGCTCTCTGTGGAGATAAAGCAGTCCCTCCCCATACTCTGAGAGAGTTTTGCAGATATTGACCTGCCTAGGTTCTTTTCTGAGCAATACTATTAAGAGTTTTTGTTGATAAGGACAGGCAAAATATTTTATACTTCATACCTAGTTATGATGGCCCCATACAATACCTCTACTTTTGGAAGAAGTAATGAAGATCAACTAAAATGCTTTGCCTTCCCATACAGCAAACCCAGCATTTGTGTGCTGTCCAAATTGGGTTCGTGGCATTCATAAGATTTTTTGCCCTTGAAGCTGCTAAGAGATTAAATCAACTTTTTTTAAATTTTGCTATTTACACACAAAGAAAAGAAAAGAATTGGAGCCTAGTCATGTTTATAAAGCCCTTACACATCATAAAGCTCTACAGGAAAATGTTTCTCTAGATGAAATGTGAAGTTTTTACATGTCTGGTTTTTGACCACCGGTCCCACACACTTTGTTTTGAAGATGAAGAGGAGTTGTTAAAACTGTCACCATTCTCCCTGCTCCTTGCAAGGCCTGCTTTATAACGTGTTGACTCAAAAAGGCCCTTAAATATGTGCTCAGTGGGACTCAACTGAGACAGTAGCCATGCTGGCTCAGCATAGCAACTTATATTTAGCATCTGAGTATTGAGCATGAGATTTATTTTCAGAAGAAACATCCAATAATAGAGATGGCTGTTGTTTTTCTATTCCTTTCAAATTCATCTAGCAAAAGCAGAAATGTGATGAGTATCTGAGCCAATTTCTATTTAAAGAGCCACTTAAGGAGGTTTCTCAGCTAGACAAAATAAGAGGTTCAAGACAGTGACAAAAGGGTATGGACAGAGAAATCATGGCCAAAGTAAAATGTTACAATATTAATTAGAGGAAAAGCCCTTTAAAATACCATCCTACTACTCATTACTAATATTGGTTTTTATGAATACAACACAGTTCTGCTGGGTCATTTACTCAGAAAATATCTGGATGATCACACTATCCTGGAGAGCTTTGACTCTACATGCTCTCAGGGTTTCCTCTGGAAATAATATGTTTTCAGAGCTGGATGGGGAGTTAGACCATTCATCCTCTTTCCACCCAACCATAATTCTTCTCCAAAACATGTTATATCCACTCATAAGGAGAAACTTAAACAACAGGTATGTTGGACTGCCACCATAGTTATGTGTGTGATGGAACAGGATCTCTCCTCAGGGCACTTCCTATGCAAATAGACATGTGAACAAGCCCAGGGGGCTATAATGAGAGCTCTCAGAACAAAGATAAGTTGATTATGTGTTCCAGATTTGAAACCCCCCAATGACATCACGCCCCCACTTCCCAAGATCATTTGGCGTAACATCTGTGTGTAATGCTAGTGCGGTCTTGATAGTTACTGGAGCAAAATCTCAAGTAACATCTGTGGCCTCATTAAGAACCAGGCCTGTTTGCCTTCCTTTAAAAACTACTTTTGGCTTGTGTCACCCGCTGATTTGTGACTTGTGTCTGTATTTGCTCTGTTCCCGGTGATTTCAGTAAATTGAAAAGGGTTCAAAATCCCTGAGCCCTGTAGATTCCTGTCCCATCTCTGATCTCTTCTCACCTGAGCAAAACTAGAAAGAAATGCTTACTGACCCAAATCCAAAAATATGTGATTTCTACAGTTGTTCTAAAATATCCCTGCTTGCATTTAATTCCTGTATGTAGCAGGGGAAAAGCGCCTGGGCAGTGTTTTCCTGGAACTAATTATGCCAAATTCACAGAGGCATCTGGGGATCTAATTCCCATTGATTTCCTGGGATGTCTAAAGCTCTTTGTGAATGTAAGGATGAAATCTAAGGATGAAAATATATTCTCATATTACTAGTCCTGGGAGAGATGTCCAGCAGGGACCATAGGTTTTGCTTGCTCATGAACTGGCAAGCATCAAGGCATTGCATTTGGTTTCGCTCATTACCTTCAAATAAATCACAATTTTCCCTAAAAGCAGACTCCATTCAAAAAGTCCTTGTGTCCAAATACCAAAATGGCTCATCCTTACCTGGCCTACTATAAAATATTTCCACTGCATTTCAGGAGACAGAGGTAGATGATTATGGTCTGTCCTCTCTCTTTCCACATTTGCCTTCCTTACCACAGGCAACACACAGCTCCAGCCCCCTCCTTGATGTTATGTCCTATACACCAGGCAAATGAATATTCATTTCACAGAATATGAAAACTCAACCTTTTTATTAATTTTACAGAATCTTCCCTGCCCCTCCCTTCTATTTTGCCATCTGAGTACTGACTGTTAGAGCTCCCAGTGTCATCCATGCTTGGGATCTGGGCTAGAAATAAATAAAGGTTGATTTGGAGCCTCCAGGGTGCCCTGCAACAGCCCTCTGTGTCTCACCAGGAAAAACAAAACACAAACAAAAACAAAAACAAAAACAAAAAATTAAAAAAAAAAACCACCAAACAAAAAAAAAACAACTTTAATATCTTTGCCTATGCAGGCATCTGAAATGCCAGAGTTACACTTAGTGACTTACCAAATCATGAATTCAGTGTCCAGCTAGGAAAAAGTTTGTATCTGATTCTATATGGCATAGCAGATAGTGTGTTAGCACATGCCACACATGTTTGGGCACAGACTCCTTATCTGAAGCATAATCATGCAGGGAGAGGAAAATACATTTCATTAGAAGAGTTAAATAATCTAAAACCAGGCATGTTTTCACCTACCTTCATGTTTAGGCACTTCTATTACCCACTGACCACTTTCTGGCAGTTTATTTTAATCTCTCAAAGTACTTAAAAGTACACCTCACACACACCACTGTACAGGGTCATAGGCAGGAAACTCCCTGGAAGGCAGATGAGGATGTTAGGCCCCCCAAAAATGGGATACAGGACCCAGGTGAGAGATGAAGAAGCAGAGGAGATGAGTCTTCCATGTACCTCTGGTGTCAACCAGAGGGAAACTGTGGCAGTGCTTGGGGAAGGGACACAATCAAGCAGACAAGCACCCTCCATCTCTTCCTTTCCACTCTCCCTCAAGGAAATCTGAACCTGTAACATGGCCTTGGCATGAACCATGGGCCTGATTTTCAGGTTTTTAATGCATAACACAGCCTTGATAACTCACTGAAATCAAACAAGATGGTAATTTAGACATGCTAGAAATTATCTATGGTGCAAGCAGGGAAAAACTTCTAAAGACTCTATACTGTGTTGTACATCCATATACACAGCTCACTGCTCAGAGCTCCCAAAGAGGAGCAGCCTTGAAAAGAAAGGCAGGTCTGCAAAACATTGCATACACAACATAAAGAAAAATGGGATACTCTCTTAAGCAAATAGTCCACCTCCACTATAGCTGGTCATATGAAATCTGGGAACCAAGTGACAGGCATGGTACAACTATAATGGTAAATTTAGTCTTGTTGGTGAAAAAAACCCACCAAAGAGAGAACACAGTGTCAGAGGTAAAGTAAAATTATTTAGAAATAAGCTATTTCAAATCCCATTGTGAGGAACACCAGAAAACACTGCATTATTACTGTTCCACCCCAGGTAATTTATATATATATAATTGCAATTGGTATAACAATGCTGTGACATATCAACAGCAGATTTGTCACTTCTCTTATAGCTCTGTATTAGTTCTGAGAATCAAAATAACATTTTTGGAGGGGCTGGTGGTTTGTTAAATGTGGAAGGAGAAGAGTTGCTCTGGCATGGAGCTTGCACTGGGACCCTCCCCAGGTAGCACAGCATGACAGGCCCTTGGCAGCTGCAGCCAAGGCCTCTAAGAAACCTCTAAGTTTGAGGTTTGGTTTAACAAAAAATGCCCAACACATTAATTTGACTTTCAACATGCCTGCCCTAAGCCTGTCACATTCAGGCTTTATAATCAGCTTTGTTAGCTGGATGGGAGAAGCACAGGCTGGGGAGGGCAGCAGGACTGTACAGGAAGCCAAATTTAAGCAAAATCAGAAGGAGCTTTGTAATTTCTGCCTAAAGTCCCATAACAATTTTTTTCTCATTTTTTTGAGGAGCTAGTGCAGAGTTCTGACTCTCTGTAGTGAGTTATGAACTCCACCAGGTTGATGAGTGTGCTGGCAGAGAGATGCAATCAGCCAGTTTTTCATTTTTGAGCAACTACTAATTTCTAAAAATGTCCACTTGAAGCATGTAATACGCACATAGAAAGGATTTCTTTCCAGGCCCGTGGAGATGTTTATACTCCCTCTTCTGCCTAAAATAAAAATTATGGGGCAAGTTCCTGGCTGGTGAAGATCAGAGTGACTCCTTTGAATTTCTTGGCATTGTTCCACCTTCTGCCAGCTGAGAACCTGGACATCCTTAGCTGTGCAGCAAAGTCGGCAGAGAGATGACGAGAAAGAGCATCATTCCCAGCTACCAAATGCAAACATTCCTGCACTTTCCTCACTACAAAGCAAGCTGCCTTAAAAAGATGAAGAACAGGCTGTTTCTTGCAGCCTCAGCCTGCAAATAGGAGCGTGTGACCACAAGAGCTCAAATAGGAAAATTCCGTTCCAAATTCTGGGCCTGATAATGCAATTAATAAAGAAATAAATCTGCAGTATATGGTCAGTCAAATTAGAGTTGTAGCAAAAGAGAGGTCAGAATTATAAAATTCCTCTGAAATTTCCAGCAACTACATATTTGTTTATGAACATGGATCTGGTTGTATAGAATTTAGAAAAATAAATATCTAGCATTTACAGTAATTAGACCCCAAAAAGTTTAGACTTTTACATTTCCAGGGAGTAACAGAGTTCCTATTAAATAAAATATTTCTTTACCTCCGGGAGAGATGAAAACTAAAATTCTATGGCTATGCAGTATACAGAGATATAGGCAAACATGATGCTTCTCACACATCATCTTCCTAAGACATTTAATATATTGTATAAAGTTACACACTAACTATACATAAAAGGAGCATAACTCTGCAAAGCCAATAAGTTAAAGGTTAAGAAATGCTGGAATCAAAGACAACACTGTATAAAAAAAAAATTTAAAATTTCCCAGTAAAAAAAAAAAACAAAACAGATATTCATCCCATTTTGGAACAAAAATATGAAACAAAAAGATCGG